>PVIA01000781.1:0-360050 GCA_004024845.1 Tonatia bakeri
TCTTTGTCTTGGAATTTTGCCATTTTAATTATGATGTGTCTTGGAGTGGGCCTTTTTGAGTTCCTCTTGATTGGGGCCCTCTGTGCTTTCTGGACTTGTGTGGCTTTTTCTCTCATCAAATTAGGGAAGTTTTCCATCATTACTTTTTCAAACAGGTCTTCTAGAGTTTTCAGGAACATCTATAAAGGACACATGGACAAAACCAAAGGGAGGTAGGATCAAGGGTGGGAAGTGAGGATGGCTGGGGTGGGGGGAAGGGGTGAGGGGAAAATGGAGACAACTGTACTTGAACAACAGTAAAAAAAAAGTTAAAAAAGTAATATCATTCCAAAAACAACTCAAATAATTCTCATTCTCTTTCTTAATCTCTCCCAACATATATGCATATATTTCTTTCAAAATCCTTATAAGGTAGAAAAGCTGTACCTGGGGGAAATTACTTCTCTCTAATAAGTTGGAGAACATAGAAAACAGGAATTTGGTTTTCTGCTTGTACTATTTCCATAACATGATAACACTTCTGAGATCATATTTCATTAGAGGATGATGTTTATTTAACTGAGTCTTCCGAAGGAGGGTGTTGGACTCTGGAGAAATTATTGTAGGTTCTATTGCCCAACCTTGACTTTTGTTTTTGTTTTTCTGTGTATCAATGTTAAAATTAGCCTTAGGAGTTCAACGTTGAAAAGTCCCCTAAACAAAGCTTGGAACTGATTAATACCTACAGTGTCAATACTTTGCTCTAAACTTTATTAAGGAACACTAGTTCAGTAAATTATTAACAGGTGTTAAATAGGGAGAATTGCATTGCCAAATATTGTGTTCTTTCTATTTTACGAAACTCCATAGATTATATGACAGATGACCCTATTTAAAAACAAAAAAGTATTTTTTTTGTGTGTGAGGGTGTTAAAAAGTAACAATTCCACAGAAAAATTACATGTCAATTTTAAGATATTTTCTAATTCAGATGGATTAAATATAATAAGCCTAGGAAATTCTTCATTTTATATATATATAAAGAAGATATCTATATATCTTAAAAAGTCACACTGGGCATTTGTGGATTAAAAGTTCTATCTACAGAATAGTGCTTGGAAATTGCAATTCTAGAAAATAAAGTATAGACCTTTTGAAGGAGATACTTTAAAATATGTTCTTTTTACTTCTGTTATAACTTTATCTTACACAATTCCACCAACTGACCTCTAGCCTTTCATCCCAACAAAATACACACATTTCCTAAAAAGTCTTTGTTTTCTCTCTACCTTGATTCCATTATATATTGTTTCCTCTGCATGGAATGAAAACTTTCCATTTCTTTTTGGTGATTTCCTATTCTTTCCTTAATATTATATTCATCTGGGGATCCATGCTAGTCATTATATTCATCTGGGGATCTATACACACCACTTTGTGTCGTAACTCTGTCCAGATTGCACTCTGCCCCTTCTACAGCTCAGTTACTGCTGTTCCTCCCCTGTGTACAGACGGAGAGGTAGTCTCAGAACTGCTACCCCTTCCTTCAATTTGACCTGAAGAACAGTGGTCTTCCTGCTGCCCCAGAGTTCTGCATGCAATTATCCTTGTAGCTGTACTCCTTTTGTGGCATTAAAGATGCATGCTGTAAAGTTTTCATGAGGAACGTACTAAAAGATAAAACATAATGTTAAATGAAATCCACTTAAGGACTTTTAATAAAAAGAACACCTAAGTTTGATTTCAAGAAGAGTGTTGATGTTCAAGCCACACAAAAATGACCAGCTGTGGCAACCATTTACTATTGCTACAGCTACACAAGCTCTACAGCTTATGAAATAAGAATTGTTTCCTGAAAGAAATGGAAACAGCCTTATAAAATATTTATTATGATGATGGTTATCATGATTGAAATCATTTTACCCTTGTCCAGCTGGCTGAGTCTTAGAAACATCATTATACTGTCTTGAATTAGAAATATTTTCTAGTAAGAAACATTTGAAGAGAAATGATGACTTCTTAAGTTTCGCAGCCCAAATAGTACATTCTTACAGAGCTTGGTGAACTAGGATAGAAATGCCCCATGAGAAACATCAACACAAGTGTTTCTTTAAGCAGAGTAATGAAGGGGACACAGGATTTTATGTTCTGAGCAGATACTGTGCTTGCCACGAGTAGTTCAAAGCTCTATTCAGTCCAGAGCTCATATGAATCAGAATTAACAAGTGGGATTCTTGAAATAATGAACTCATGGGGTTTGCCTACAACCTGTTCAATCAGAATCTCCTTCAGTGTGAGTCCACAGTCAGAATATTAAATATCAACTGTTGGTGACTTTTGTTCATCCTAGAATGTGGAGTCACCCAAATAGGAGAAAGCACTAGCTAATCATCTGCTTCAAGAAGGTATTTTAATTTTGTAAAAGGGCTCACTCATCATATGCTCAAACCAAGAGTATCCTTGGGTTTGGATGTGAATGGAGCCTGAGTAAAGTAGACAGACCTGGTCGAAGCTCAGATGCAAGGGTGCCTCCGTGTATCAGGTGCATTTTTGAAAGTACAAATCCTTGAATGAAAAACACTTAGCTGAGACAACTGAGCAAAGATAGGCTCAGCTTTGATTCAGAATCCCAGGGGAAGCTGCATTCCTGAAGGCCCGGAGCCCTGTTCCATTGGCATGCCTCCTTTCATCTTCCATGTGCAGCCCTCTCCCTGCAACTGGTCTGTGATTGGCAGCTCCATCACTACAGAGGGAAAAGAGTTCCTTGTGGAATTTGGGGCATATGTTTAAAGAAAGTCTGAGAAAGCTAAGGAGACTGAATTTAGTACTATAATGATGAATTTCAGAATGCTTGTACAAAAGGTATTTTCTACGAATGTTCAGGCCCAATTTCCAAACTCATTGCTATTCAGTATTCTTGCCTGAATGAGAACATGAGAACTGCATTTAAACATCATGGAGCTGGAACACAGTCTGGATTAAGTCCAGCTCTTACAAGTACCCATTGCAAATTACCAAAGGATTTTAAATTAAATGGTTAATGGGACTCTTTCCTTTGGGTGTGGACTGCCTTCATGAATCTTCTAGGAACCTGGGATGGGGGGCATGTGTAGAAATGTCCTTTGTAATAACTTTTCTCAGGGTTTAATTTACACTGCATTCAGTGAGTACATTTTTCTGTGTTTTTTCCCTGGGATTGCTGAAAATAAATTGTAGCAATGTGTGTATAAGGAAACACATTTAAGCTATTAGCATGAAGATAAATAATGACTTTGAGGCCAGCCTTAAAGGTGTACAATGTCAAAATGGCATAGGTGTTTTTATTTATTTATTTATGGATATCTGAAGAAGCTTATAGTTTTGAAATAATTTGTCCTGTGTTGTTGCTTTCTGGTGGAAGTTTGAAGCATATCTGAAGATGACATTTTTCAAAGTTCCTCTTTAAATGGTATAGGAATATCAATTGCATTCACATGAGGTTGTGATGAATTTCTTGGATTCTTTCACTAGACTTGTTGATTACCAGAGTGTATTAGACATTTTTGCTTAGAAGAAAGTATAAATCAATTTGACTTTTAAATAATATTCAACTTGTATTGATCACCTACAACATACTGTGTTAAAACATGATGTGTAAGAGAGATGAATCAGATAAATTTCCCTAACCTCAGGAAACCTCTGGTTCAACTGTCTGGATAACGTTCATGCCACAATAAATGCAAGGCAGGTTTGTGGGAAAGTGTCCTATGGAGAATGGAAGTGATGTTGTGTCCATTCAAAGGAGAACAGAGCAGGGGTGACTCTGAGGCTGGTGGTGATACCACTCTTCTTGGTTAAAGCCCAATGGTAAGTTCTAGGAGACCTTTTCTTCTTGATTTTGCAATACTTGCAGTTGAAATAAATGCTTGGGTGAAAATACTCAAAAACTTGAAGGAGAAGAGGAAAAATTGTGTTTAGCACTGCACATGGGTGCTACACACACACATGGTAGAAATTATTTGGTTCTGAAGAGCCTACTCCCCCAACCCGAGGTCATGTGGAGCCAATCCTTTAATCCATCTTTGCAAAACAGAATTTAGGATTTACTGGCATAGGCCGTCAATCAGTCTTGGTTTAGAATTTTTAATCCAGAACTTCCTGAATCTGCATCTTCACTATTTTTGTTCTAAACCCTTGGTATAATGGGAATAAAAATTCAGTGTTGCCATGACTGGTGTGGTTCAATTGGTTGGGCACCATCCCACAAAGTGATAGGTCATGGGTTCAATTCCCAATCAGGGAGTGGGCAAGAGGCAACTGATTGATGTTTCTCTCTCTCATCAGTGCTTCTCACCTTCTCTTTCTCCCTTTCTTTCCTCTCTCTAAAATTAAATAAATAAGATCTTCAAAGTAAACATGGTGTTAAGGACACCCTAGCCACCACACATAAAATTTATCTTTTTTTCTCTCTGAACCTAGTTATGATTCGTGTGCAGTGAAGACAAGATGTGTATATATTTCAGTTCCAAAAGCATAGCACTAGAACAAAAACTGCAGTTATGAAAAAGACTTGACTTGAGCATAGGACAATTAATGAAAATACTGTTGTAAGTTTTTCATCATCTAAAAAGAAATAGAAAGCTTAGTAGAGAGTCACATATAATGCATAAATTTGCTATCAATTCAGATGACTCCTAATCCTTATTCTGAAGAGAATATGAATGACAGGAATGTTTCCAAAGATTGTTTCATGTATCAGTGATGGAATTCTGTGGAACAGGAGGAGAGAATGAAGTTAGAGTACTCTTTAACTAAGGCTCCTTTTGCTGTCAAAAAAATGTCCCTAGGACTCTTTTGGTTAGAATTCCAGAATGTTTTAAAATCTGTATAAAAATACTCTGTGACATAATTTTATTATGCTTTATTGTGTTAGAAGTCCTTCCTACAGAGCAATAGTAAATCTTACTAAGTAGTGTTCTTATTTCTCATTACAACAAAGCCAATATTTTTCTTCACCAAGCTACACCTCCAAATACAATGTAGAAACCATAGCAAGTTAAGAAAAAAATTGCATTTAATAAGTACAATCTAGAAACTATAGGAAGTCAAGAAAAATTTGCATTTAATGACAGAAATTTCATCATAAATATTACAAAACTCCATATTAATATATTCCAGAATAATATAGGGAGTAAAAAAGATGAGTACTATATACTAAATTAAAAATAAAACACCTGATTTTGATATGTGGTTTGGCACACTAATGATTATTACTGGCACATATATCAACACAATTATTCAAAGTAGTGAGTCATTCAAGCTTTAAAAATGTTTCTTATTAATATCACTTATATAAATTGGATAGAATTAAGTAATAGCTTTTAAAGTACCTGAAAAAAATGTGTCATATTTTTCACAAAGGTTAAGTAGACTGTGATCTCTTCTTGAAGTGAGGTATGAATATTTCAGATGTCCAAAGGCTGTGTAAACACCTTTGTAACAGTTTTTACTTTGTCCTTACATTGGTTTGTAAACCATTGTGAAGGTTTTGAAGGGTGATATAGTCATCGACCCCTCACAGAGTTCTTATAAGAGAATTCGGTTCAATTTTGGATTTCTATTTCAATGCATGTGAAAATACTGTTGTTATTTTGATTTCCTACTGAATATATACACTTATTTATCTCAAACAGCTGTTGGAAGGTGCTGATTCCTTACTACAGTCTTCAGCTAGAGTACAATGGCCTTGGAAGGACCTCCCCAAGTATTCATTTGAGGGGATATTATGATTTTAATTTTGGGATCTTTATGGTTGATTATGTCATAGTTCTAAGCACATGGACTTATTAAAAATATGGAAGAATGCACTTTACCTAAGCGCCTTCCTTTTTACCAGCTTCATGAAGAAGAAAAAGAAGGGAGAAGTGGTGGATGGCAGAGGAGTAATTTACACGTGCTCAGAAGTGAAAATGTGGAATCAATGTTACCAAAACAGCTGGAGTTCCATTCTCCTTTGTTTTCTCTCAAATTTAAACACTCTTTTCAGGGGGTGGCGGAGATTATAGATTTTGTGGGCAGTGTTAGGAGTTAAAGACTTTTCTAAATATTATTAAATATGCTTCAAAGAAATATGTTTGTGTAGTTTGAGTGAAGAATGATTAAATCTCATCATTCACTCTCATTTGAGGTCAAATATATTTGTGTTTACACATGTTGTATGACATTTAACACAGATACATGCACATGTGCACCCAGTAAAAATATTAAAACATTATAGGCATTCCCATGTCAGTATACAACATAAACAATTTAAACCCCTTCGGAATGAATGAATGCTATAATTAAGGACTTTAGGTGGAAAATACAAGTGGACGGTCAGTGCTCTGGCTGCTGTGTGGCCAGCCAGGTTCTGACTTCATCGACACATTTCATAGAGAGGGCGTTTTAATGAAGGATGGAATTGGAGATAATTCATTCCATGCTGTGAGGTTAACCACAAGCCTCTACGAAATCACAAGACATATTACTACTGCAGATGTGCTGGAAGGAAAAGCAGGGATTGAAATTCTGAAAGCACTGGAGTTTTTCCTGACTTGATTTAATTGTGAAGCATATCCTGGTTAAGTGGCCAGATTTAAAAAACGTGTGTGTGGTGTGTATGTGTGTGTGTGTGTGTGTGTGATGTGTGAGTGTTCCTGCGTTTTTTGAGAGAAAACATCTTTTTATTGGCGTCCTCACTGCAACTGAGGCAATTTCAAAGCACTGAGTGCTATGTCAATGGCCCTGCATTTGTGCAGCTTTCTTGCCTAACATTGGCACAGAAAAGCCCCCTGCCCACCCCGTGTCATTATTTCTTTGTGTCCTGTTACACTCCGACTCTCCTCCTAGCTCAGCAAATGGGGAGCCATTGCTACTACCTTACTAAGGCAGGGAAATAGTTGTGAAAATTTAAGTGTTCTCTCCCCCACTTTCTGCAACACCCAGGTGCTCTGCTCCGAAAATCGGGTGACGGCCATGGGGGAGTGGACAGCAGCTGGACAGTCCTGGGCCTGGGCCTGAGGAAAAGGGTTTGCTGGAATTAGTCAGATAGAAAACAGAGGAAAAAAGAATCTCTTCTAGCTTTTTGAGTATCAACATTTTAGTCCCTAAGGGAAAATGAAGGGAACAGAATGGATTCAGGCATAATAAAGAAAAATGTACGTTAAGGTAAAGAAATTCTTCTCATTACTGAAGTTCAGCAGGTTCCCTAGGATGGGGGTGGAGTCAGGGAAGGAGATGCAGAGCATCTACATGGACTCCAGCTTGAGTTCCCTCCCCTCTCCTCTTTCCGTCTCCTCCCTCTGCAGCTGTCCCAGGCCTTTGGCTACCTCCATCTAATAGCGTAAGGGGTGGCTCAAGGCTCAGTCCCACAGACTCTGGGGGTTAGAAGAGAAGGGTGACCAACAGTCACCTCAAGGACTCAGACCGAGAAGCGGAGGCCATGGTGTCCCATCGTGCCAGTGTGGTTGGGTGATAAATGACACCCGGACACTAAGTCATCTCTCAAGACCTTAGATGAAAACCTGGGGCATTGGGAGAGGGTGGTAATAATCTCTGACAGTCTGGTACAATGGGAGCTCGAGAAATCGTGTTGAAGTAAGGAAACATTTTTAAATAGGATTTTTTCTTTTATATACAAGTTTGTGGTGTGGCACTGTGGTTATTAGATAACTATGGGATTAGAACAAAGGATCAAAATAAGGCATTAGTCTGAAAAATTCCATATCTTGTGGCGTTGGGTGGCTAAGAGAAAGGAAAAGGGACTGGTATACTTACAGGTCAGTTGCTGATTGGAGCCTAGATGTGGAGTGGCATGTCCTTGTCAGAGAATGGAACTGTTCTGTGAATTGTCACTTAATGTGTGACGTTTAAGAAAATGTGTTGAAAAAACAATACTCTCATTCCTCCAGAACAAGGAAATACATTAATGTCCACATACCTACCAACAGGTCAGAGAGAAGCATGGCTAGCCTCATTCGCTGCATCTGTGTCTTTCCTATCTCCTATTTCAGGTATCACGTAGTCAATTGTCATCAGTGCTGAACTCAAATGTGTCCTCAGTGCCCCCCAGAAATCAGATGGTATTTCCCTAGACCTTTTCTTTCCTTGCTTCCTTTTTCATAACGTTTCCCCTTTGACCCAACTTTTGGTACCTTCTGATTTATTCTCAACTTCACAGAGATAAAAGAGGAAACCAGGTGAGCTCTTACCATTCTCCCCACACCGGTGTCCCCTCCGCAATGAGCACGGGGTCTGCTGTATCCAGCCCGGCCAAGCCAGTGTGTGTACTCGTGCCCCGATCCACGATCCACGAGTACACTAACCCTGCGATTCACTTGGAAGCCACGATTCGCTCCAGCAGTTCTGCCTGCTTCTCCGCTTCATGTCTCTCTTACTGTTGCGTTATTGCTACCAGCCTCCCTCCCCTGCAAAGGAAACAGAAACAAAATGATAAAGGAAAACAATTTGACTCCTCTTTTCCCTCATCTCCCTCTAGCTATTGTCCCATTCCCACCTAGGACCAATTGACAGCATGGCAGCGTGTGCTCACAGTGAGCAGTTGCCCCCACTCCCTCGCGGGGTGGATGGGCACTCTGCTCACCCTCCCACCCCACAGAAATGGCTCTTACCAAAATCCCAGTGTCTGGCACTTGCTGAGTCCCATGGTCAGTCCTTTATCCCTTTACCTCTGACTTCTCTGCAGCACTGGACACAGGTGAGCTCTCCCTTGCCCTTGAACCGCCACCTTCCCCTGGCTGCTACATCCCTCCCCCACCCTGGCCACCCCATCTTCATCAGACTTTCGGAAAAATGAAAGAATTTCTGAGTTCTCCACATAATACATCTTTAATATTGTGCATAAATGAAGGAATGTTGTTGCTAGTGGACTTTAATTGCAAACACTTGCAATAAAATGAAGTTCCCATGGACTAACGCAAGTTAAACGGAAAATTCAATATTAAATTTTATTTCTATTTGATGAACTTGAAAAGAAAGAATGGTATTATTTTACATTCTGTTTATTTTCTGATGACTTTTTTTTTAACATGCTGGGTTGTAAAATTTGTAGAACATTTTTTTTTGACAGAGATTCATGAAATTAATCCAGGTATTTTAAGTAAAGCTTGAAAGAGGGGATGTACTAAAGATACAGAGATACTACTGGTATATAACTAACAACTCAGCATACAAAATAAAAAGACTTAATTAGCACACTATGAAGTTAAAATTTTGATCACTTGTAGGAAGGAAAAGAATTTGCCAAAATAATAAGAACATAGTCAAACTTTGAGGGGAACTCTCTTTTTTCTTCAAGAATAAAACAACATTTAAAAACTATTGAAATTACTTACTGGCTTGTTGGCAAATTCCTACATTTTAAGAAGGTTTCTGTGTGCTTGATCGACCCTTTAAGATCGTGTGTTAGTTTTTGTGACTTCCACCCACGGCAGCCTTAATGGATGGCCTGTCATCATCCTGCTGTCCTGCTGCTGAAGGAAGAAGCGTGGGCAAGTGGGACACAACTATAATGTGAATTGAACTTATTAGCAGTGTCTATTTCCAGCAATACTCAACTCGAGCTCCACTTACCCTAGACAGTCAGGAACTTATTCCTTGACATAACACAAAGTCGGGAGGTAAGGCAAACCCAAAGTTGGTTAAACCTCCACAAACTCCTCAAACAACTCAGATTCTATCCACTCGGTACTACGAATATGAGCTGCCTTCACGCTTGCAACGTGATCGCAGCAGGTCCAAATAGCTCCTCATCACATTCTAATATACAGATGCTGAAAAAGGGTTGCTTTTCCTTGATCAATATTTATGATTAAAAAAATCTTTCCTGGGATTACTCTAGCAGAATTATCTTCAAGTGTCAGTAGGCAGTCCAGGGGATTGAGATATTCCTGTTCGGCCAAAGTCAATCAATATGTCCACGATCCAAGTGGGGGAAAGGTGAACCCCAGGACAGAAGTCAGGACTCAACAGACACTGAAGAAGACGAAAAGAAACAACAACTGTTGAACAGGCGGCCCACTGTGCATGCTACTGGCAAGAATTACCCACGTGCCAAAGAAATTAGCCTCCATTGTAATGAAAATAATGACGACAACAACAACAACATATTCTTACCAAAAATGCAAACCCCGGATTCAACTGTGGGAAAACAGTCAAACCTGAAGTCTCTTCTATAAAATAACTGGCTGTTCTCTCCGAATCCATAGTCCTAAGACCTAAACAAGGAAGCAATGCTGTTACCAGATTATAGAAAACCAAGGAGACCTAACATCTATTGCCATGGGAGACCCTCGGTTGGGTTCTGGACCATGAAAGCACATTGGGGAGACATGTAGTTTCTCTATTTTAAAAAAAATAGTGTACTATCCCTGTTACTTTTCTGATTCTGATACATTTGTATAATATCTTACCTTTTAGAAAGGCAAAGTAGAGAATAAATGGGAATTCTTGGTACTATTTTTTGTGACCTTTTTAAAGTCTGAAATTGTTTAAAAATAGCAGAATGTATATATTCAAAACTAGCACATATGCATGTAAGAATGTTTTGGTCATGAGGTTGTCAGAGAAAGATACATTAAGGAAAGTAAAAATTGGTTTTAGAAAAATTTTTAAAAATTCTCTAGGTGAACCAGGGTTTTAATATGCTAATTTGTACATTCCAGCGGGGAAATATAAAATCTAGAGCTTCTCAAGTTTATCTGCCTTTTCTCATGGAACCCCTTATTGACATAAGTTCTAAGAAATACCCTTCATTAAACAGGAGTGCAAACAACAGGTTTTTAGAATGGGGTGGGTGTGGGGAGAAGCCTTCATGGAAGACGAGTCCAAGCATCTGTTCCAAAACATGATGAATATGTGTAACAGGGATCTCAGCTCGGGTCCAAGCCTTCACCCCCTGCTGGGCTCAGGCACATTTGGGCACATTGGTGAGCAGGTGGGACAAGCCCCACAGGGTCATCTGCACTGGGCTGGGGAGCCTTTTGTTGAAGATGTCACGCTTTGGCCGTATCTGGCTCACTGACAAAGGGACAGGAAGGCAGGAGGAATCTCTCAGCAGAACAGCAACAATCACAGTGATGATGATGATAACCAAGATGACAAACTATTTGTACCAGAAAAATTTGCCAGCGGCAACAGGGTTGAGCTGGACGGGGAGCTGTAGGTGCTGAATGGGAAGGATGGCAATGGATCGACCTTTCCCTTGGCTGGGGTCTAGGCCTCCATCCCTGTGAGAGAGGGAATTGATGCAGACCCTATAGTGCCGATGAAACACAGCGACACTAACCCAGATTTCCCACCAGCCATTCCCATAGAAACCTGCAGCTATGGCCCGCATCCCTCAGCCCGTGCAGGGGGTGCAGGAGCCAGTGCACTTCCTGGTGCAAAGACGGCAGGCGCAGCAGCATGGAATCAGCTGCGAAGAACCCGGCTGGCTGGGAGCACATCTGTCCTGTACCCTAGCCTGATCACCACAACATATACCAGATGTTGGCATTGAGATAGTTCGAGTTCTGGCCATCTTCTGGAACTGTGGTGATGATTTTTCTTTGCTTCTGGCAAGACCAGGGAATAAGGGCCCCTTCTTCCCATGCCCTCTCTGGAGCCACATGGTTGGATACGGCTCTCCTTGTTCGCTCTCAGGCTCACTCGGCCTTCTCAGCGGAGCTCTAATAAACAGCAACTGATAGTAAAACCTGGGCACGTCAGGGAGGTCACCTGCAGGTATTGTGACTGCAAGTGAGTCTACAACACAACCTCTATGGTGAAACGAAACAAAAGACAGCCTGCTTCTGAGTGTGCTTTGTGTATGTCATCACCACATTGTTATTTTGCTCATCCCGAGTGAAGTCAGTGGGCTCTGAGCCTCCTGCTGCACATGTGGGCACCCGTGTGGGATACATGTAGGCACATATGTGGGTACATGTGTGTGTGTGTGAAGGGTCCTGGGAACAGAGAAGAAAAGGGTGGGGTGACTATATTTGTTTTACTTAATTTTTTAATTTGTTTAATTATATTTTGTTAGTGTCCCATCATTTTTTTACCTTTCTATCACTTAGTGATAGATTTCTTCTATATTGTCATCAAAAACTGTGTGCCTGTTACTCCAATGTCACCATTAGAGAGATGCATGAGTCATAAAAGCCCTTTTTTGGGGGCGTTTGGAGAGTTGCTTTTTATGACATCCTCATTCTTCTCAGTATATCCCGCGCCAGCCTGGACTTTCTTTTGTGTTTGTGCTAGTGGTTCTGTGAGCAACTATTTAGGGTACACTTATATTTTCAATCACAGGTCCTGTCTCAATTCACCTTTTCCTGGATAAAGAAATCTTTCTTGGTTGCTCAGCTACAGCACTATATATACTCTCAGACCTAGAATTTTAATGAAATTTCCTGATTTTCATGTTCCAAGCAACTTGAATCCAAACAAAACACCCTATTCATTTTTGCCACTGAGTAGGAAATGGTCCCAGCTAAAGAATACTCAGCCTCCTTTCTGGTTTGCTAATAGGCTTTTTATTAACATCTTCTTGGACAATTAATCTCCCTAGCTGGGAATTCTCCTTCCAGATGCCTAAGTTTTCATTGCCTTCGAGAGGAATAGGATAGCTGCTACTGGAGCACAGCTCTGGGTCTTGCCAGTAGTTCCTGGACAGCCTTCTCGCTGTGAGGGATGTTCCTACGCAACTTGACACTGCACTGCTTTCACATGAAAACCTGCCCAGGGTCTTGGGGAAGATGGATGTGAACTGAACTCCTGAGAGGGCTGACGCTGTCTGTTACTTCCGGGACTAATCGGTATGTGGGGAGAACAGTGGAAGGAGGAACTAAATGCTGTAAAGTAGTTTCACTCAAACCTGGGTTGCATGAGAAGACAAGTATGCACAAGGACAGCTTTACATTAAAAAAAAAGTGCTTGTGTCTTCTTGCTGCACACAACTCCCAAAACTTAGTCTTTTATCCTGAGAATTATTCTAAGCTCTTGGTACATATTTCTATGTCCACATTGCCTATCTATACTTAGCCACCCTTTAAATTCCACATAAGATAATAATGGCAGAGAGAAAAATAATGACATGTTTATGAAAAAGCTTCAGTATTCAGTAACATTCTTTCAAGTGGATCATCTTGTTCGGTCTTGAAATCAGCTCTATGAAGTAAATAGGGATTTTATTTTTGTTACTCATTTTCAGGTTTGTATACCAGGGGATATGAGTGATTTGGCCCTGGTCATGCAAACCGCACGTTAACAGGTGGTAGGCCAAGGGGAGTTGTGGTCCAGGTCTCGCAATTGCAAAAATTAGGACGATTTCAGCTATGCTGTGCTCATATTCTTCCCTTTCTGCTTCTTTCTATTAACTTCTTTTTGTCTGAAATTGTCAATATCTTTTTATAATATTCAGTCACCTCAATACTTTGTCAATGCATGATAACTTCTTAATCATTGACTCTTTCAATTCCTCATTTGTAACTTCTTTTACCATCTCTTCATAGATGTATAAAAGTAGAGGTCATTATTAATCTTAAAGGTCACCCACTTTAGTCCAAATCCCACAGAATGTTTCACTTTTTTTCACAAAATCCTGGACGTATGTTTTACTTTTTCTTGAATATCCCATTCAATTTTGAATTCTAGGTCAGCTCTCTAGAGCTATCAAATGTTTGTTCTTTTAGTACTCAAAGACAAATTTCATTTTCCAAAACTTCTCTTTTGTAGGTTATACAACCTTAATTTTATTAACCGCTCTTTTCAGGGCTTCAAATCAGTTAGAGATTTAAGTGACAAAAACATGACCTAAACTTAAACTTTAAAATGGTATTTATTTTTGCGTACAACCGAAATATGTAGAATTAGGGCCAAGTGCAGGACTGTGGTGGTGTAGAGGTTCAAAAATCTTCCTAGGTTGATTTTAAAGGGACGGTAGAGGGAAGAGATTTTGGAGTAATGGAAATGTTCTGTATCAGGACTATGGTGGTGGACACTCAACTCTATGCTTTTGTCAAAGCCTTATAATATATAAGATGTACCATAAAGAGTGCATTCTATTGATGTAAATTAAAAAAAAATCAATCAATATAATCTAAATTGGAATAAACTATTTGTGTCTCCTTACCATGGGAAGAAAACAAACTACCTTCATATTATTCTCACTAACAGTAGGGATAACACACCACAGATTAAAAAGCAGATTTTATTATTTTTTTTCAGATGTAGTAGATGAATTTATTTTTGTTGGGTATGAAAGAAACAAGGAGAAATAGAGAAATGCCCTCTCTGAATATTAGGAAAGCATATAACAGTCAAAGAATAAGGCATTCAATGGAGGAAAAAGAATAGAAATTTATGGCTTTGGGTTTTCTTCTTTCAATATATGAGGTTATGTTTACATGAGATATGGCAATTACAGTTAGGAAGAAATAACCATTATTTAACCACTAGGTGCTATTCCCAAGTGGCACCAAGTGGCAATTGAAGACCCAATTGCTTGTGTCCAAACTCAAGTCTTGTAAATTCTAGCATCATATTTTGTATCAATTGGAAAGTTTTCATAATTGGTAACTAAGTCATTTTTTAAATTTAGAAAATAGTAAACTAACTGATTTCTTCAGACGTTTACATCTTGATTATTTGATTATGCTTGAGAATCGATGCTTTGATTACGCTCGAAGAGGGTGAAAACTGACTCACTCTATTCAATTAACCTCAGTATTTATGTTTGTTTTTACTCCTGTCAAGGAAATTGAAATTTCAGACACAGAGCAGTAGTTATTGGCAAGAGGACAGAACTCTCTTCATGAAAACCGTGGACAATCTGTGTGGAAAATACTACTGCACTGTACTGATCTCAAAACGAAAGCTTTCACTGTGCATTGTATTTTTTAAAAAGTCACTTTATATCTAGGTGTTTGCGGCACAGTTGTGTCATCAAAAGCAATCCCAGCATTTGCTCGCTAAAATACTACGGACTCTTAAGGAGATTAGGGAATCAAAGCTGCGTGTATTTTTCACTCATCTACTTAGCCACGCATACCTTAAAAGTGCTCTACGTGCAGCCACACTTCAAACGACATCAGTGCACTGAATTTTGTGATGGCTAGGATGCTTTTCTTTTCATCAAATCAAAGAAATTCTTCTTTTACATAAATGTAAAAGTTAGACAAGCATCCAAAAATCATATTTGGCCCGATTGTGTTTTTCGTATCTTCATTTTTTGCTTCATTTCCATTCTCCTTCCTCATGGCTTTGACTGTAAAAATAAGCTGCTTGTTGGACATTCTGGTATAGGTTACCATTTTTGCTGTAAGTAACTTTTTCCATATGCTTGTTTTTGCCTTCATGAGGTCTCTTTGTCTCCACTGTCTTCACTCCCTATTAAAGAACAATTATTCTTTAGCTTTCCTTGTTGTGTTTGGCTGTGGAGTGCAAAATCATTCATGCCCAGCTCTCTCCTGTAAGTTTATAATTTTAATTAACTTTTTATAAAGTTTTCCTCCTGACTCCACTGCCCAGTTAAAATGAGTTTTGACTTCCTCAACTCCCAAGAAGTGGGATGTCCAGGAAGACAGTGATTAAAGGATTAAAATAAACCTCTAGAAATCCTGTTTCTTCTTTGAAGAAAATTAGGTCAGGTTTTGCCATGTTTTCTGCTTGGCTTCATAATTCGTGGCTGACCATCAGTATTGGATGATTTAAAATGGCTTTGGTTCTCTTTATAAAAGCAGGATTAGTTGCGTATGTCATGCAAACTCCTCCATTTGTGGTAGCACACTCTAGAATTAAGGTCATTACTCTTTTTTCCATGACTATGAGCTGTCTTTACTCAGAACTTTCTCAAGAATATTCCTTCTTGGACTGGAAGTTTGAATGCTTGGTGTCAGATGTTGCCCAGTTATCAGCACATTCAAATCTTCAAAGACAGAATCAAAACAAATATTGGAGGATGGCAGAGAAAAGGGTGTTAATCCTCTCTGAATAAAGGTAAATTAGGCGATGTAACTGGAAGGTTTCATCATTCCAGGTATCCAAAGTCCTATTGGAAGCAGAGGTTAGGGAAAAGATGTGATCAGAGTAGCGGATAATATTTTGGGAATAAAATTTAACTACTCTGTTTTTCATTTTTTTCTGCTTTGGAAATAAATTCAAAGTCAGTCTAAATGATACTATTTAAGTATTCATTTTATTTGAATGTAGAATTATTAATCTGACAGTATCGATTCAAAGTTACTATTCGCATGCCATTATAACGACCCAGGGATGTTACTGATGTTCACGCTACAAAACACTTTTCATATCCCAAGGAGTCACGTAAACAAAACTGTTGGAATATCGTTTGCCATAGCGTAATATGAGATAACCAAGAGAATCAATAAAGGAAAGGCTCAAAAACATGGACTATGGTTAACAGTTAAATATCTGCAAGACAGTCTGTAATGAAAATTGTGGACTGCGAGCTGATATCTACATGACACCACTTATGAAATGAGTGTGTGGCATGGAGAGAGCACACACATGTGTAACATGTACAAAATGATCAACACACATATGTGTATAAAATAAAATTCTCTAGAAACATGCGTACTTGCCATAGTTAATTCTGGGAGAGAAATTTGGGTTGGCAGTTTGACAGTCAAAGAGAACCTTTTTTTTCTTAACTCATGTTGTTAGTTTTCTATTTATTTTGTGTTTTATGTGTTATCTGAATAGTAATGAATATTGATATGACATTTAAGCAAAAATGCTTTCTGGCAATATTATATTTTTATTATAAAAAGAGCTAAAATGTACATATATTTGCATATTTTGTTTTATGAATTTAAATTACCCAGCCTAGTCACCTGTTGACCCACCATTCACTTCAAGACGCGGACTCTGCAATAGCTAGTTTATAATACAGGCATATGTGACCCTATTGTCTCTTTACGCATCAAAAAAAGACACGATGATGATGGAGTTGAGGAAAGGCATAAATATCACACTTATCTTAATGACTGCAAACAGATTGGAATATTAGCATTTGCGTTTGGATGGTAAAACAGCAAAATGAGAATAAAATATATATCATCTTGAAAAAGTAGATTGACTTAACAATATCACGTTTAAAGTCTTCCTTGATTGGTTAGCATATTTGATTTTTATGCAATCCAGTTATGCAGGATGATGGTGACTCTGGGGTGTCCTCTTTCCTGTAATGTGGTTATTTCATTACCATGAGGATAACAATCAGCAGTGTGAACTGACCGATACACTAATTTTGCTGTGGAAACAACTGGATGGTATTGTTGAACTTATTTGTTGGATAAGTCATATTTGTACTTTTCTTTCTTTTTTTAAAGATTTTATTTATTTATTTTTAGGGAGAGGGGAAGGGAGGGAGAAAGAGAGGGAGAGATACATCATTGTGTGGTTGCCTCTCATGTGTACCCTACTGGGGACCTGGCCTGTAACCCAGGCACGTGCCCTGACTGGGAATTGAACCAGAGACCCTTTGGCTCACAGGCCCGCTCTCAATCCACTGAGCTACACCAGCCAGGGCATGCTTGTAATTTTCTGTAGGTGATAATTACTCTAAAGTTAATACTGCATTAGATAGGGTAATGGTTTTGCCGTTTAGAGAAAGTGAAACCAGAAACAGATGTCTTGCATTATTTGATGATCAAAACCTTATCTGGAGCAATGATGGACCTGGAGAGAGTAGTTTTATATTTTATTCTCAATCTCGATGATGCTTTGTTTGGTTACGAGGCTGGTAAAACAGAAATGCAAAGTCTCCCAGAAGCTATAAAATCATGGTTCATTAAGCTTACAGTGTTCCCGATGAAGGCCTGACAGAGCTGAAATGTGAAACTCAGTTTTCACTCTTCTTCTGACATAAACACACACACATGCACACTTCAAGCAAATGCAAAGGTATAGAGAACAGTATATCCATGTATTTTTATCTGGCTTGGTGACATCTGAGTAGTGTACATTACACTCCTTTTTTAAGGAGCAAACAATTATTTTATGGTAAAATTACCTTTGTGACTTTCCCTATTCTAAAATTTATCAGTTCCAGAGGAAAACATTTTGGATTTGGTATTTGTCTTCCCACACATAGGTTTTATACTTTTTGTGCGTATGTGTATTTTGTGGAGAATAATATATGTGTTTTTGCAAGTTATAGAACTACACATGAATTATATAATTATCCATACATCTTTTTAAAATTTGCTTATTTATTTGAACTCAACATTAATTTTGAGATTTAGCCAAGACGAAAAAAGGAGCTCTGTTAACCATAGATCTTCCTTGGCCAATAAATTAATCATGACAAATAAAGTGTATTTTATATGCTCATCTTCCAACTGCCATCCTCTCTGTTCTTCCTGGACGTGAACTCTGTCATACATACACTGTGTTACAATCAGGAAATCTATTTGCACTTTTACTACCTGTGTACAAATCCAGAAATATTATGCTATATTCTTTTATGTTTGAATATTGTAATTATGTGCATTTTGCTTGTTTTGTCATGATGAAACATTATTTTTATAATTCTGGCAATACTTTTTGTAATAAAGTATGGTTTTAACTAAGCTGATATAGTCATTCCAGACTCCTTATTTTTATTGGTTATGTAACTTATGTTATTCTAGCCTTTTATTTGCAACTTATTTGCACCTTTATATTGAAAGACACATAGCATAGTTGGGTTATACTTTTTAAATTTAGCTTAATAATTTGCTTTTCATTTGGAGAACTTAGTCTGTTTATATTTAATGTAATTGCTGATAATGTTGGATATAGCTGTATCAGTGTATGATTTGTCCTCTACTTGTTACAATTTTTAGTTCTTTTGATCCTTTTCTATCTTTTGATCCTTTTCTATCTTCATGTATGTTAAATATTTGAATCTTACACTTTATTTTAGCTGCAACTCCTTGCATTATTTTAAAGTATTTTCTCCAGGAATGATAAAATGTATCTATCAGAGTGCAATTAGTGTTTCTAATGGACTAAGTGGAGAAGCTTGCAAAGGTTAATTTCACCTAACGACCCCCACTTCTTTCATGATTTGGTGTTGTATATATTAGGCCTACCTGTGTTAAAAATTCAAGAGTAAAGCATTATAATTTTGCTTCAAACAGTCATTTGTCTTCTTTAAAAATTAAAATGAGAAGGGAAAATATGTATCTTATATTTGTCCCCATCATTGTCATTTTTTTTGCTTTTGTTATTTATAGACTTAAGTTTTGATTCAGAATGGAGTTTCATCCCTTTGTCCCTGCGTTGAGTAGCGATGTTGGAAACATATGGTGAGTGTGGACATCTCTCTTACTCCTAATTTCAACAGATGGCTTCTAATGTTCCTTACTTTGAATAATATTATTGTAGATTAATCAATTTATTAAGTTGAAGTATTTTTCTATATTATTAGTTTACAAAGAGTTACGATCATGCAGATGTGTTGATTTTATGTCTTAACTTATTTAATGGGGTAATCGTGTTTCCCCTCTTTAATCTGCCAATGTAGCGAAAGCCATTTCTCAAATTGCTAACTAAAACCAATCTTTGTATTCCTAGGATAAGGACAATATAATCATTTTTAAATTATCTTATTTTTATTTAAAGAATTTGAATTGTTATTTTGGCCTTTTGCATTTATGTTAATGAGTGATATTAATTTTTAATATTTCCTTTTAATATTGTTTTTCTTCTGGTTCTTTATTCCTAAATACATTCTTTAGTAGTTCGTTGAGTAGCTGTGTTGATGGAAAATTGTCTAAATTTTTGTTTGCCTGAAAGTATCTTATTTTGTTCTCATCTTGATTGATTATTTTTTGGAGCACATATTAATTGATGAGATTTATTTTTATAGTTATTTTAATGATTATTCCATTTTTATGGTTTCTGTTCTTTTGAGAAACTTGCTATCAGAGTCATTTTATGTTTTATAATTATTTCTTAGTAAGTTGTCTTTTCTCTGCAATTGCTTTTAAGTTCTTCTTTTTTGTGGTGTTTTGTAGTTTTTACTAGTATAGATTGAAGTTTGAATTCTTTTTCATTTATATTATTTAGTTCTTGTTGCATAATGAAATAATGATTTAAGCAGTTCCTTAAATTCCAAACATTATGTACTTAAATTTTGCCTCTCTGCAGTCTTTCTAGTCTTTCATTTTGAAAATCCTGTTATTCACAAGTTGGATTTCCTTGTTCTGTCCTTGATGCTATTTAATGCTTTTTCTTATTTTTCTATTTATTTTTCTCCTGTATTCTAATCATTTCTACTTTACCCTTAATCTCTCCAATCTTTTTTATGAAGTGTTTTTTCCTATGTTTTTAACTGACTATTCTATTTTAGATATGGTTATTTTATAGTTTCCTCTGCTGGGATTACTAGTTGAAGTCCTCGGTGGTCTGATTCTGATGGTGTTATGCCTGTGGACTTTTGCTTATAGAGTTTGCTAATTTTGGAAATGGGAGCTTTTTGGCATACTTTTAGCGGTGGGATCCTTGGAGACTAAGGGAGGATTTGATTGACTTCCATCAGGTACCCATTTGATTACAAATGTTTTAGCTTGCAGTTGTCTCCATTAAAAAAATCCGTGAACTTTAAAATCTATTGTATGTCATGGTAGATCCCTGACTAGATACTTCTACATCCTGAGCTATCTGGTTGACCGTGGATCAGCCCCAACGGAGAAATACTGTTCTGATAAACAGTAAAAATTACATATCATTTCTTCTTTAGAAGATTATATTGGTTATATGAAAACTTTGATAACATGGGAAAGCATATTTGTAACTGCTTAAACTATTATAAATACTCATGTACCATGCTACCATGCTGGATTAAAATATTTACTTCAAAGGGGTGTGCTGTATAATTCTGAGGGGGGAATTTTATTAATATAGTTACAGTATTAAGGAAGTATTTCAATGATCTATGTGCCCAGGCACTAAAAAGTTACAGGAATAAATTAGGATTTGAAGTGTGTAAGTTCCAGAGTTTGTATTAACAATAACCTTTAGTTACATAATTAATGAACATGATAGTAAATTAAATATTTACACTGATTATTTGGCAATTCACATGGAGCTTCCACAGAAGTTAATTACATCTCTAGAATAGCGCCGAAGGAGGTGTGGATGTCATGGTGGTGCTCATTTTAATATAGGCTAACTTAGCCTCAGCCTAGTTAGTAACTTTCTTCTGATGGCTTGAGGTGGAATTTGATCCTGGATTTTCAAAAACTACATTCATTACTCTTGTCATTATGCTGAAGATACCAGGAACGATCATTTTTTAAAACCCTGAAAGTTTTTATCTTTTTCCTTTAATTTAATCTTTATTGTATCTTCCATTACCATTTTTTTCACACTAGGAGTATCACTTGCTGTTTTGGTTATGTTTGTGGAATCATAAAAACAATTCTCAAGGAATAGAAATATAATCTTGATTTTCACTGAATTCTTTTTCTTCTCTGTGGGAGTTAATACAATTGTAAATGCAGCTTTTGAAAAATCCTAGTGTGTTAAATTTTGAGTTTCTGGGCGCCAGATTTATCATGTAATAAATAATAAAATGATATGTTCCTTTAATGACCTAATTCAACTAAGACAAATTATGTAAAAAGATCTCAAATAATCCTTGTCACAGTGCAGATTTTTCTTGTTAAATCTAATAATAACCAACTATTGGGTAGAGCCAGATTTCTATTTTGGGTATATTTCTATCTAATTGAATATAGCACAATTTTAGCATCTGAGATTTTATCAAGAAAACATTTATGAGTTGAGCCTTTGGTAAGTGCTATAACTAATGGTACTTTGACTCTTGCAAATACACACACACACACGCATGTATGAAAAAGAGATGATACATTAATCTTTTGCTTTATTCCCTAACTTGCAAAATAACCATAAGTTCCAAGGTAGAGATTCTAGATGATGGTATGATTTCCTGTCACAAACTGTTTTGATTTGAACTTCAGTTTTGTACACTTTGCTGTTGGTCTGTGAGTTCTTGTTGCAGTGGGACCCTGAACTCACATTGTCATACTTTGGTTATAATTTATAAATTGTAGTTGAAGTATAAATGTTTATCAGCAAATGTAAATTATTATATAATATTTATTTAGCATATTGTTTAAATATACGTATTTTCCTTAACAATATCCATATGTTTCTAGCTGCTATTATCATTGAAAAAAATTGTTTGCATCAGGCTAAAAGTATGTGCTTGCCTACTCATTTATATGAAATTGTTGATTACAAGTTATTGAACTTCATGCATTCTAGCATTTATATTATTGTTATAATACAAATTCAGTTGATTTCATGGGCCCAGTATTATCTTGCTTAGTGGTAGAGATGAAAACTTAATTAGAAGCACAGGAGACTTGGAGCTTTTCAGTGTAAGACTTTAAGGCTCTGCATATATCTTATCAGCAATGACCTTGGTGAGCTATCTGGAGGCTGCATGGGAACTATACACCATCACTGATCTACAGTCATTTCTTTGCTTGCTTATTTTTGTTTGTTTTGGACTCCTAAATTTGCCTCCTGTGTTGTGATTTATACTTTCTTAATTTATGAGATTCCACCTTCACTCAGTGAAGTTATTTGTTTGGTCTGTCAAACCATTTTGATTTCAAAGAGTTTATTCAAATATCCAAGATGTATAGAAAAGAGATGGCTAGAAGACTATATAAAATATTCTATCAAATGTAGGAGGATATGGAATTTGAATGTACTTCAGTTACAACTAACATTTTGTTTACAGAAACCAGAGTAAGCACAGTCTTTTATTAGAAGAAGCTGGTATGCACAAGAATTGAATTTTATGTCTATATTTATTTTGTATTTAATGCCATAATTAAATACTACAGTAAGAAGCACATCATTAAATGTAGAGCAATGTCAAGAGATACCTCTTACTAATATAAATATGTACTAATTAAATAATCACTCATATTTATATTATTAAAGTGATAAGGAATTATCAGCTCCAATAAAATATAACTCAAATAAATACTTCCTTTACCCCTAAAATAATGTCACAATTCAAGTTTTTCTCCAAAGATGAGTGTGACTCCAACCTGTGCCGGGGGTGATGCATAGTGGACAGTCTGCGAATATCACAACAGGGCAGAGGGTGGTCAAGAAAAGCATCTGTCCCCAACAGTTCATTTTTTTCTGTGCCATAATTTACAAAAAGTTTCTTTAGGTCAGTCTTCCCTGAAGGACAAGATCATTTGAAAACACTCAGCCTTTTCTCACAACCAAAGTATCTGGCAGCGTTTTATTTTATTTGTTTAAACCTCTTCCTCGTTGGAAGAAAGCTGGGATTTATAGAGATCAAATTTATCAGGCCAAAACAGAAAACAGTGTCTGGAGCTCAGACAGCAGTGATAAACAGCCATCTCCTGATGCCAGCTGTCACAGCTGACGGAGCCCTGCTGATCCACATCTTTCATCAGTCAGGGAGCACTCTTTTCCGTAGCAGCGCCTCAGGATGCAGGCAAGGGCTCGGAGGTGGAATGGTTTTCCCCACTGCGCATCTGTTCTTGAGACTCTCATGCACGTACGTGTTACTGACTTTGCTATGTAGCATGTCCTCAGGCATGCAGAGGCTCGGAGCATGGAACCAGAGTCTGTAAACAGCTATGATCTCGTGAGTCTGTCCAACTCCACCCTGGAGCATATGTGGGACGGAAGAGCAAAAATTCCCAAAAGGAATGCAAATAGAAAGTTCCTATGAAAAGCCCCTCTGACAGAACAATGCTCCATCTTAACGACAAATGAAAGTAAAGAAAAAGAAGTCAAGATAATAACCAAGAAATTCAATAGGTACTTTGAAATTCCTTCAAATCCCATATCTACATAGACACAGCTGTCCCTGTTCCCTTCCTCAGCCTGTCAATTTCTGTCTCAACCCAGTTCCTTTTGTGGCGTTTTCCTATTTCCCTGTTTTCTCTGCTTCCCCTTGTCAGTTTAGAGGAGTTGTCCATTCAGTGCATCTTCATTCAAGAGATCAAAGGTACCTGCAGGTGGAGAGGAAGGGATTGCATTAATGATCCCTAAAGCACATTATCTCGCTGAAACGAAGAGAAGCATTTCTATGCAATGCAATCAATTGAGAAACTGACTATCAGTAGTAAGTATTCAATATTAGCCAAGAGCACTATTGCTTTACCTTGAATCATTCCATTTTCCTACCTCTTTTCTAGAGTTTGCATTTAATAATCCCTAACTGCTGAAGAGTTTTCTTATTTTTTAAGATTGTTTTTGCAAGTGTTAAGACTTCCCATTATGCAGTGGCAAATCTTATTCTGCAAATAAACAATATAAATAGAATTAGCACAAATGGGCTTTAGGTTTAAAGTAGTCCAAGCGGTAAATACCTAGTCATTATGTAACATGATTCAAAACACATGGGTAAGAAATGCAAACATCTAAAGAACACAAAACATACAGATATTTGAAAATACTTGGAAGTCTATTTTTTTAAGTTTCTTTTTCCAAATCCAGATTGCTCCGTGTTGCCAAAGACACCAAATGCAAAAATTTGTTTTCTTCATTAAAGTACTTACTAAGTTTCATTTGAGTTTATAGCATGAGAATTTGGTAGAAAATGTGGCTATTTTTCTGAAAAAAAATACAGAATCCAACTCTATAACCTTTTCATATAGATATTCTAGTTTATTCTTTTAATATAAATATACTAGAAATGCCACACAGATTTGAACATTTTCTTGTCGATTGAACAAAACAGACTTCAGTGACTGCAACTGGTGAAAATACTCTCTTCTTAGCAGGGTACTAGCAGAAGAATGGGAAGTGGCCACTGAACTCTGCCAGGTTTTACTGGAATTAACTTTTAAAAACCTCCATGCCCTACAGAGAAGGGGGCGGCACCTGCGAGGTGGCAGAGTGGGGGCCCAGGCTTCATCTCTCCGCAAACACAGTTAAACAATCCGTGGGTGCGGAGAGCTCTGGCAGGCTCCGGAGCCCAGTTAGTTATGAAACTGCAACCACACAGTGGAGTAAAAAACCCCAATAACACATAAAACGGAGGAAGAATGGCTTCCTTCTGCTCATACTATCCCATTGCCCATCGACATAGCTCTGTGCGAGTGCCCCTCACAGGGAAAAGGTGGAGAAGGGGGAAAGAGCAGCTTCCCCAGCTGTTTGCCAACTGCATCGGTTCTGTGTGCACACACAGCTGTGCTGCCGAAGGAGCTGCTGGGTTGTGTCCCCACCCAGTGTGCTGGGGCAATCGGAGCAGCTGGGAGGTCTACAGACTGCGAGCAACAAAGAAGCAGGGTGGAGGCCATCAGTATGGCCATGCAGTAGGTGCTGCCATGCCTCCCCATGGCCCACTGTGCAGAGGACACTAGCAGTCTTTGCCACTGAGGACGCCAGATGCCCTGTGACTGCCATGGACACCAGAGCTTTTACCGCCGAGGGCACTGTGGCATTCACTGTTGCAGATCCCAGCGGCCTGCTGTATAGGGAATCTCAGTAGCTTTGACCAGTGGAGGAAACAAACAGCCATTGCAACTACAGTGCACCTCTGCTGTTTCACCTGTGAGAGTCCCACATGGTCTGTGTCTGTGCAGACTCTAGCTGCCTGAGCTGGCCCCTTCTAGAACCAATCCAGCTAGTGCCACTGCATGTACCCTGACCCTGGGAACAATGTGGCCATGACATGTGCACTCACTACCTGCCTCAGCCCTGCCACCAGCCCTGGCATCCACCACAGTGCAATGTGCGCACATGGCCAAACACTATAGCCACATGCACAGACATCTGGCTCAAGTAGTTGCTGCTGACCCCACTGCTACACACATGCCCACAACCGCCCTCAGCAGCTACACTCATGTATACCGCTGCTGGCCGCTACCCAGGTGTGCTCACCACTGGATCTGGAAGGTCATGCCACTGGATCTCAACAGTTATCTCAGTCAAGATGGTCCCCCTCCCCAAATAGCTTTAATGTCCAAGGACCACACAGACCATAGCAGGTGACACTGCAGAACGTAGCAGTCTGAGTCATCAAGCCAGGGCAGTTCCAAGACCTGGAGCTGCCACATGCCCCCCCCCGCCCCCAGAAACCTGCATGCCACGTGGCTCTGTGTGACATCATGCCCCTTCCTGTGTGCTCCCTAGGTGGTGTCTTCATTGCCTGCCCCCCTCAGCTGAAAGGCTTTTATTCCCCAAACCATGAAGTATGGATTGCAGTTCATCCATTTGGAAGAGGTGAGTGGTCCTTCAAACATGCAGATATCAGCACAAGGACACACAAGGAACATGTTCCATCAGGGAAGCATCACCACCAAAAGAACACAGTAAACTGTCAGTGATCAATGCCAAGGAAATGGGGATCCATGAGTTTCCAGACAAAGAATTCAAAATAATTGTTCTAAAGAGGTTCATAAGCTAGTACAAGACAGAACACAGGTAAATGATTTAATGAAATCAAGAAAACAATACAACAACAAAATGAGAAGTTCGACAAAGAGAAAGAAAACAGAATCTGAAATTCTGGAGCCGATGAATAGAATTGCTGAACTAACTGATGCAATAGAGAGCTTCAACAGCAGACTTGATCAAGATGAAGAATTTGTAAACTCAAATATAAGTTATTTGAAATTATCTAATCAGAGAAGAAAAATAAAAAAGGAATGGAAAAGAGTAAAGCAAGTCTACAGGATTTATGGGACATAGTCAAATGATCTTATATAGACATTAGGGGAGTCCTACAAGGAGAAGAGAGAGAGAGTGGCCAGAAAGCTTATTTTAAAAGTATAAAAACCTTAAAAGTCCCAAATATGGGGAGAGAAATAGATATTGAGACTCCAAGAGCCTATAGGACCAAGAAAGTTGACTATCAAGAGATCTACAATAAGACACACTATAAATAAACTGTCAAAAGTCAGACAGAATTTTGAAAGCAAGAGAAAAGCAACTTATTACATACTAAGGGACAATTTCCACAAGACTGTCAATGGATTTCTCAACATAAGCCTTGCAGGTCAGGAGAGGGGGATGATGTGTTCATAGTACTAAAAGAAAAAAAAAACTATCAAAAAATATACCGTACTCTGTAAAGCTATCCCTTGGAAATGAAGGGAGGTAAGGTCTTTCCCAGACAGACAAAAACTGGGGGAGTTTGTCACCATTAGACCTTGAAGATATATCTGCATTCATATGTCTATTTCAGCATTATCCACAATATCCAAGATGTGGAAACAAACTAAATGTCCTTGGGTGAATGGGGGAGTAAAGAAAATGTGCTGTATATACAATGGACTGTTGTTCAGCATTACAGAAGAAGCACATCCTGCCCTTTGTGACAACGTGATAAACCTGGAGGACGTTGCACTAAGTGAAGCAAGCCGGGCACGGAAAGGCAAACACCGTGTGATCTAAAAAGGTTGAGCTCATAGAAGCGGAGGATGAAATGGCGACAGAGAAGGGCTGTGGGGTGGGGTGCAAGAGGAGATGCCGGTCAAAAGTACACAAGTTCAGTTGGCTGAGATGAGTAGGTTCTGCAATCTGATGTCAAACTTGGTGACGATACTTCACAGCACTGAATTGTGTACTTGACATTTGCTAAGAGCATAGATCTTAAATCTCATACACACACACACACACTCAAATGGTTACTATGTAGAGATGATATGTTAATTATCTGGATTAAGCCAATCATTTCATACTATATACAGATTTCAAAACATCAAGTTGTATTCCTGGAATGTATAATATTTTGTATATCAATGACATCAATAAAGCTGTTAAAACCCATATGCCTTAGAAATGCACTCTTTATATCTAAAATATTTTTAGAATTCATGTACTTGTATAATTGAATATTTATGTGAGAGACATTTTATTATCCTCTAAAGTTCTTTATTGTGATCATAAAAGGCTATCTGGGTCAGTTAATAAGCAAATAATAATTTGTGGGACACTGTTTGAAATTCAATTCATTATATAGTGAATTGTGTGCAAACATACCAGAACATTAGAGAAAGGCTAGTTTAAGAATAGCATTACATAACTGTTTGATAACTGTCAATATGGATGGTGTGAGTGCATCTTATAGGAGGCTGGAAATGCATGCAGGTGGGCTGAAACAGGGACTGGAGATGCATACAGGTGGGCTGAAGCAGGGATGGATTCCTGCTGCATGTAGGTCCTGAATTAACATACTGCAGTTGAAAGGGAAAGGTGTGTGTATCTTCAGAGGACAGAGGGAAAGCCAACAGATTGGAGAAAACAGCAAGTTAATGTTCAAAGATCAGGTTGGTTAGGTTCAATAGAGTTAGTGTGTGAAGACTTTTTTTTCATTATTGAAAGTTACAAACATTTAAAAGAGTAGGAAGAAGAAATTATCAGCATAGAGTCAATTTTTCCCCCTGCCTATAACCACTGCAATATTCTGAAGCAAATTTTAGCCATCATGTAATTTCATATATTAATAATTTAATATGAATTTCTAAGACATTACTATTTTTCATACTTCTTAAGAAACCTTGCAATAATACAATTACCACACCTAAAAATAACAATAATTCCTTAAGAATATGAAATGTCCACTCAGGGCTGTGAGGACATTAATGTAGAATTGGGATTCAGAGTTTGTCACATAGGCATTGAAAAGTCATGGGCATTTTTGTAATGCAGGAGATAAACACTGTAAGAGAATTCTTTCCAGGTGGTTAATCAGGAAAAGTGGACATAGCAAAATTAATAATTGGAGACATCTGGGCTTTCCAAGAAATAGTGGTAATAATTCTTTGATGAGGTTCTGTCCAATATAGACATAATATACTAAACACAGAGGAGAAAAAGTTATTGTGGATATTCACAAATGTAAAAAAAAAATAGCTGAATGCCTACTATATGTCAAGCACTGTTTTCCATGACAGAAAAAGTATATTGTATGGATTGCAACAGAAATGACACTTGTTCTTTTATATCTTATATCATTGAGGTAGAAGACACAACACACAACAAAACAAATACAGGATTGACATATTTGAAAGAGTAAAAAGTGCTTCCAATGAAATTAAATACAAGTTAATGATACAAAGTGATGAGTGGGAGGTGCAGATAGCTATCTTAGAATTGGATGCTATGGATGTTATGAACTGGTCACTTCTTAGCTGACACCAGAGGAGTAAGAACATCCTTGGAAGATCTAAGGAGCTTCCCAGGTCAAGTATTATGGACTTATCTAGTGACAATGGCAACTAAAAAATCATTGAGACAGGTGAAATACTGTAGTATTATTATTTATACTGTAGGATGCCAGGCTTGTATATTTGGATGGTTTTCCACACTTTATTATTTTTTCACATTACCGTAGGATGCCAGGCTTGTATATTTGGATGGTTTTCCACACTTTATTATTTTTTCACATTGATGTAAAAGTAAAAAAGAACTGAGTGAAATAGTAGACATTCTTGGTTGGAATTCTTGCCAGAATGAATTATTAAAATCATGTAAAAATTCTACTGAAACATGATCTTTAAAATGAGAAACATACTGACACTGAATACTAGTTTGTTAATAACTTATCATACATTTTGTTCCAATCTCAGAGTTCTCAGGTCAGTATTTTTAAAACCCAGCCTGTGATAAGAGCATAACAAGGTATATTGAAGAGAGATTGACTTCTCATTTTCCTGTCATTTTTGTTGCAAATTGTTAACTGCACTTAAAATGTAATGTTGTTCATAATATACAATTTAATGCTTATTTTGTCTTGAATGATGTTAATCAGGAAAGTCATGTAAATGCTCCTTTAGAAGCCATTACTTGTATGGCATCAACACGATAAGGATTCTGTTATTGTTTCTCTCTACGAAACTCTCATATGAAGGTTGCTATTCTCACTCTGTTTGTCTTAGGACACCAGCTGTGGAAGTGGAGGGTGTAATATGGTATAAGCAACATGAAAGGTAAAAATGCTCTCCAATATATCAGCTGGACAAGAGCAACCTCATAGCCGCAATTACCATCTGGTTCTGGGCTCAGCTAATGAGAGAACTTGTTCAACTGCACATCAGTTTAATCTGAAAATAATAAAACCATGACTTCTATGAGTTAAAAAACATGTTCCTGTAACCTCCCCCTTTCAACCTCAAGTTTCACTTGTTGAAAAACAAGGAAAACAAATAGACATGTGGCCACCCACATGGTTGTGTAATTTTTTTTAAAAAAGTGAAAATAACATGGGACAGAATGCCTGAAGGTTTTGTTTCGTCCTTCACACATGGACTTAATCACTTTGGCAAATTCTCTCCCCCTCCCATGTGATCTTTAATAGATCATTTTTCACATGAAAAGTGCCCTCTCTTCTTTCATGTTTTGAGAACCGGTGGCCCAGAGAGAGGCTGGGGATTGATTTGGGGAACAGTATCATCTACTAGGAATTTTGCTTTTTAAGATTCATGGGAACTGTGCCAACAATGTGGGATGCTAAAAATTTCTTAGGAGTTTCTTGGCATATGGGATGGTGAGTGTGGGGAGGATTGTGTGTGTGTGCACTTGCACACTCATCTAAATTCAAGCCATTTCTGAAGTGGGAATGTTTATATTCTATTGAATACATATTCTGTAGAGAGCAAACCCTAATAACTTCGACTAGAGTTGTTTCTAGGAGCTAACTACTGTGCAAATCAATGATTAGCATGAATGATCAAAATCGTTCAATGACCACCTTGACAATGGAAAGTGACATCATTCTAAACCTACCTAAAATTTTTTCGGACAAGAGCACTTAATTCTACAAAATTAGAAAGCAATCAGCTCACTAGTGGAATGGGGACCTTTTATTTCCCGATAACCTATACGATTCAAGAGTAAGTACATGGGGAGAAGTGAATAACAGCTGCAGGGTCTTACTCATAGATCTGCAAGCTCAGAGCTGGCCAACAGTGATCCCATTGGACTCCTGTTTAGTTCAGTAGATTGAAGGTCAATAGGCAGCATGGCTTGTGTGAGGGCCTCTGTGAGTGCTCTGATGAGTCGCTCACCATAGCCTTGACTTCCATCTTTCTTAATTCCCTTGCTTCCGGTGTCCCCATTCCATGAATCTCATTCCTCTTGACGCGCTTGCTATTGATAAGTTGAAATGTGACAAGAGACCCCCACCCATCAAAACCCTTTCATGTTACCATCTCCCTGTATTTGTCAGTTGTGTAATTTAGAAGCTGGCAAATATTTTTGATTTTGTCAGTTGTGTAATTTAGAGTTTGGCAAATATTTTCGGTAAAGAGCCAAACAGTATTTTGGGCCGAGTGGGCCAGCAGGCGCCAGCTGCAGCTACTTGACTCAGCTGTGGTGGGGGGAAGGAAGTCATAGGCACCATGCAAAAGAATGAGTAGAGATGTGTTCCAAACACTGATTCGCCAAGAAAAAAAAAAACGATTGGCTGGATTTGGCCCTTGGATTGGAGTTTTCTGAGAAATTTCCTCTGGTTTGCTCTAAGATTTAGTGGGAGGACTAAGGAACAAAGCCTTTGCATTGACTTAACCCCAAATGCTTTTTTTCCCTTCATTCACTTGTAGTGAGGAGCACAGGCTCAATGCCGGTCAAACACAAGCTCCGTGGTCTTTGGAAAGAGAGAAACTGTCAAATCTTTATTTTTCTCATTCGAGAAATGGGATACTAATAGTATATTCTGAATACATTTGCTGCAAGACAAAATGAGAAAATGTTTATAAAGGGGGCAGCATGGTTATATCATATTTCAGGGTTTTGTTTTTAGAAAAAACAGTATATAAACAACTACACTGATACAAATTCATAAACTCTTTCATAATCAATGACTAGTTGGGCATTGTTATTACCAATAGTAGTTGTTCAGTATTAAAAGAAGAGCAAAAGCAGGGAAGTAAAATGAAGCTATAAACAACAAACTAGGGTCCCTTAGCTTGAAAGATTCCATGGGCTTCATCTGTTCTGTTTATACAGTTTATTACCTTGAAAATTAGCTTAAGTTGCTACTGAAAGCTGTGAACTTTGATGGCTCTACATGCATGAATGCTCTAGGACAAGAGACGAGATCTCTTTAGAAAGAGGGAATCTGAAATGGCTCTCAACCGCATCAACTGTGCTGTAGAACTGAGTTGGGTAGTTGAACAATGTTTGTTGGAAGTTGTGGTACCCTGCCTCCAATATTCTGAGAAATTGCTCATGTTTCCCTTCTCATTGCCTTATCTCAGCTTAACTGAGCACAAACTTTCTAGACTCTAATGCAAAGCTAGTGTGTTTACTTCCTCAGTGCAGTTGGATACTTTCAGAATCCCTGAAGGAAATAAGAACAAATAGTACACTATGAACCCAGATTGAAATGGTATGGGATATGAACCTATTGAATAAGTACTTGTATTCAATGTTTGTCAACTTTATAATATGCAATGTGTTAAAACTATATCTCAATGGCTGCTTTAGGAAAAATATAATGTGCTAAATTCAGCATGCATTTTTAAAATTCCCTGTGATGTAATTGTTTCACTGATGAACCTGGATATTAGGATTTAACTATAGTGCCAGACGGAATACCTAAGATGATTCCACTGGATCGCTTGGTTGTGGCCAGTGCCAGAGGTCCCACAGAAGCTGAGGGCTTGCACTTGGCTTTGTACATATGGAGGAGAAACTCCATTCATATGTCGATTTAAATTTATTCCCGTAGTAGATGGGCGAGTGTGAATGCATGCATTTTGTACTATTTAAAAAGTATTATTTAAATTCTGTGCTGTGTGTTTAGACATTTCCAATTTTTTTCTGAGTCATGGTAAAAGATAAGATTTACAATGATATGATTTGGTGGTGATGCTATCTAAGAACATTTTGGAGAGTGTACAACAAATGTCCAAACAATCAAAGCTCTTGTCTGCACCTTCTTGAGGTTTTCAAGACGTCCAAGGCTTTCCTTTGAAATATAGTTTTTAGACTCGTGAGTTTCCGCGTCTGTCTTTTAATGTAATTCAAATGCCCTACTTTCTGTGTGTCTTGCATTTTGTTATGTGTGTTTTCAAAAACATTTCGTCTTGATGAGTTTACCATTATGTGCTAAGCCCCATGAATAAAATTGTCTCTTTAATCAAGGGTATTGCAGCAATAGGCAAAGCTTGGAAAAAAGGTTCTATTTAAAATATAGATTGCAACATAGAAAATACATATTTTTGATTTGTAAAGAGAATGTGATGTATATTTTGAATGAAATTTAGTATTTAAAACTACTTGTCATGTTAGGATTCAGAACTTACTATCAGTTTAAAACAATTGGAGATGGTTAATGTGGACATAGTGACGCGTACTCTGGTAGAGTGCAGAACATGAAGGTGGTTTTTCAACGCTTGCTAAGTTAATCGACAGAGGGAAAGGATTCAAATGCCGTGGTTGTTCTACTGTGCAAGGGGAATGCAAGCGTGAAGGCCAGTAGGACTCTTAAATACTTTTCTCTTCGACTAATATACAGTCTGTATGTTTTTAAAATCCTCATCAGAGGACATGTTTCTTGATTTTAGAGAGAAAGGTTGAGAGAGGGGGAGAGAGAGACATCTATTGGTTACTTCCCCTTAAGTGCCCCACTCAGGGATGAAACAAACCCATAATCTAGGTATGTACCCCAACCAGGGATCGAACCTGCTACCTTATGGTATACTGGATGACATTCCAACCAACCGAGCACCAGGCCAGGGCCATGCCATCCGTATTTTTCACTGTAGGTAGCTTTAAAAAAATTTTTTTTAGTGCAACCTAATAACATGAACATTTTAACAATAAATGACAATTTTAAAAAACCTGGAAAAAGTAACGTGGCTGCTTTTTAATTCTTTCTTATCCTTGGAGCCCTCCTGTACCTGGGTGCTGAGACGGCCATGGTCGCTGCTTGTGGGAGCCCCACTCCTGGCCCAGGTTAGGCCTGCGCTATCTTCTCCTCCTGGGTGCTGCTTTTGTGAAGACTCTCTGGTGGGGAGGGGGAAGGAAAGTGTCGAAAAGTACTAACCCGCCCCACACCCTCACCTTTTCAGGGAGGAAGTGCCTCTCTCTGAGTGCCTCTCTCTGAGCACCAACTGGCTGGCAGGTTGTGCAGGGCTGCAGATTCCTGAACTCCTGCTGGGAGACCAGCAGCAGACTAACAGGGCCAGGGATTTCCAAATCCCCAGCCAGCCAATCTGGGGATGAGGCCGCAAAACAATGGCCACAGTGTGTTTGCATGTTAATTTAGAGCCCCAGACCACCGGACAGGAATTCTTGATGTGCAGTGATTTTGTACTAAGAAAACCGGACAAGTTTTGGCTGGCTTGTGCCTCCCAATGCTGGGATCAATTATTGTTTGGGAATCAGCTTTTTTTTTTCTTCCCTGATAGGAGACATTGTGGTGGAAGGAATTACTACATTGTCACATCGTTTTAAAAGCTGAGCCAGGCAGACTGTGCTCATCCCTGGCCCAGGCAGCCCGACTGGGACCACGGGAGACCAACCCCGGTTCTTGCCACAAACCTGCTTCATCGTCCGGGGGAGTGCAACTGCAAACCGCTGTTTCATATTTGCAAAAGTTTACCATAAATTTAGCTGGCACACTGATTTTGACAATACATTAAAAGCTTTCATATTTTATTATTTTAAAAAGATGGGTTCTCAGCACTACTGTGCCATTTTACAGTACTTGTAAGAAAGGTTTGGCACAAGAACATCAGAGTTTCAGTACCAAATATTTAGGTGTTACTGCCATAACCAATGTCTTTGGTTTCAAAATTTGATTGGCTGGATGTGAAAGGGCCTGTCTGTTCATTCTGCAGAATGAAGTCTACCATACCCAGAATGAAGTCTACAGGTGCATCTGCTTTGCCATAATTCATGGAAAAACGTGTTTACATTAATCCATTGTGCTTTTATTGTATCTATGGACTCACTTTTCTCACCCATTCTCCTCAGCAAACAAATAGGATTTGAGGTGAGGAGTTTTTCTGTTAATATTGTCACCGTATAGTGAATATGCGGTGGAAAAATTGGAGGACAGAAAAGGCGTTTCCCCAGCTCTCCCTGTCCAAGTGCATACCTCCCACAAAACATTGGCACATAATTTAACTAGGGTGTTTGTTTGTAAGACTGTGTAGTTTATGCATGTTGCTTGTGAATTAATGTGTCTGCATAACTCCCAGGAGGGATGGGCACGACATTTATGACAATTGTGTGTAGTTCACTTCAGGCCCAGGAACTCATTTCAGTCAGGCACTGTGCCTCGTAATTTTTCCCAGTGGAATTTATTTCTCTGTTTACAGTGATAGTTTAATAAATGATACTGTCTTACTAACTACCTATGAAATAAGGTAAGTTCAGTTAAAATTAATTTGAGAAACACTAAGTTAACATTAGTGAAGCTCTCCAAATCACTCTGTTAGGTATTTTAGATCACTTCTTTAAAACCAGAATACCTCTCTATGAGACAGGAGCTATCAATCTAGGCTTCCTCCACCCTAGTGCTGAGTGGGGGAACACACAAGTCTCACTCAGGCCACACAGCAGCCCCGGAGCCTGGGGGAGTTGGGATGAGAGCCTGGTCCTAAGGTCTAGACTACACTCCTCTAGCAAAGATTTTGGAAAACCATTTTACAGCTTGTCTTTTAAATGCCCAGAGAATAGAAGCAGGAATACTACGTCATCCTATTGTTTTTTTTAAGAGCTCATAGTATACAGCTGCAGCCAAATATGCAAGGAAACAATATTGACAGTGTGGTGTACGACACAGTAAGTGTGCATCCCAGTGTCCACAGGAGGTCAGAAGACGGGGCAGGCTCTGGAGGAAGCAGACTCTGTGCCGCATCTGCCCTTCCGTTTGCAAACACGCTTCTCCAGACATTTCGGTGTGTAACCCTCTGTACTTATACTAAGTGAACACCAGTCAGACTGATGCCTCCAACTCTGGCTTGTAACCCCACGGAGCAGTCTAGCCTTCTCCTCCTCCCTAGGAACCTCCTGCTCCAACCATGAGGAGCCTGGATCCCACCATCTGCTCTGCACGTATTTTCTGATTCAATTCTGGGACACATGTACAGTGGTTTCTGAACCGAGAAGCTGTACAGCCATGGGAAACAACCCTATCACGTGATGAGCAGTTCTTTTCGCCTTTTACAGACGCCACTTATTGCCAGTGTTGCAGAGGGCAGGAACTTTTACCCCAACCCCTTTAGGAAGGCTGATTAATATTTTGGTAATAAAGATAGATCTTTGTGTCATATTCTGCATTCCACCCTGGGACCCCCTGAATTTTGAAATGAACTTAGTTCCACGAAGCACACCTGAAGTTTCACTCTTGGCGCTGCAGGTGTCGCAAATCTCCATCATTACAATATCACACAGAGCCATTTCACTCACCTGAGAAACTCTCTGGGTCTTGCCTGTTCCATCTTTCTCCTTCTCTTTCATCCCTGATGCTCTATTTCACCAATATGAATTTATACAGCAGTGACTAAATATGCTAGCTGCCTCCTTTATTCTTTTTGACTTATTGTTTAATCAATAATTAATCTTTTTATGTTCTTAAAAACTTCTGAAAGCTGACATGCCTGTGTCCATAAAATCAGTTCCTCCCATTTTAGTGGGAGGAGCCAGTAACCCTCCTACTTTGTTCAGGAGAGAACAGGAGAGAACCCTCCTGTTCTCTTGGGTACGCGCTCTGGCCAGAAGCACGCTGGGGCAGTAGCAGTGAGAACTTCGCTCTTTAATGATGCAGATAATTATCTGTGAATATCGAATTAATGGTGCCATGGTAGTGAAAGAGTTCTGTCTTGTCTGGGCCTGATTTTAATCGGAAGTCTGCCGTGCATCTGCACACTCAGTAACAGCTGATCTATGCCATGTGATAAACGATCTTGTAGTTAGGTCATGCACTTTCAGTTTTCTAAAAATAAAACTGACCTCTGGCATATGTCCATAGTGGATTCTCCAGTTGCTTCTCCAACATCCTTTTGCCATTTCTCTTATGTGTAGCAGCCATATAATTTGGTAGCAATCCATCCTAAACTCTACTGGTGAATCTTGACTTATCAGGCCCTATGGGGCTATTTCAAGTAGCATAGACTTCAGCCAACCAGCATGTGGTGTTCCCTTGCCCAGTGCAGGAATTAGTTCAGTGATACTCTGACCAGGGCAATACTCAGGGCATTTTATATTGTTATGAGATGATGTCTTTATTGTGACCCCGAGAGAAACCAGCCTGAAGACACAGATGATGTGTGAAGGCGGAGATGACAAAGGTCAGAGATGACAAAGGTCAGAGATGACAAAGGTCAGAGATGTGGACCTAGAACCTTTATCTCATTCCAGCTGAAGCCCACCTCAGCACCTGCCAGTGGTGTTGGCCGTAGATCCCTTTGTCTGATCAAGTTGCTAGGAGTTGAGTTTTCTCTTATCAGCAATTCACAGTACTCAAACGACAAGGATAACTGGGGATAGTGGAGCTTTAGGCTGTTTACAGTTCGGTAAATGAACATCCCGGGATGTCCACCTTGACTCTGCTTTGTTGGTTCTTCCCGCCTTCTCAGCTTTCTCTGGTTGTATATTTTTATAAATCACTTTCATCTATCTCATCTAGACAACATGCCTAAGATGAGAAATGATTTTCTTGGATTAAAATTTTTGAAGGGCTCCTCAGCATAGATCTCACGCGTAAAATAAAACAAACACTTGTAAGATAAAGACAGATTTAAAATAACATGCTTCTATGATCTTCAGATTTATCTTTATTATAATTATTTTGTGTCTCTTGGACATAACAATATTATACAAATATAATACTATTTTCTCCCCTACACCTAATATAATAATAAAGAGTTTCAAATATTTCATATGAACTTTGAAGGGAATAATATGAGTGGGTATAGTTTCATTATAAACTATTATCTCTTAATACTACAATTAAGCTATACTTGAATATTTGGTTTTAGTCTGCTTTATAGTAGATAAATTCTTTTTATTGAAGTATAATTGACTTGCACTGTTATATTAGTTCAAGTATACAACAGAGATTAATATTTATATACACTATGAAGTGATCGCCACGATAAATCTGTTACCTTCTGTCACCATACAAACTAAATCACTCTTTTTTCTTCTGTTTGTACACTCCTTCCCCAAAATGCTTCATAGTAGATTAATACTCATTGAAAATATATATGTTTCAGGTATTTTATTACAGTTTTAACCCCTCTTAACTACCCAAAGAAGCAGGAGCACCAACCCATTTTGCAGATTAGACAAGTGGGATTCATACAGCTCTGGTCTCCTGCCCAGTGCCACGCAGCTGCTAGGTAGCTGCACAGGCATCGAAACCTGGGTCTGTGTGGCTCTGGAGTCACTGAACTTCCAGGTGTCAGGGTTCTCCTGTCCTCTGTCTTTTCCTCTTAGGCCTTGCCCACTTGTGGATAAAAAGAATAGTGTTGTAATCCAGCCTGGAACACTCTGTGTGAGGGAAGAGGAGAGGAACATGGGGCAGAAGGAGGAGGAGAGCCTTCCCGTGAGCAGAGGCCCTGCTGGGGTGGATGAGATCAAGCCAGTAACTTCTAACGCGTAAGACATGTGGCAGCAGAATGGACATATTAAGAGTGGTTTTCCCAGAGGTCTATGGTGACAACATGGGTTACAGATGACTCCTCATGCTTCCCAGGGCCTCTGATAATGTGGATCTTACTTGCAGAGGCATGATTCTTAAAAAAAACAACAACAACCCACGTGTTCTTTAGAGACTCAAATTGATTTATTCTTTTCCTCTGTAGTTGGGTAGAGGGGGAGGTGAGTGGTGCATCTTTTCTTAGCCTGACAAGGCCCATGTGGAACTCCTTTCCTTTGACAATTCTTTTCATGCTAAATTGGTAATGATTAATCCCTTTTAAATTAGTTGTATTAATTGCATCATACTTAGAAGCCTTTTATTTTTATTTTTTGTTATTTTTTTCTCGTAAGGATTCTCAGTGGCTTAAAACTTACCAGAAAAGATTTGAGACACCAAAACCTTGACAACTACTTTCAAAGTAAAGGTTCAGTCTGTAAAACCATCCTTTTGTCCTGCTGAGACCAGAGAACAATTAAATCAAAATGTCCAAATGGGTATAATGTATATTTTGATTATTGACTAAATGTAATGATGCATTTGAAGATATCACAGTAAAATTTTACACAGGGCAGAAACACATTGAGTCATGTGGTAAGACATGAGGAGACCTCATCTTGACCTAAAAAATGGAATATATTGTAGGACATTCAGTTATGTAAGGTTATTGATTCATTGCTTTAATTTTTTATACCTGTAGAGAGCACTGAGCATTGATGACCAATAAATAGAATTTTGGATAGCCAGATGAAAAAGAAAAGGCTGTGCATATTTGTAATGTTTCTGTTCATGGAAATCAAAGAAAATTGTGAGTTTGACCACTCCAAACATCTAAATGAAAGTAATCATGACAGATATGCATTAGGTATTTAAATAAAATAACTTCCTCCTTCTTACAGACTGATGTTCCTCATTGATTCAATTCTCTGAAAAATTGGGAAATCTCTCTTTAATCTAACTCCGTAGGTCTGAAGTTTTAGATGGGAAAGTCTTCCAAGCACCAGCATGGTTGGATGTACGTGTGTGTAGGAGATTGTTTGGTAGATGCCTGTGCTTTGCAAACCCACTCTTTTCCCTTTTCATTTGGTTTTATGGTGGGTCATTAATGTTCCACAAATCAACCCTGTCTTGCTTGTCTTTGTGCAGTACAGCAGAGAGGAAGGAACTCCTTATCATTCTGTCCTTGACAAATTAATGACGATAGCCATTAAAAGAGTCTGATGACTATTTGAAAACCATGGCAATAACATACATATTATACAGTCAAGGTGAAGTGACCAATTAAAATATGCCTAGTTTTATGGTTTTGTTCTGTGCTTGGTGGCTTTCTTGTTATTGAATAACCATGAATAACAAGGAGGTGGAATTTAATATTCTCTTAATTAACTGAAATGAGTAGAAGTTTATTATTCATACTATTTTTTTTGCATGTGTACTCAGAAAAATATAATGTTTTTTAATTCTGAAAGAGATAGGAAAGAATAAAATTTTTACAAATTGCTAATGTTCACAAGAGTCAAATGCAGGGCTTTTGCTTTCTTTCTTTCTTTTTTTTCAGGTTATTGAGCCAATTCTTTTCTATGGAGATTAGCCTTTAGTCTTTCAAATTAACTTCTAAACTACTTTTAACCCAAGTGCCTGCCTATTTCACACCATTGAAATGTGTCTAAAAAGACGTTAGTACTTAGTTTGCTAACTGAATTCACCATATGTTTGCTTGGAGTTTTTGTACGATATCTGGATTTCTGTGTATGTGACATGCATATTTGCAGTTACATGCTCACCCCACTATGTGATCACAGGCACCGTCACAGAAATAGCAAAGTGTGATCCATCACGTCCATGGAAACTTATTACATAATAAACCTTTATTGCACTGTGCTATGACAGATGCTATTTTTACGATGAGACATATTTCTCTTTGTATAATCTATATATAACGTAAATTAAGAAGATACCAGCTAATCTATGAGTTTTCAAATTAAATAAAAACAAGAGAATTATTATTTTTGATACCATTTTAGTTTCATTTTAGAAAGAGTTGAAGAATTCATAGGTTATTTTTTTGTTCTCATAGGTTTTAGCCTAATATGGATATAAAATATGATACTATGTTAGAGTAAAAAATATCTGATTATTTTGCATTATTTCATTAGATTTTTCCTAGATTGTTCATTTTTATTTACTTATTATTTATTTATTTTTAAATTATTGTTCAAGTACAGTTGTCTCCATTTTCCCACCACTACTTTCCCCGACCCCCTCCACCCCCACCCTGAATCCTCCCCCCCTTTGGCTTTGGCCATGGGTCCTTTATACATGTTCCTTGATGACACTTTCCCTTCTTTCCCCGACTATCCGCTTCCCCCTCCCGTCTGGTTACTGTCGGTTTGTTCTTTATTTCAGTGTCTCTGGTTATATTTTGTTAGCTTGTTTGTTTTATTGATTAGGTTCCACTTCTAGGTGAGATCATATGGTATTTGTCTTTCACCGCCTGCCTTACTTCATTTAGCATAATGCTCTCCGGAGCCATCCATGCTGTTATGAAGGGTAAGAGCTCCTTCTTTCTTTCTGTTGTGTAGTATTCCATCATGTAAATGTACCACAGGTTTTGATTTTTTATATTTTTATCCTCACCCAAAGACATGCTTATTGATCTTAGAGAGAGTGGAAAGGAGAAAGAGAAACATCAATTAGTTGCCTTTCCTATGTGCCCCACCTGGGGACCAAATCACAACTCAGGCATGTGCCCTGACTAGCAGTCAAACTATCAACCTTTCAGATTGTGGGATGATGCTCCAACCAACTGAGCCATAGCAGTCAGGGCAGATTGTTCATTTTAAAAATATTGAACATATATATAAATGAATGTGGAATACATACCATTCATCTGTGTAATTCAAATAAATATAGTTCAATTATTTAGATGCTTTTTTAAACCTTGAGTCTTCATTTTACTCTTCAGAGGGGCAGTTAGTGTTTCATTATACACAATCGCCTTCACATAGCTTAGTATCGTGTTGTGTGACAGCATGCTCTGAAGCACATTCTCTTACCTGAACCTCACAATAAGCTTGAATCATGGGCAATGCAGGTTCTTTCCCTGTTAGTAAGAAAAAGTCCAGAAATATTTAGCAATTGGCCCAGGTTCATGGGGCACTAAAGGGCAGGGACAAGAGCAGAAATGAGCACTGAGAGGCTGTATTCTTGCCATTTCAGCATGCCTGTTTCCAAACAGATGACATAAACAGTCAGTTAATCAATGGATTAGGGAAATAGTTCCTTAACAAAAGTAACAGTGTGTACGATATATAGAATAAATGTAACAAGAAATGTGCTTGCTTATTTGAAGAAAATGGATTATGCTGAAGTGTTTGAAAAAGTATTAAGTAAGTAGAGATCTCTGGAGAGGAAGAAGTCAGCTTTCTCCAAGTTAACCTATAAACTTAACACATTTCTAATCAAATTCTCAGTGGAACTTTTTTTGGGAACTTGTCCAATGATTCTGAAGTATATCTGGAAAAAAAGTTAATGAATAGCCAAAACTTTTATTTTTAAAGAAGAGCTTTGCCCCCTCCAGATTGTAAAATGTACTATTAAACCATACAAATAATATTCAGTTGGTGGTGCCAGGCTGGACAGAAAGATCTGGGAAATTGAAGAGAAATGCAGAAAAAACAAAACAAAACGAAACAACTACATGTGGAATTTCAGTGTATGAGAGAGATGACATTTCAAAGCAGTGAGGAGAGAATGGATAAATGAATAAATGATGGTACAGCCAATTGGAAACAACCTCATACTTTATACGAATCTGAATTCCAGGTAAGTTAAATATTTATATGGAAAAACTGAACTTGTGAATCCAGTGGAACAAAATATAGTGAATATTTATGTACTCAGAGAAAGGATCTTCTACAACCTAATACCTAAAGCAGTAAGATTCATAAATTTGAGTAATAAAAATATTAAAATTTAGTATGGTTAACTACCATAATTCAAATTTACAATATAATTGACAAATAGAAGGTTAATAACACTAATAATTAGGAATCTTATCAATTCACTAGAAAAGTATGTGAACATGATAATATAAAAATGAGCAAAAAGCAAGTGTAAATTATTTACTATAGGAGAATTATGAATGGACAGACATCAAACAGAAATGTTTGCTGGCTTACCAAAATATGCAAATTAAGTCAAGCTGGTGACTTTCCTGTCTAAGAAAAATTGGTGATTTTTATCAACTACTGAGCACACGAAAGTTTTTTAAAACTTTCATACAGCCAGCTTTACCAGTGCCTATTACACCGTGATTGAACCTCAGAATCTTGTGAATGTTCTCCTGTGAAACACCCGAATTGCTGTTTGGTAGATTGTGAGAGGGCAGGGTACGTGACCTTCGATTTCCATCGCTTTACTCTAGTACTGACTTAGACAAGTGCCAAAGTCAGTTACACAGGGACCGTGGGCCAGAGGGAGGGGGCACTGTGTTGTTTTTAGCTGAGGCTTGTGGGTAATCAGCAGAGGCCTAATGCAATACATCGCTTTGGGGCAGGACCTTCCTGCCTTTAAGAGAGAGCCCGGAGCAGAGGCAGCAAGTGAGGCACTAGGTCAGCTCACCATATTTAAGGGGCCCCCAAGCAAACAAATAAGGAACTCTTAGTAACTAAGAAAAAGAGTTATTTTATTACAATATTTTATTGCAATATTTTTAAAGCAAAAAGGAATGCAAAAAAAAAATCCCTGGATAATATATACAAATTTTAAATAAAGATAGGATCAATATTCTTGATTTCTCCTTTTTCCTACTTCAGTATGGGTCTGCATATCACTGCTTTTAGAGATTTCTAAGAACAAGCTCAAAAGAACATGCACAAAGGTCCTTGAGAATTTGAACTGCTGGTTCATAGGAGCAGTGGTTACATATAGAAAGGAAAAGTCTCTTGAACCTCTGCTAATTTCTCCCTTGAGTGAGACCATTCTAGATAGCCGAAGACCTAGTTATTGAACCCTTGTTGGATAACGGGAGAGGATATGGGGAGTGCTGGGTTTAAATTTTGCCTAACAGAGGGAACAGTGGACCATCCCCTCCGACTCCCCTCCGCTCTATTCCCAAAGAGTAGTGGGTCTAGCATGCTTCTATTGCCCCGGCACTCACTAAGAAACCGGGCTTTCAGGGAAGAGAGTGATGCCGTTTTGGCAGTGAAAGGCACTCCTGGTACACCCTCCTTTGCATGGCTTTGTGTCTCCCGCTTCCACTCACAGGCCTTTCTTTCTTTCTTTCTTTCTTTCTTTCTTTCTTTCTTTCTTTCTTTCTTTCTTTCTTTCTTTCTTTCTTTCTTTCTTTCTTTCTTTCTTTCTTTCCTTCCTTCCTTCCTTCCTTCCTTCCTTCCTTCCTTCCTTCCTTCCTTCCTTCCTTCCTTCCTTCTTTCTTTCTTTCTTTCTTTCTTTCTTTCTTTCTTTCTTTCTTTCTCCCTCTCTCTCTCTCTCTCTCTTTCTTTTTCTTTCTTTCTTTCTGTCTCTCTCTCTCTCTCCCTCCCTCCCTCCCTCCCTCCCTTTTTTTAAGATTTTATTTTTTAGAGAAGGAAGGGGAGTAAGAAAGAGGGAGAAAAACATCAATGTGTGGTGGCATCTTGACTGTGCCCCACTGGGGGACTGGCCCACAACCCAGGTATGGCCCTGACTGGGAATCGAACCAATGACCCCTTGATTCTCAGGCTGGCACTCCACCATTGAGCCACCCTAGCCAGGGCTTGCCAGCTTTCTTATCTCCTTGAGAGAAACAGTGGGTGTGAGGGTTAAGAGGGAAGTCTCCGAAATTAAACTGCCTGCATCCAGATCCCAGCTCTGCCACAGCTGCTGAGTGACCTTGGGCAAGTCACTATACTTCTCTGAGCCTTAGTTTTTCTGTTTCAATTGTTGTTCAGATACAATTGTCTCCATTTTTACCACACCACACCCTCCAGCCCCACCCATTCCCACCTCACACTCTTGAACCCACCCCATTTGGCTTTGTCCACATGTCCTTCATATATGTTCCTTGATCCCCTTCCATTTCCCCCTATTATCCCTCTCCCCAGTCCTCTCTGGTTACTGTCAGATTGTTCTTTATTTCCATGTCTCTGGTTGTATTTTGCTTGCTTGTTTGCTTTGTTGATTAGGTTCCACTTATAGATGAGATCATCTGAACCTTAGTTTTATCATCTGCAAAATGAGTGTCTTAAAGTTGTGAGAATTAGATTAATACACAGAAAGTACTTAAAGAGGAAAAATGGACTGAAAGCAGGGTCTGGCTCATAGGAAATACTTATAACACTTTGCTGTGTCTCATTATTGCACATGCAGAAGGCGGAGGCTCCCGTCCAGGGCCCTGTGCTAGCCCGAGGTTGGCGGGGGAGGTGAGAGCAAAGACCCAGTTGGCTGCTCTTATGCATTTGATTGATGTATTCTCTAAAATGTGTCCGCACATCTATTATCACTTAGGGAACTACAGCTAAAGAAATGGGTCAGGAATTCAGACTCCTGAAGCCTGGATGTCCTTACTCTTGAAGAAGTGGTGCTTCTTATCAATAGTTCTATAAACATGTGGAAATTTTTAAATTTTCTGTAGTTGTAATTTAATGAATTAATAGGATTTCAAATAATGCAATTTGGATTATAAACAAGAGTTTTATCTACATTTAAAAACTGAATATTTAAAAACTATAGTCATTTTTTGTTAAAAACCCAGAATTTGAAGCAATTAAATAAAACAAAATCTTCAGAGTCACATGCTCACTGTTCACATTTGTATTTTCTGGAGACTTTTCCCTCCCATTTTGTACCGTGCATGGTAAATGGAATCTTTTGAAATTCCTAAGTGTGGTGATAGGTTTTATATAGATAGGTTTATTTATCTTAGAAAGTAATTTAATTCCTGACATCATACTTAAAAATACTGTGGATAGTAACCGGTTTCAGATACTTGTGATTTTCATGGATGAATCACATGACAGCTGGAAAAATACCATAAAAACATCATAGACTAAAAGTACGGGTGTGAGTGCCACGTTACCGTGTAAGAATGTTTTTAAATTGGTCCACATTGTAGATTTAGAAAAATCCAAATATATAAAAAGGGATATTTCAGAAGTTTAAAGAACAGTAAAGATACAGTGAAAATATTTTAAATTCCTTTGTATGCTTAAATCCATACACATTATGCCGATAATTAAAAATGTGTTTCCCGTTTTCTTTTTAAAAGTTGTGTTTTGAAATATATTTCAGAGACCATTGGGTAAATTTAGGCTGTACACTATGTTGCTCTGATACATTTTCATATTGTAATGTGACTGCCATTGCAGTGCTAATTGGCACCTCTGTCACATCCCATAATTACCATTTCTTTTTAGTGGTTGAAACAATTTCGTTCTGGTCTGTTAACACATTTGATGATTATAATATGATGTTGCTGTCTACATTGACTCTGCTGCGCATTAGACCTCATAGGAGTTGTTTACAACTTCGGGGAAGTTTGTACCCTTAAACACCATCTATCCTATCCCCTATCCCAGCCTGGTAATCACCATTTTACTCTCCGTTTTTACCAGTTGGGTTTTTTGAGATGCCACATAGAAACAGCATCGTACAGTAACTGTCTTTGCCTGACTTAGCAGCATGCATTTGCTGTGAGTACAACACCTACCTGACCACAGGGTTCAAGTTCGTGTTGAGTTTGTGCCACTGCCCAAGGTAAAGAGCGGAAAATTGAGAGGGAAGACTCCAGGACCGGAGTGCTGCCTACTATCGGTAAAGAAATGCAGTGACTACCCGTAGGAGTGATGTTGTTACAGTGCATCAGGTTTTCCTTTTATAATTTGGTGTAAGTGAGCATTTATAATCACAGGAAGGACTTTCAGTTTTATAATTCTGGCCTCCTTAGACATTTCCATATACGTTACAAGGAGGCTTGGGATTCTACGAGATCCTATTGGGCAGAATGTGTTGCTTGTAATTGTCTGATCAAAGACGCATCTGACCGGAGGCTGCTGGTTCAGGAGACCTGGGATGGGGGAGGGCTGCAGGCGGATTCCCATGATCTATCAGTGAAAGAGTGTTTTAGAAATAATCTGCCTTTAAAAAGCTAAAATCCTTGTTACCGTAAATGAACCTGTACTGACCCATCATTACCGCCCGAAGTCTATACAGTTTCCATTAAGGCTCATTCTCGGTGTGCCCCACGGTACAGTCAAGTTATAATGGAGCATGCAAAATTTCTGTGCCTTCTGCTCCACACGCTGTGAACCTGAAACTGCTCTAAAAAAGTATAGTCCCGAGAAAGTGAATATCGAACCCTGAATAAACATTTCAAATAAGCAAATGGCAAAACACATTGCACGTGTGAGAGATTTTAGAGATGAGATTGAGAACGTGAGGAGGAGGCACCCAGATGGGTCTGACTGAGTGTCACCAGGTTTTCCCCAGTGATGCCTGATGGCCACATGCTCGCCCTTCCTTGTGTTTCCTGTACTTTCTGTTACAAATCCCACCCATTCTCACCTCGAGCCCTTTTATTACCATAATCCCAGGTCAAATCTCCTTCTTTCTGAAGCCAGTATGGAAACAATTTCTATTGGGTGTAAAATCACTCTCAGACCTCCCGTTTTACTCCTTTTTTTCCTCCTTTCTGATGCAGAGGAAGAGGGTTCCCTTGTCTTTTACAAGGCAGTGTCTTCAGCTGTGCTTGGAGTGTGGCCTAGGGAGGTTCTCTGATGCTCCTCCCTCTCCCAGTCCTTCTCTTTTTTCTAACTCTTGTTCTCCTCTGCCAGCTCTTTCCTCATCGCATCTCCCTCACCCTACAGAGATGGTTTCCCACAATGCTGCTTTCCTCACTGGCCACGCCGTGGGTTTTTCTCTCTGCTTTCACTCGACGTCTTGTAGGAATCACTGGTCCTGCTCTCTGCTTTTCCTTATCCCCCACTGATTTCTCGATTCAGTTAACTCTTTTAAACCTTATTGACTAACATGTCTCTTCCTACTCATCCTGCCAAATCCGCCATCTAAGTCCTCGGCCTGCTTGTCCTATTTGCACATTTGAACTATGGACACTTCTTGAAAATGCCTGCTCTCTGGCTTCCAGAGCACCATTCTCTCCCGGCCCCGCTGTTGTTTCCATATTGGTTTTCCTGAGGCCCCCTTTCTGCTGTTAAAGTATGCTTTCAAAAGGTAAAATCCTAACTCCAATACAGATATAGCATGAACACTCGCCCAGTACTTTTTCAACTCCTTAATTAATGAGGAAAGGTGTTAAAACGGGTTCAAAGTGCTTTTTAGAAAGGTAGAAGTGTTCTTGTGTGTCTGTGCACCATCAGTTTCATAGATGTAAGGCTGGGGTGGCCAGGTGAGATGGTGACACGTGGAAAACTGTTTCGTGTTTCACAAGCAATACACCGTATCTTTTGTGTTTATTGTTTCCTTAACTCAAGGCCTCGCCTGTCCTCCCGGCAGCCATCCCTTCCCTCTGTTTATAGGATACAGAGAACGAAGGACGTTTTGTTGTGTTCGTGGTGACTGGGGACTGCGTCCTTGTCCTATTGCTGTTGAAACAAATTACCACACACTCAGTGGCTTCACACGGCACGCACTTGTTCTCGTAGATGTGAAGGTCAGACGTCCCAAAAGGCTCTCTGGGCGAAAACCAAAGGGGCGGCTGGGCTGTCCCCCTGTTGGGCCGGATGAGTGCTCTTTTGGGGGTTTGCACCCAGGGTCGTGGGTGCCACAGCTCCCACACTTGCAGCTACAGCATGGGTCTTTCTTTTGTTTTCTAGGCCCCCTGCCCGACTGTCCTCCCCCACCCAAATTCTTCGACTGTGAGACTTATAAATGACAGCATTTTACTTCTCGTGAATCTGAAGGCTAAAGTCTGGGGTTAGGGTGTTAGCATGGCCACGCGCTGGTGCTGGCCTTTCCGGTGCGCAGGTGCCGTCTTCTTACACTGTCACATGGTGGGAGGGTTGAGAGAGCTCGCTGGGGTCCCTCTGCTAAGGCCCCTAATGTCACTTGAGAGGGCTCTATCTCCACCACTGACGCCTCCCCCAGGCCACACTTCCCAGCGTCACTCCCCAGGCAGGAGGATTCCAACAGAGGAGTGCAGGGCAGATGCTCACAGTCAGTCCGTTCCACTTTTAATCACAGCATGTCCCAGATCCAGTGCTCATTTCCTCCCTCAGGTGCCCTTCTCCTCAGTGTCTCCTGTCTTTTTAAAGAACTTCATTTGTACTGAGATGGCTTCGATCTTGGCCCCGTTTTCTCTTTCCCTCATGTCTGTTAAGTAAGCAAGTCCTGACAAGTCTGCAGCCGTAATGTGTCTCGAGTTCCTGCTCTCTGACAGTCCCGAGTTCCTGACACCACAGTCTTGGCCACTATGACTTACGGCCTGAGTCCTGGGGAAGTTTGCTGAGTACACTCCCTTCTTCTCCACAGTGCCTGTCTGTGACCCATTCTCTGCAGAATGGGCAGGACGATTATTTCAGAAGCAATCTCCTGCTCTGGCTGGAGAGTGGCTCAGTTGGTTGGAGCATCGTCCTGCTCACCAAAAACGTCCCCAGTCCGGGCCCACACCTGGGTGGCGGGTTCACACCTGGTGGGGGCCGCGTTGTTTGTCCCTCACACTGCTGCTGCTCTCCTCTCTCCCTCTCCCTCCCTATCTCACACTGATGCAACATCGATTCTTCTCTCTCTCTCCCCACCTCTCTCTCTAAAATCAGTAAAAAATTAAATAAATAAAAAAAAATTTCAAAAGCAATTTCCTCATCCCATGTGAAAAGCTGGCTTTTACTTTGGACTCTTTGGATGATACTCAAAATCCCTAGCAAATCCTACAGGGTTTTGCATAATCTAATGCCCCTTCCTCCCCCCACCACATCTCCCTCTATCCAGGTTTCTTTTTGCTTTTACCTCCAAGCTCCAATACCCTGTGCCTGCGTGTTGGTACCTGCTCACCTTCTTGAGGCCGGGTCACGATTTCAAGCTCCTTATGCTATACTGCTTTTTCCTAAGTTGTTCTTTATCTGAAATTCTTCTCGTCTCATGCATCTTCAGACAAGGCAGCAGCACCTTGGCTTGTGCCTTCCGAAGCCATGACTTCTTCTGGATAAGTGCTGCAACGGGACGACAGCTCTTAAAATTGAAGCAATTTTCTTTTCAAATAATACTTTAACCTGACTTGAAAATTCCTAAATCCTGCAAAGCCAAAATTAGTTTTACCAGAGGGAAAGTATAGAGGTGACCAAAGAAAATATACAAAGAAGGAAGAAGAAATGCCATTTCAATAAAAAAAAAAACCATAAAATTATGGACACTATTATAGAGCTTTATATAGATAACATTTGGTGATGATATTACTAATTTCTACAATATTAAGATAATTTATTCTCTTCCTCTTCTTAAAAATACCTTGCCTTATAGTTTTACAAATTGATCCAGAGTTTGAGTCCTTTGAGGTCAAGCAGCTGGGATGGGTACGGCACAAATCACTGTTAAACGTGCATGTGTGAATTTTGAATCAGTTCATGCGTCAGAATGTGAACATCTAATGAAACCTTGAAGTAAACAAAGATTATGTGTTTTTCACTTAAATGGATTAAACAGGTACTTTTAAAACTGAAAAATAACTTAAAAATATGTTTCTTAAAAGTTGCACTTCATTTTCACTCTGGTTTGTATTTGCCAAGCACCTTTATGTCTGTTGAATACTCTTTGATCCTTATTTCACACATGAATAACAAGAAATGGAAATTGCGGTAGGTCACCAAAGGTTGCATATCTCTACTATGGGTGATATTATGGGTAAGATTATATAAATTTTCTGAAAGTTTTCTTTTAGGATGTTGGAAAAATTTTAGTTTTAATGAAGATAGAAATGTTAACTCTTTGTATTTCAGTATGTTTAATTTTAGTATTTACATTTTAACAAGGTTCTAAAAATCCTGGTATTCTGATTGAGTGTAGAAAAAATTGGCAAGAAAAATTACAATTTATTATCACATTAGACTTTAATAGGAGTCTCCATTTGGCATTTTTTGATGGAATGTGTTAATGAGAGAAAAAGTAGGCAATACTGTACACTGGTAATAATTAAAAATATATTCCCTAAAGGACACAAAAATAATCAATTAATTTTTAAAACCTACCACTTACAGTCCCCAGCCATTGAATATTAAATTACAATGACTGACTTTGGTTTTAAAGAGAACAGTCTAATATATATATTTTAAAAAACCCTCTCACCCTACAAAGTTTTATGACAAAGCCTGGGGCTATTAAAAATATTAAAACACATTCTTGGCCACTTGTATTACATTTTTGGAATGCCACCTACTGTCCCATAGCACTTGTAACGCTTCCCCATTCAGGTACGCTCGGTGGCACCTGACCCCCTTTTAGGAAGTTCCAAAAACTCCCTTCTGTGGGCCAGAGCACTACTTTCAGGGACTGGGTTTATACTGAACTCTAGACTGTTAGAGTGAATGTGTTTTGTTTTCTTATTTTTCTGCTGGCAACAAATCCCTCATTCTTAGAAGGTACTCACTTTCTGCAATGGGCTTCAGATATGGTCTCATGGGTCCAGAAAGCGTTTTTTTAGCCTATTGAGAAAGTGTTACTTACAAAACCAACTCTTATCCTTAATGCTGCAAAGCTAAAATTACAGCCGTGCCACCCATACTGACATTTCTGCCAACGACTGACCACCTGTAGGAAGGTGATCCCATAAGGTTGTCATGGAGCTGAGAGTTTCTATTGGTAACACCGAGTAACATCGCAGCTGTGGTAACAGTGTAGTACAACACACCACTCGTGTGTTTGTGGGGATGCTGCTGTGGAGAGGCCTACTGTGCTGCCAGTCTTATGAAAGAACAGCACATACGAGTACAACTCTGGTACATATTACTCGAGAATGATAATAAATGACTGTAGTTACTCTATTCATTATTTTAGTGTGTGATGTTTCTACTTACGAATAAAAAATGTTGACTATGAAACAGCATACCCTGGTATGCCAGCAGCAGCCTCAACCATCTCCTGTTTACCTGGTGTCTTTATGGACTCATCTGGTTCTGTGCTTGATTTCACCTCGTGTGGTTTGTTCAGTGTGGCCCCTAAGCACACAGCATCCACTGCTCCTGTTGCCCGTTAGCAGCCATAGTGAGTGCCTGACCTAGAAATGAAATGAAAAGTGATTAAGGACCACAGAGGTGGAAATCAGTGATGACTATTGCTTGCCATGTCCCACGCCACCATAGCCATGATCTTGAAGAACAAGAACAAAGTGACAGAAGCTGTTAAAGGGTACACTCCTTGGAAGGCAGCGAGACCAACACAGACTCAAGAAGGGCCCCTATCAGACGTAGAGGACCTGCTGATGCCTGGATGGAAGACCAGACACAGAGGGATATCGGTCTCAGCAGCAAGACGGTCGCAGGCCAAGCAGAGTTTGTTTGCAGTGTTCAAAGGGAGGGCTGGACCTGATTCTGATGGTGAATTTTCTATAAGCTCTGGGAGGCTTAAATGATTCAAGATCACCATTCATTCCATAATGTGAGAATGAGTGGTGAGTCTGGGAATGCTGGGGCGGAGGCAGGTGAAGAAATTTTGGAAACTCTAGATAAGTTTATCAAAGAGGAAAATTACTTGCCAGAGCTAATATTCATTTGGATGAAACCTTCCCATTCTGGAAACAGATACCTGAAAGGTCTTTCACCCATAAGGAGGCCAAGCCAATGCTGGGTTTCAAGGCTTTGAAGGACAGGATGACCACCTAGCTTGGGGGAAATGCTGCAGGCTATCCTTTGGAACCCTCTGTGCTCTGGCTCAGTGACAGCCCCAGGGCTGTCCCACACATCAGTGAGCACACGGGGCTGGTGTACTCACCGCAAGGGCAGGAGGAAGTCACGATGATCCAGCTGCTCCCCCAACTTGCTCTCCTGAACTGCTGTGGCAGCAGAACAGAGAAGGGCTGTTGGAGACTAACAGTCTCTCAAGGATTTGCTTATGAGTAACGTTCCTGACATTCTGCTTTTGTCATTGATCTTCATCCCAATATGGATGCCATGTGTCTCCCTCCAAACACAACCTCCTTGACCCAGCTGATAGATCAAGGAACTGTAGCAGCTTTTAAGGACTACTGCCCGAGGAAGATCATTCCCCAGGCAATTGTGATAACTGAAAAAGACATGGAGAAGGTGTTGACACAATTCTGGAGGAACTATAGTATCTATGACTGCATCAAGAACCTTGCTCGGGCTTGCGGTGATGTCATCAAAGAGTGTATCAATGGCATGTGGAAGAAGACACTCAAGTGGTTTGTCCATGACTTCAAAGGATCTGCCAAGGACGAGGGGTCTGCAGAAATCAGCAAGAGTGCAGCTGAGCTGGCCAGCAACGTTTTCACCTCCGTGTGGAGGCAGGTGACACTGAGGGCTCCTAGAGGTGGCTCCTAAGGAACTGACTGAGGAGAAATGGTTGCAGTTGGAACAGGAATGCAGAGCGGAAGAGGAGGCCAGAAAAAAAGGAACTTTAGGAGAAGAAAAACAAGAAGACACTCCAAGAGAATTCAGCGAAGTATTTAGCAGAAACTTTGGCAGACCTCATCGGACTCCTTAAAAAGTTTAAAAAATGTGGACCCCAACCCTGAAAGCTTTTCATTCATAGAGAGGAATATTCATGGTACATTATGTTCATTCGAGCAAATCTATGATGGGGGGAAAAAGAAAGAAACAAACCAAGAAAACCACCCTAGATATATTTCCAAAAAGAGTTGCACCTGATCCAGAAGAGCCCCAGGCAGGTCCATCAGGAGGTGTTCTGGGAGGAGGCACTGTTATCCCAGAAGCAGCAGCTCCATGGTCATCACTGACCTTGAAGACCCTCCAGCAGGACAAGGGGGGGTGATGATCCTGACCCCTGCAGGCCTGGGCTAGTGTGTGTGTTTGTGTCTGAGCTTTTAAACAAATTACTATACAAAGTAAAAAGAAAAATTTAAATAGAAAAAAGTGTTTAGAATTGGGATAGAAAGAAAATATTTCTGGATAGCTATCCAACATGTGGGTTTTAAGCTAAGTGTTATTGTACAACAGTTAAAGAGTCAGAGATATTAGAGAGCTTATAAAGTAAAAAAGTTCTGGTAAGCTACACTTAATTTCCTATTGAAGAAGATGTGATATGTAGTGTAGCCAAAGTGCAGTGTTTATAAAGATGACAGTTGTGGACAGTACTGCCCTGGTCCTTCTCCCTCCCTCACCCATCACCCTCTGACTCCACCCAGAGCAGCTTCCTGTCCTGCAGGCTCCATTCATTCATGGTGTGTACCCTACACAGATGCACCACTTTCAATAAATCTTTCATACCATAATTTCCCTATGCCTTTTCTATGTCTAGATAGATATAGATACATACTTACCGCTGTGTCACAGTTGCCTGCTGTATACAGTATGGTAACACACCTATAGCACATGTGTGACCTGGGAGCAGCAGGGGGGATGTTGCATCTTTCAAATTCTTAGACTGTATAAAATATTACTTTATTTCTGCTAAGTTACTTATTGTGAACAGTTTTTTCCAACAGGTTGTTGATAATGGCTGCATGTGTATAGTGCAATTATATATGACAGCAATATTGAGAACTGAGGTTTTAATTTTCTGAGCTTGCTATTTTGGTAGATTTATTTCTGTGATTTGGTGTAGATTTATTCCTAGAAATAGGGGCATCAGCAATGCCTTTATCGAGTATTTATTAATAATTTCAAAGACAAGATTTCTACAAAATTGTGAAAGAAGTAAACCATTGTTCACTCTAAGGATACCCACCCAGTATTTAGGATATCCTCAATGCTGATGCTTTATCTAGGTCTCTCTGGGTCTGACAAAGTCAAGTCTTTGGTACAAAGTGGCACTGGATGGGGAAATTGGGTGAGTCATCTCAAATTCATCGCTGGGAGTCATACATACAAATATTAACACCTACCGACACTCAGATGTGATGGCCTTCTGAGCATCAGTCAGAAAGGGGACAACTTCATGCAGAAACACAAAGGTAGTCAGTCACCTAGGTAATGCGATTTGATAGGTGCTAAATCACATTAAATCTTCTTGTATTTCCTGATGAGTTTAGCTCCCCTCTTGTAGAAATGTCCTCTTCCCAAAGTGGACACGAACTTTGCAGGTGGCACAGGGTACAGTGGAGTGGGGGAAGCACCAGGAACCCCGACACATCTCCTAGAGTGTCCACTTTATAGAAGAGTCAATAGTTTTCTTTTGGCCACTGATTTGTTATATTTAGATGTAATACAGAATTTCTTACAATCTTGTGACTTGGAAGAAGTTTCCTGACCTTGGCCGTCCCTTCAGAAGACCTCTCCCTTTCTCATCATTAAAGACCCATCAGTGACCAGTTTTTCTAGCAAGTGTTTGGATTCCTCTCTACTCATAGTAGCTGGTACAGCTGCTGTATTTTGGTGTAAGGAGACAGATACCCTGTCTAAGAAGAACTTTTATATTTTACCTTCAATTTTAACCCAAATGCTTAGAATGATTATAATCTAATTGAGTTTTCCAAAATAATTGTTAAAATGCAAATGTGCCGTTAGGAAAGGATGATCAATTACACTGCTATTTATTACTACAATAACTTGTTCTTTCAGCAGATAAACAACTACATATGTTTTTAAGGAAAATATGGTGTGAAATATCTGTTTAGGCAAGGTAATAAGGCAGTAATTATGTGGGATACTGTGGTCCTCCCCCCTTCACAAACACACACACTGTTAATGGGGTAGTCATGTGACATTGGATAACTAAAGGGTTATGTCCAAATATTGAAAGCCTCATGAAATGGATGGATGAAGTACAAAGTATAACTAATTGGCTGTTCGGCTTAGAAGGTGGTTGGCTGATTGGTAGCAACCTTTTGATCCAGTATGAAGTGTGTGATAAGTCGATTTGTTCAAGACTGCTCATTTTTCTGAGCTGTGTAGCCGAGTGTAGGCCCTTGTGGTCTGACACTCCTGTGGCCCTCACTCTATGAAGGAACTCTAAGGCTCAGACTGTTCCAGAAGCTTAGCATAGTGCCTAGACCTAGAAACCATAGTACTTCCATCTCTTCTTACACCTCTGTTCTGTTCTTACTGCGTTTTGTTAATCTACTACTAGATAGAAAGTAATGATGTCATTGGCCAAAAAGATGTATACATGAAATTATTCCACTGCTGTTCTACTCCCTAGTAAGTGGGGCATAGTCGGGTAGTTCAACTAATCAACAGGGTTCATGGCCTCACATCTCAGTGCGCAGTAACGCTCTTGCACTCTGAGTGTTCCTTGTATTTTTTCTGAGTTCTCTGCTTGTAATGAGTTTATTTTATTGTCATTACTGGTACTCTCAATCTTCTGGCAACATCTTGATAAGGGAGGACAGCCAACCAGAGGGAAGAGGGAAGGCAGAAACAGAAGTTGGTGGGGAGACTCGAGGAAGAGAGACCAGGAGTTCAGCCAACCAGTCAGCCAGGGGGACTGAGCTATTCCAGGAGGTCAGGCGTCAGTCAGCCAATGTTTGATAAACAAATGAACTCAGCTACTGAGCTTCGGTCTGCCTCACTCTACTCAGTTCTGTCTCGGGAGAGTGATAACCTGCGTCTTCCTTAAATTCCAGAGGACCTTCCAACTGTAATCACTGTGTTCTGGGGCCAGACCCTGAAGAGAATTGCATGTGGCAAAAACTGATGGACTTTTCATCTGTACGGGAAAGGCAAAAAATATGAAATAAAACTCAAAACATTACCTATTTGCCAAACGTCCAGATCGAAAATGGTGTAATCGTAATCTCAGTGTCACAGGACAGAAACATTTGGTCGAATTTTTTTTGTTATTTTCTTTTATTATTTTGAAATTGCTTCTTTATTTTTATTTTTCCATGTTTTAAAATAGCTTAAAATTGCCATCCGATTTGCTGGACAACACAACAAACTCCTAGATTCCTCTCCCAAAGTAACCTCTTATTCCAGAACCTCTTAGGAACACGATACCATGTTCTCACTCTCTCACTCTTTCTCTTCCACCAAAACAAAACCCTCCTACCTTGTCATCATCCAGTTCTCCAGACCAACAAATCAACACTGACATCTTGCCTTTCAGGTTGACCAACTGCTCCAGCAATGTCTCTTCTTTTTTCCTTGTCCAGGGTCCTGTTCAGAAATACATGCCGCACTTAGTGATCATGTCTCATCAAGGGTCTTTGAATCATTTTCCAGTCTCTCCTTATCTCTCATGTCCTTGAGCGTCTTGAAGACTGCAGCCATTTCATTCTGTTCAGTGCCCTCCATGAGGCCCTCTGATGTTTCCTAACGACCACCCCCAGGCCGTGCTTTCCTGTGGGAATGTCCCACATAGAACGCGGGGCTCCCCTGGGTATTTCCCATCGGGAGGCAGGTGATGTCAGCTTCTCCCATTGCTTGTGATACTAACTTTCATCACCTAGTCTAGTTGCTATTTGTCCTCTTCCTCCAGTAGGAAGTCACTGTGTTCCCTTTCGTGTGTAATGTTTTAGAAAGTGATGTTCCAATGTTTTCTAATATCCTGTACCCGCCGGCTCTAGTGTCCACCAATGACCCTTATGTAACATAGCAACCTCTGCTATGATGGTTTCCAAATGATGAATATCCACTTTGTTTATTCTTTCCATGTTGATTAATTAGTATTCTACTGTTCTTTATATACTGTGATTGATATGCTTCTCCCTTTTAAAGTAGGACTTGTTAATATGATTTCAACATTTTTGAAATCAGTGATTGAAAGGAACAGTTACATTTTAAACTTTTTTTAAAAAAGATTTTTATTTATTTATTTTTAGAGAGGGAAGGGAGGGAGAGAGAGAGAGAGAAACATCAGTGTGCGGTTGCTGGGGGACATGGCCTGCAACCTAGTCATGTGCCCTGACTGGGACATTTTAAACTTTTAATAATCCATACACTTATTTCTTTAGAAGATCTTTGAGAAGGAACTAAAAAACTATTTTCTTGATCTGACATACAATTTAATATACATATTCACACACAAAGAACAGACACTCAAGATGTTAAAAGATAAAAATCCTAGATCTGGCACTCTAATAAATGAAGTTCATGCCCTAGCTGGTGTGGTTCAGTTGGTTAGAGCATCATCATCCCGTGAACTGAAGGTGCCCGGTTCAATTCCTGGTCAGGGCACATGCCTAGATTACTGGGTTTTTCCTCATTCAGGTGTATATGAAAGGCAACTGATTGGTGTTTCTCACATCAGAGTTTCTCTTCCTCTCTCCTTCCCTTCCTTTCTCTCTAAAAACAATGGGCATGCCCTCAGGTGAGGATAGAAAAAAAAAGTTGCATATTTGGCCAGTGAAATAATGGATTATAAACTATATATACACATATACATATACATATGTGTATATACATATATACACATGTATATATGTCCCCATTTTTAAGATATATTTACTATTCTAATAAAAATTAGTATTTCTTGCATTTTTCTTACATATATATTAAGAATTCTGATAGGTATGTGAAGATATCTTACTATGGATTTAATGTGCATTTCTTCAGTGGGTAATGCCATAGAGCACATTTGAACATATAAAATATAAAGTTGAATATTCTATTTTGTGAAGTGCCTATGCAAGTCCTCTACATTTTTTACTGTTTTCTCATTGATTTGTAGGAATTCCTTAGATATCTGAGAGTAAATCTTTTGTCTGATACATGCATGGCAACTATCTTCTTTCATTCTCTGGCTTGGCTTTTAAAATTTTTTCTTAATGGTGTCTTTTTGATAAATAAAACTTTTTAATTGCCAAGTGCTAGCTGAACATTGAACAAATGCAACTTTCTAACATTGCTGGTGAGAATGTAAATTTATATAACCACTTTTGTAAACTTTGGTACTATTTACCAAAGTAATAATATAAGTATCCTGTGATCCATCATTCTAGATATAAACTCAAGAGAAATGAATGTATATTTTTACCAAAGAACATTTGAAAGCTGTTTAAAATGGACCAAAATATCGGGCTCAGTAATCTGAGCTTTTTCTTTTCTTTTTTTACAATCATGGTTTCTCAAATAGAGTTAGTAGTGGTCCAGTATTTCCAAACAGATTTCAAATATTTTCCAGTTTTTCTTGGTAGAGGATTGGTCTGCAACAGACTCCTCAGCCATTATCAGAAGGAGAAATCTTAAAGTCATATCACATATGTCATTTCACATATCTAGTCCTAAGCTGTTTAATGGAATCATTAACTAAGAGTCAGCAATAGAGCAGCTTTTGGTGTTGTAAGTCTATGGCTATGAACGCAGAGTCTCTGAATTCTGATGTAATCACCTGTGCCTTTTATATAACATCAGCATCAGCACTAATAAAAACTGGGTGGTCAGGAGGTTCAGCTTTCTCAGGGATTTCAAACCAACTTCCACCCAGTCTGAGTCCACTGCAGTGTGCACTTGCTCTTGACAGTGGGGCTGAGGTCCCTGGGAGTGTCCTGCCATCGAGCGCCTGCCATTTTGGCAGTGCCGTGCTCTGCCTCAAGTGCAGGGGCTATGCCTCATTGTCCTGTGACTATTGATGCTATGATGGTCAGCTATGATGTTGACCATTTTCTTCACGTGACATCAAAAGGGACATTTCAAGTAGGAGTTTTAGCATAGTAATTCTCAGAATACTGATGCCAATTAGTACATGTAACCAGTAACGAACACTATAATTAGTATCAAAAATGTTCGGGATTAAACATACTAGATTGAAGTCTGTAGGAGAAACATACATAAGTATTCTTTTCTTAAAACAGAATGTGTTTGTCTCTTGAGATTTAGAAAAATAAGGTACTTACATTTTCCATGGCTTCATAATCTCCTGATTTATTTTGAGAAAAATTTTGGGATTCCCCAGTGTACCTTTTAAATTTTAAAACATTGCTGGAGCCTTGAAGAGGTCTGGACCACATAGAGAAAAGCAAACTTCAAATACTTAAGAAAAGAGCCTTGCCAAAAGATGGTCTGGCTGACCTCATATGGGGCTCTGCCATCACGAACACCTTGGACTTGAGGGACTTTAGATGAAGTGCATTGGAGCAGAGACATAAGCTGTCCTCACTGGAAATTTCTGAGTCTGGTGAGGAGTAAGGTCACATGGTTCCTTCATCAAGCAGCACTTTACAAGGGGTGGAGAACCTCAGTGTGGGCCAACAATGACCTAAACCACAGGCTCATCATCGTGGACCTCTAGGAAGACCTGCAACATTTAACATAGGTACAAACAAATTCACCAAATTCTCTATTCTCCTCTTTGTTCCAGTGTGAAGAGGGTATTGCAATGCAGTTGTTAGTCTGATGGCAAAACTGGGAAAATCTGAACCCTCAGATATAGCTAGTTGAAGAGTGAAGGTGTGCCACTCGACACATGGCAATTTGGCAGTGAAGTCACCTATCCCTAAAACATCTGGCACGTGATGTGAGATGGAGCAATGCTGTTGACCACTGGTTCCGTTTTCAGGTTGGGTGCACTGCATAAGTTCATCTTCTGCTGGAAAAAGAGGGTAAGGTTAGGGATTGGAAGTCGGGTGGTCGCTTGAGAGTCTCACAGGGAAGTGTGTGTGCGCCCGTTTGGTGGCAGTTCCACTTCCCACACACACAAAAACAACCATGGGGAACTTCTCCTTTCGGCCTTTGTTTATATACGCTAACCGAAAGCCTGAATAAACTGGTTTTCATTAACTTGCAAACACACAACACTACATTTTATACAGTTGAATTTTTGGATCCTAATTATGGTCTTACAAGAGTTCACTATTTAAAAACAAAAGGGTATATCTATATCTATATATCCATATTTGTATTTCTCTATATCTAGTCAGGAATTTCATCTTGGAATTTAATTTATAGATATTCTTATCTACTCTAAATATGATAATCATAAAAAGTTATTCTTTGAAACTTTATTAATAATAGAAAATGATTAGAAGTAAAAATGTCCAGCAATAGTTCATTGATTAAATATTATAGTGTATGTGTGTGTATTATATATATACACACACATATGTTATCTCTGTGTATATGGAGATTTTTTATATACTGAGAAAGAACCATCTTAAAATGTTTATAACACACTTTCTAATGTGTATTAAGAATCCTGTATGTGTACCTCCTTGTATACTTATGGCTTTAAAAACTCAGGAATGTGATTTACCATGGAGGGGGTACAAGAGTCAGGTGACACAGGAATGGAGGAAGGCTTTGCATAGTTTCATACTTTCTTTTTGATTTATGGAAATATAATACTTATTTCAAAAATAATACTTAAATTATAGTCACACAGGTAAGACCAACTATAACTTGTGAATGAGGAATCTAGCACCAATACTTAGATTTATTTTGAGGTTGCATCAAACTATTATAGTTATATTTCACTCTTTCCTGTTTGACAAATTTGATGGATTATTATCTGGCTTGTCTACAGATATGTTTATGCCTCACAAATCACAATGCTGACAGAAACCTACACACGAAAAAGGTCAAGATCTCTGCTTTTCCTTTACATGAACACACCTGGTTAGGACACTGCTTTCCAACAGTCTGTCCTGGGTGGGGAATTGGAGGGTATTTGGATGGCAGCAGGGCACATTTTCTGCATCATGTAATAAGAAAACAAAGGTAGCTGTGACCCTTCAAATTACGTTGTTGAAATCATGGAGCAGCTCTTAGGTTCTGTTCATTGCTTTTTCAAGTTCCCTAATGTGATTAACTAATTTATTTATGTATTCATTTGTTTGTTTTAAACTTTTTAAAACTGATATGTAGTTGATACACAATACCCTGTTAGTTTCAGGTGTACGTCATTCATCATGATTTGATACTTACGTACGTTAGGTGGTAATGCTCATGATAAGTCTAGTTACCATGTGCAGCATGGGGAATATAGTCAATAATAATGTAATAACTTTCTGTTTTGACAGATGATTAGCTAATTTAAGAATGTTGGTGTTTTTGTCTCCGTATTCCATGAATGGTGATATGGTAATTTATATTATACATGCATAGATATGTATGTAAACTTTATTTATATGGATGTGTTTTTCATACTGACTACAATGATATAAAACTTTAAAAATAAAGTTTGTAAAATGATGTTTAAATGGATATTATTTCTGCCACAATAGTCCCCCTTAGGAGTTTTACATATATAGTATGGTCTTTCCTTAAAACATACCTATAGCCCTCTCCTAGAATTATCCTTAGAGACATTTTATGGGTATCTAACTTCTGTTAAACTTGTAGAATGAAATTCAACATCTTATAGCCACATATATTTTCACATCCAAGGTAGTTTATCCAACTAATGAATGAATGAGCTTGCCAGGGAGCTTAAGCAACAATTCTGGAGGCCAGAAATGCAAGATCAAGATTATTTGCAGGGTTGGCTTCTTCTGAAGCCCCTGTCCTTGGCAGGTAGACAGCCGTCTCCTCCTCTCGATGTGGCCTTCCCTCTGTGTGTGTCCAAGTCTCCTCTTCCTGTAAGGACACAAGTCACATGGGCTCTGAGTCTGTCCAGATGACCTCATTTTAACTTCAGTACCTCTTTAAAGACCTTATTTCCAAATGCAGTTAAAGTTTGAGGTGCCGGGATTAGGACTTCAACGTATGAACTGGGGGCAGGGTACATAATTCAGTTCGTGACATTGACTTACCTTACTTAACACTTTTACATTCAAGGAGCTTTTAGTTATTTCCAAAAGTCAAACCCTCCCTCAAGTGATGGAATTTTGACACTCCAGTCAAGGTTATTATTCTAATATCGAGGTATTTATTTGGGCTGTTATTCTACAACTTCCTTTGAGCCATGCCATCTTATTAGAATAAAGACAAACATCTCTCAAGAAGGGCATTCATTTGAAGTGTCACTATTATTACTCATGGTTTAATCATAGTAACAGAAAAAAAATTCTTGTATTTCAAGAAGGAAGAGGTTTACTACAGGGGCTTGGTGCTTTCAAAGTTTGATGGGAGGGCGGGAGAATCAAATGTAAAGCAAGACAGCAGCAGCTCTTGGGGTTGCTCAGCTTTGGGGCACCCAGAGAAGGTGGCGGGGCTGTCCCAGTGTGTTCCTGGAGGGGACGGCTGTGGTTACCCACAGCTGTCTGATGGGGGCCCGCAAGTGACTGATTTGGGGGAACAGTGCAGAGTGCTGAACACCACCAGGCTGCCAGTGGTGCTGCAGGCAGGAAGCAGGAAGCAATAGCTGTGGCTTCCATGACATTTTCAGTCTTAGTTACATTTTCCCAGGGGCTGAATCTGAATCAGAACTCTTCTGGCAAAGGTTGCCCAGGAAGCATGAACCCTGGGTGTCTAGACCTGTCCTATAGGGAGAGCAAGGCAGGCAGTGAATAACTCTGAACTACAGCCAAGCTGGCAAGCTGCAATATGTTAATTAAAAATTACATCGTTACACTGTGATTGTAACTGATAGTCACATGTTGAGAGGAAAAACTGCACCCTTACACTGATGTTGCCATTTAAATTTATCCAATATGTGTAATTTTTTTTAGTTTTGCAGGATACTTGACTGTATTTACCAGATGTTTTAAAACAAAAGATGTTTTTAAAGGATTCAGTGAAGACTGAAAGATTTATTTCAAAAATTAATACAATTTGTATTTGAATTGTCCTCCATTATTATAGCTATTATCACTGACTATTACAATGAAAACTTGAAGAAAATAATTTTTTGCTCTTGTCAGAATCTCTAACCAGGCACTAAGAGTTCACTAGAAGATATTCTAGCTTTGTGTTTACCAGAACTCAGAGTAACTTCTCTGTAATACTGCAAATACGACACGCTCTACATTTTCCTTTTTCTTAGACTGTGATACTGGTGTCTTTCCTCTGTTCTCCTGATCTTCTGTTGAAAGTATTTCTGGATATTTTTATCAGAATATTCATCCTTTACTTAATTCCCATGGTTTCAACAAAATCTTCATATTACTGAAAGACAAAACTAAACAAAAAAGCAGAAGTTTTTCATACTTCTGTTTCTTCTTACCTCCCAGGACGTCTGCGGATTGAAGTATGGAAACAAGCAGAACCCAGATAGAAGCATAAAATTTAATCATTTAAAAAGGTTTAGATGATGTGATTAAAAATGGATATTCCTGCCAACCTAAAACCTTTGTCTGATTCCATAATTCTGTGTTGGTTTAGCTTAGTGGGCATGAAAAATAACATCCATGCTCAGTGAGACCCTACCTGTGGGAGGCTGCTCTGTGTGGCGTGGGCCCAGCTCCCACTGGGAGATGCACAGGACCCATACCCACGCATAGGTTTTCCCGTGGGGAATCAGGTCTGCAATGTACCTAGACCACTATGAGCCTTGCTTTTTGCTAAAACTCCCTCACCCTGAATTGAGGACGTTTATTGCAAAGCAACTTCCTAAAAACCATGCTAAACCTTTCAAGGATGAGTGTAACCAGTCCAACTACTTTTGCCTTTTCATTTGCAAATATCCCTCTTTCGTGATGTGATTACCATCATCCTCTCCTTTGTTTTCTGTATAAGGTAACCACCTAAAGCCAGCCTGTGCATAGTTAATGAGGACCTTCTTGTAATGTGCCCAGTAAGACGATAAAAGCTCATTGGACTGAGGGCCAAGGCTTTTGCTCACCTTGGGAGAAAAGCCATGCTGTCCCTTTTCCTCCATAGGACTTGGTAGTCCATGTGAATTTGTCTCATATTTCATCCATAATGACGTGGACCCCATGAGCTGGGGTCCGCATCATCTACCAGATGGGGTGTGAGCTCCTTTACTTTTATTTTTGTATTATATTTTATTGATTATAATATTACAGTTGTCCCAATTTTTCCCCCTTTGCCCCCTTCCACCTAGCACCCCTCACTTCCTCCAGCAATCCCAACACCATTGTTCACGTCCATGGGCCATGTGTATAAGTTATTTGGCTACTCCATTTCCATACTGTGCTTTACATCCCCATGGTTAAAGATAAAGAGAGAAACTTAAAAGCAGCTAGAGTAAAGCAATTGGTTACCTACAGGGGAGTTCTCATAAGACTGTCAACTGATTTATCAAAAGAAACTTTATAGGCTAGAAGGGACTGGTAAGAAACATTCAGAGTCATGAAAGCAGGGACCTACAGCCAAAATTGCTCTACTCAAGATACTGTGTGGAATCAGAGGACCGATAAAGTGCTTCCCAGATAAGATAAAGCTAAAGGAATTCATTATCACCAAATCATTATTATATAGAATGTTAAAAGGACTTATTTAAGAGAAGATCAAAAGTATGAAAAACAAAATGGCAATAAATTTGTACCTGTCAACAGTTGAATCTAAAAAACAAACTAAGCAAACAAGAAGAACAGAGGTAGACTCATGGATATGAAGAGCATTTTGATGGCTGTCAGATGGGAGGAGAGTGGGTGAAGAGGTGAGAGGATTAAGGAGCGTGAGCTCTTTTAGGTGTACACAGTACACAAAAGGTATTGTGAGCTGTACTCCTGATGCATCGAGTATACACCAGATATTGCAGAGTGTGATCCTGGGGAATGGAGACAGGTAAGCTTAAGAGAGAGGTACTCAGTTTGATTGAAAACAGCCAGGATAAGTTGGGATGAAGAGAACTGAAGCCCACTTACAGCGGATGTAGGATACCCTGAGCAAGGGAGGAAAGTAAGCATATATAGGCACATCCAGCTAATGGTTGGTGTTTTTAAGTTTTAAACATTTACCATATAAGTTTCTTTGTACTTCAAAAAATGGCATGACATCATCATTGGAGTATAGGAATGTGTCCTAATGCTTATAATGAATAGATATTATCTTCACACTAACTATAATTTTCTTTGAACTTGGTTGCAGGACACCGATACTTAAATATTGAAATAGTTTCATAGGCGCAGCTGCCTCTCCTAGTGCCGTGGTAAACATCCATGTTTTTCCATCTTGCTGTTCTCCCACAGGGGAAAAAAAGGCCAAAAAAAAAGAGGCAAAATTATTTAATTGTGTTTTGAAAACAGAGATGTATGAAGTTTTCACTTCGAATTTTGGCCAGTCTAATGAATGGAATTATCTGTTCCCTCTACTTGCATCTTGAAAAAATCTATGATTATTTGTATTTTTATGAAAAAATAGTAAGAAAACATCAGCTCCAATCTGTACAATGCAGGGGAGGGATATGTACCAGATGCAAAAACATCTGTAGTATTTTCAAAAGGAATAGGGGATAAATGAGATTTCTGAATGGATTAACTTTACAAAACAGAACTGAAGTCTGTAATTTCATAGCCCATTTTCATTTGAAAGGGAAAGACAAGTCTGTGTGCAGAGCACAATAGTGTAATCTTCTTAGCCATTGCTTGTTGCTCTTATTTCCAGCTGACTCAGGTGAAATATTTTAAACACTCAGTGTAAGGCTATCATTTACAATGATTTCTTTTAAAAACTGTTTTGGCTATTCTGTGTATTTTTCCATATGAATTTTAGAATCAGGCCATCCATTGATACATAAAAAGCAGTCGGAATTTTGATATGAATTTCTTAGAATCTTCAAATCCTGCAATTTAGAGAATATTGCTATCTTAACAATGTTAAGTCTTCCAATCTATGAATAGGGGAGCTCCTTCTACTTATTTTGATCGTCTTTAATTTCTCGTACCAGTGTTTTGTAGTTGTAGTGAACAAGTCTGGTACTTCCTAGGTTAAGTTTATTTCTAAGTGTTTTATTATTTTTGAGATTTCTTTAAACATCTGGAACCAAAGAAATCCTCCATTAGCTCCCAAGGAGCTCCCCGTGTGCTAGGCACGCCATCCACCCTTGTCCAGGTAGCTCAACATTGTGCTTTTCCTTCCTGCTTCTGTAGACCCTCCGGGTTATCAGGAGATGACCATGTAGGGCCTTTCCAGGTCTTTTCTGAGCGCGTGCACAGCCATCAGCCATGAGCATGTGCAGAAACTTCTAGATTCACAGGAAAATGTGGAAGGTTTTCATAGCCCTTACAGATGTCTCATTCTCCAGCCTGTTTTCCCAAGTTTTAATTTAATTGGTTTGCCTGTTACCTAACATGTCTGATAGCAATACATTGTAAATGTTTTTGACAGATTCCCTCAAAAGTAGCAATAGGCTTTAGAAATAAGCTAGTCAGTTTAAACAGGTGAAATAAAGGCAAAACATTTGTGCTGGTCTTCTCAGGAGTCATCAAATAGGACAGAAGAAATATATATATTTCCATATACCTATGTCCATGTATTACTGGGAATACAAGCTGTGACCTCTACAGAGGCCACTGCACTATGGAGTGGACTGTGGGACCCGGATAAGCTTCAGAGTCATCAAGTTCATCCTTCTAGCCAAGAATCAACTGGGGATTTTCTTTCCTTTTCTTCCTTCTTTCCTTTTTTGTTTCCTGTTTTATTTTTAATACATGTTTCCTGGGTTGCTTCAAGACTTCAGGTAATTTTGAGTTCTTCAAAAAACTTGATTTTGTCCTGGCTGGTGTGGCTCAGTAGATTGAGCACGGACCTGTGAACCAAAGGGTCACCAGTTCGATTCCCAGTCAGGGCACATGCCTGGGTTGTGAGCCAGGTCCCCAGTTTGGAGCATGTGAAAGGCAACCACACATTGATGTTTCTCTCCCTTTCTTTCTCTTTCCCTTCCCCTCTCTCTAAAAATAAATAAATAAAATATTAAAGAAAAACAAACTTGATTTTGATGTGTTTTAGCCCATTTAAAAAATTGCTTAATGGAGGGGCAGAATTTTCAATTCCTTACTATATATGTACATTTTCACTAAAGAAATTTTTGCCCTTTTTAAAATTCCCACCTGAGGATAAGTTATTGGTTTGCAGAGAGAGGAAGGCAGAGATAGAGAGGAACATTAATCGGTTGCCTCCAGTATGAGCCCCAGTTGGAGATTGAACTCGTATCCTAGGAACATGCCCTGACTTGGAATCGAACCTGCAACCTTTTGGTGAATAGGATGACCCTCCAACCAACTGAGCCAGCTGGCCAGGGCTACCTTTTTTATGTATCAAAAAGTTAATAGTCTTGTTTTCCTAATTAATTTTGTTAATTGGTGAAAGCTTTGTTTTTGGCAATCTATTTTACTCTTAACTATTCTGATAAGATTTATAAATGTGTTTTTGCAACCCCTATTTACCAAATATTAATTGAATGCATACTATGTGTGAGGCACATATCTTACCAGACACAGGAAATATAATTAAGTAACTCAAAGTCTAGCGGGACAAACAGGAATCTCAATACTAAGATCATTTGTACATTTTTGCCCTTAAATATTGACATCACATTTTTCTAATATGAATCCATTTACCCATTAACTAAGTCATTAAAAATAAAATAACAAGGTTAATTTAGCACCTGGGTATTTCTAATGTTTAAAGCATAGTCCCATTAGGGGACAGAACAAGCATTCTTATAACCAGACATTCTCCTTGAGTTTGTTTAACTTGGACCAAGGACCCCCTCTCCTGAATGACATGCTTCATTCCAACTTTTAAACTGTTGACGGAGTTAAGATGTGTTGATGAATATTAATTTCTTTTACTAAAAGCTCTGACACTGAGACATTCCTGTTGTCTGCTTGTTCCATCAAATCACGAAAAGTCCGGGCGATTTCCTCCAAAGTGTGGATGTTGGCACCTGGAGCTGACAGGCGGATTTCAGACAACCTGGGCTATAAACTCTCTGTGTTGCCGTTTCGGATGGCCTCGAAGGTGCCTTTACTCCGTTCCTGCTGTACGTGTTTGATACTGTAGAGCCCTTTTGAGACTGTCCCAAGGATTATTTATAATGTACTGATGTTACCTTATTAGTAGCCGCTATTTCTACACAGAAGCAAGAGGTTTGTTGACACTTGTTTTACTGCTGAAATTTTATTTTCGGTGTCTGGGAGACCACGATGGAGTTTCACTACTGAAATGTTATGGCAACCCGAATGAAAAGTCATCCCATGTTCATTTCCCCACGGGCTCCGAGGGATTAAATCAGCACCTGAATAAGCTTTAGAACTTGACAGATAATGCACTCTCACAGCGTTATTGCATTCCTGTTTCGATTGGCACTTCCAACGCTCGCCCCGTCTGTGGGGCTGGTGACTTTCCCCTTGCAGGAGGATTTCAAAAATAGTTCCAAACCTACAGCATGAATGTCAATGGATAAAATGTGGAAATACAAAAACAATTTTTTATTAATTGTGGAGCAGTGCTGTTTTGGCCCTGATGAGCAATTTTCAAAGCTGGTTCTCTCATGCTCCGGTGGGCTGCATGCAGAGATGGTCACGTGGTAGAAGCCTTCCTGCAGTGCCCTCAGCAAGCGCCTTTTCCCTCTGCTTCTCCTGAAAAGCCCCAGATGGTGGCCCTCTGGCCCGGCACCGTGTCTTTCCTTCTCCACCTGTAAGACGTTTCTGTCTTCTGGCTAAGGAGGATCCAACCATTTCTAAATCTATGCAAGCCAGCTAATTTTTGATTTAAAACATGTCATGGGGGACAAACTAGAATAAAATTATATTTTCTTTCTTTGGAGCAAGTTGTTATTTTTAATTAAAACACGTCCCCTATAAAATATGTATCCAAGACTGTTTTATAGTTTTGTTTTGGTTTGGTTATAATATAAGCTATAAAGCAAAAAGGTTAGAGCTATATGCAAAATAAACTAAAATTATTATAAAATTTAGGGTAAGAAGATGACATTTCTCATGTGTTTGTGTTTGTGTAGCTGTGCATATAAATATAAAGACATGTGCAAATTACTCCTCAGTCATCAATACATAGATATGTACATTGACTTCATATGCGTATGTGCACACGAGGTCTGTCTAGAAAAAGTCCAGCCATTGTTACTGTAATGAGAATGATTTGCATGACATTGATATAACCTGGCAGCCAAGGAGAGGGACTGGAATGCACATGTGCGAACAATGACGACTTCACTGTACCAGCCAGTGGGGGCTGTAGATACTGTTGAGTGAGCATGTGTACTGCGTGGCTAATGCATTCAAAATGACTGAGTGAGTAGAGCAATGCATCTGCATCAAATTTTATGTTAAGCTTGAACATTCCTCTGCAGAAACTATTCAGGTGATTTGAAAAGCCTTCGGGGATGATTCAGTGAGTGATTGGCAGCTTCATCATGATGACATACCTGCTCATACATCACATCCTGTGCAGAGATTTTTGGAGAGATATAAAATCACCCTGTTGATTCAGCTCTGCTGAAATTCAGGCCCAAATTTGGCGCCCTATGACTTCTGGCTTTTCTCAAAATAAAATCACTTTTGAAGGGGAAGAAATTTTGGACTGTCAATGAGATTCAGGAAAATACAGCAGGGCAGATAATGGCAATTCCAATAAAGAACTTTGCAGTGTTTTGAACAGTGGAAGAGATGCTGGGAGAACTGTGTGAGGTCCCAAGTTGCCTACTTTGAAGGGGACTGAGGCATCATTGTCCTATGTACAATGTTTCTTGTGTCTTATATATTTTTCAATAAATGTTTCCATTTTCATATTATATGGTTGGATATTTTCTGGGCAGACCTCATATATACGCATGCATGTATGGATGTATATTGTATATCAATGTGTATGTATATAGGTATATGTATGTGGATATGTATATATGCTCCTATATATGCCTATATAGATACATATACATAAATGAAAATGGCTAAAATTTAGGAAAAGCTAAGTAGAATATACTTTATCTCATTCATCATGTAGTCAACATTTGGTTTTCATTCCCTAGTGCATGCAAGTAATGACACTTAGTACTCAGATACAAAGTGGCCCATTCAAACCTGGACTTGCTTTCCAGCTGGTTACATCAAGGTGGGGGTTATAGACAGGTCAATAGGCAGTCACGACAGCCTGTGAGAACTGCTGACAGGTCAAGTGGAGGGTGTAGAGAGAGCTCGAAACCACCTGATGAAGCACAGCAGACATTCTTGAGGAAGTGCCACCTCCTGGGCTCTGCAAGGCTGAGTCGTCCTTAGGTAGGCAAAGGAAGTCGGTGAGGAGGACCAGGTGTGGAGGCAGAGCAGAGCTGCAGGGGCAGCGTATCTGGGGCTGAGAGACAGAAGAGCAAAGGACTGGAGGAAGCTGAGGAGGATGCAGAAAGCACTATAGCTGGAGAAGGAGGCAGAGCCTAGATCACGAGGAGTCTCCTAACTTGTGTCAACAAGTTTTAAGTAGGAGAATCCTATGGTCACATTTGAGCATATGGCAAAGGGCTTCCCAATGATGAGATTGGAAATCCTGAATTGAATAGCCATCAAGGAGTTCAAACACATGTGAATCATAGTTAATAGCTTCGACTCTTTTTTAGTCAAGTCTACAGATCTGCCATAATTAGACATCATTATGGCCATTCTTGCATTAGCCTGTAAATTTATACAATGTGTGATAAAGATCACTTGGAACTCCTGATTGACTTCACTATAGATGATTTATTACTGGTTAGAGACAGTGTTAGAATTAATATGTTCTTCTCTTCATAATTGGGTCTTCTCAGTTTAATATGAACAGCAATTAGACAAACCTAGTAACTAGTAAGTTGTCAAAAAGAAGAGAGAATTATAGACGTAAAAATCCACTTAAGGATACAAATGCAGATTTGTTGTATTTTGGAGTATCAAGAAAATAGGAAATCTCCCTGTGGTTCTGACCAGATCCCTTACACACACACACAAAAAAAAAAGCAAGAAAAAGATCTCTATAAGTATCATCAAGCCCCAAGGAAAAAAGGTCTTAAGGAGAAATGATTATTGAATATGTGGTAAAATTTGAGGACAGTCTCAACTGCCTTCCCAAGTTAACTTGACTTTTCACGTTTTTAGTCATCTCTTTGAGTTAGATCTGATTCCTGGAGCTCATTTTAACATGCTCTCGTGTTTCCCCATTGCAGTTGTATATGTATTCATTAGCCCGGATTCCTTGGTCAGCCTAGTCGACTGGTGTCCAAGACATAATGGAGTTGAGAGGAAGTGAGACTCAGAACACATTTAGTCTGTATGATAGAAAAGTGTAGGGAACTAATAATTTCAGAAAGGCAGGCTCAGGTGGGGAGTGGTAACAGCAGTCTCACAGTCTGAGAATGGGGGGGACTGGGTTCTCAACATTTGGAAGTATATTAAAGAGGAAATGAAGAAATACTTGCATCTTGAAAGTGCTAGCTGCATCCTGGTTCTAAGTGTAAATGTATTCAACAGCATTTTAACAGAATCACAGCTATCTGGACACTACCTTAGAATTAGCTGTAATGAGATGAGCTTTATACCTAAATTTTATGGTGGTAATGCTTACATCTCTGAAAAAACTAGTTTGCCTCATTGAGGAAGGAATCACCCAGGCTCAGAACCTAACACACACTTACACTGGACTCTGACTGAGTTAACATGGACCAGCCAACAGCCAATTACAACTTAGATAGAAGTCATGTGACCCAGTCATTTCTAAGGTCAAGATGAACACTATCATTGTGTTCCCTGTGATTGACAAATGGTTTGCTTATAAGAATCTTTTGAATAAATGCGCAAATGAAAAGAACTGCTTTGTGAGGAATCCTTGCAATCCGTGGGGCACCTCCCCCCAATGACCACCGGTGGGCTGGTGGAGACGAAGGCAGGCAGGAGGGCTGGTGGCTGGGCGCCCGTCCACCCCACCTGAAAGAGGACAGTGGCGCCGATTTCATACTTAGGGATCCATATAAGATTTCCTTTATGGAAGGATGAAAATGAATGAGTCCCATTCTTCTCATTGTACCATTAAAAACACGGCGTGCACAGAGGGCTTAGCTCAGGGTCACACACAGATTAGAGCAAAGTCGGGCTGAGCACCCTGATGGCCTATTTTCCAGCCCCGCGTTCTTTAAACTCTACCGCACACTCCTGCAAGACAGCCAATAAACACGGGTTTCAGATTCTAAATGAACGCGACGTGTGAGACTGCAGCACGCAAGGTGTGCTTACTCAATCCTTTATGTTTCCTCGGTCGTCTCTCTTTTAATTTCCTAACCAACGTGACGCAATGGGTGAGGAATTAAAGAGTAAGTCCTGGCCCTTTGCTTTCATGGCGCCTCTCATTCTTGTTTGTGGATGGATCCCAGATCAGAACCAGGCCCCTTAAATTCACTTCTCATGAGCAGAAGTGGCTTTTGTGGGGATAACACAACCCATGCTTGGTCATATGTGGGAGTGTCCTGTGCTTCTCTGCATTAATGTTTCCCTGCGTATCTTATCAGTAGCACTGGCTGATGTGGACTGTTCCTCAGACAAGGGGCTGCTTGGTCAGCTTGCTGAGGCCCGCACCCCAGTCTTCTGAGGAGGCCTTGCAGAAGTCAACATTCCTTTATTAGCTGGAAGCATGCCCACTTTCAAATTTGTTTAAAAGGAAAAGGAAATCTTCACTGCTTATTCTATTTCTAAACATCTTGAAAAGGCCCCCTTTTCATCTTTTATTACAGGACATTACAAAGATGGCAGAAATTAGACTTTCCTGGGCATTTACAAATCTAGCGTTTTGAAAGGTATATTACTTTTTCCACTGGAAATTAATGTAATGAGAAATGTTTTACAGACACACTAAACTATAAAAACACAAACACGTTTCGTGTGTGGCTTTCCCTTTGCAGGAGTGCACTGGTCCCTGAGCAGATCTTATCCTACAGCTTTGACACGGTGGCCCTCTGGCCACCCAGCTCTCCAGTGTGTCCCCAGGCTCACTTTTCTCCAGAATGGTTTTTGCACTCACCTCTCTTCCTCTTCAATCTGACGTTCATGTTTCCTTCCTCCCACTATTTCACATCTTTGTTAGCTTGTCTTCATCTGTGTCTAACGGACGATTTGCTTGCAGACTTGCTTTGCTGTGTTTATCTTCTTCCTGGATCTGTATTATTCTTACATGCTGAGGACTCCTAAGTCTCTGTACCTCTCACGGGCTTCTCGAGCTACATCCGACTCCTCGTTGCACTTGCCCGGTTGGAAGGGTCACAGCTATTCAAGCAACGTCATCTCTGAATGGTATTCCTGGCCTCTAGGCATCATCCGTGACCCTTTTCCACAGCGGTGTGAGAGTCTTTCATTCCATCTCTGGCTTCCCAACTGACCCCATGAATTACCACATTTTCAAAACTTCAAGCCTGTCCCTTTGTTTGGTCACCCTCTGCCTGAGTTCATCCCTCAGACTGCCTCTTTCTCATGTTCATGTGACAGAATGGTGTGCAAAGGTACTTGCAGTGGATCTAGAAATAAATAAGGCATCCTCAGTCAGAACACTTGCTAACCAGCAGGGTCTACAGATGATACACACTAATAGTAATGGAAACAATAATGATTAGAATACTGAATGAGATAATGATATTTGACAGAAGTTAGAGGTCAAAGCCAGGTTGTAGGATACCTTCCTTGATCCTCTTACCTTGCTGCCTTCTTGATTTCCAACACTACTTATTTATAATGACATACACGTTTAACACGTTTGTATAGTTTTATGCCAATGTTACTTCAAGAGGGGCATATGATTAGTTGCATGCCATTATTCAAACATGGAGAAGAGTGAGCTGTCTCCAAACTGAGAGGCAGAAGCATAGTCTGTGAAAGGAGCCCTGGAGCCCTGGATTTGGGGTCTTTTCTCTGGTGATGCTTGATGTCGCAGAGTGTGGGAGCCAGGAGGAGCTCCAAACCTGATAACCAGGGCAGGGGACCACAGACAACCCTAGGTGACTATTAATTGACAGCACAGGAAGAACTGTATTTATTCTTACCATTTAAATTTGATGTAGCGACACTTGCGTTGTACGTACTGTGCTCCAGGCCCCATGTGAAGTACTATATTTATCCTGATTTTATGTAGGAGCTCAGCAAGGTACAGAGAACAAAATCACTTGTATGAGGTTTTACACTCAATATTTGGTGCCTCCAAGCTCAAGTGGGATCTCCTACTAAGTATGATATGGGTTGGTTGTTGTTAAATAAAATTTAAATTGTAAGAATCAATACAACTTGGTGCTGTGGTTATGTAAAAGAATATCCTTATTTTCAGAAACACACATTGATGTATTCAAAAGGAAAGGACAATGGTATAAGGAAGTTACTCTTAAATGGCTCAGAAAAATGTGTGTATGTAGGTATACACGCACACATATACATAACATGTGTGTGCATGTGTGTGTGTTTATGTGTAGATAGGTGGGTTGGTAGAGAATAAAAAGACAAAATGGGACAAAACGCTAACAGTAGGTGAATCTAGGTAAATGTATATGAGTATTTTATCATTTTTTAATTTTTTGCAATTAGTGTTCAAGTTTGAATATCTGAGAAAATGCTTGCATTTCTGAGAAAAAGCTAACAAAAATAATTAAAATAAATGGTTATTTGGACTAATCTGAATGTTTCCCTCTCTTCCTTCCCTCATGGGCCATGTCTCCTCGCTCCTTCTCTCTTTCTGGAAAGGTAGCTGCTTGCTTTCTCAGAAGGGTTGCTGGCAAAGGGAGTGGGGAGGGTATTCCTTCAGATCACCAGTGTCTGGCAACAGGAAAGTCATTACCCTGTTGTGATTTGTATGATTTCTTACGTTGCTCCCCCCACCCCAGTGAAGACTTTTAAATGTGTAGATGTTTTCACATAATTATAGAACATTTTTTTACCTGCATAGCTTATTATTTTTTCTTTTTAGCCTGGTATTCATAAACCAGTCTTCCCCAAGATAATAACAAGCTGACCATATCAGTATTGATTAAGGATGGACGATATTCACTGTATCTAAGTAACAGCCAGCAGGACTCAGGCGCTGATCAATCACAGCCGTACAGTGTTCCTCTGGCAGGCCGGGGCTCTGGTAGAAGCCAGGCTGAGCCAGGCTGCACTGAAGGGTGATGTGCTGGAGGGAAATGAGCCAGGATCTTCCTGCTTTGAAGACAAGAATAAAAATCATATCTTTAAAGATAGAGATAAAAGATAAGAATAAAGAAAGGATTGGATGAGACAGCTGGTTAGATAGCTTTAAGATCTTTATTGATAAATGTATGTGGTTCTAAATATTTTTTCTCATTGTTAATGCAGTAAATACTACTATTCCCAAGGACCTAGTTTTAATAAATAACGTGGTCTGTTTTGTCTAATGTGTCTTACTTATATAACTCATTTATGTGCATATGTAATAATTGTATGCACATAAAATGTATATGTATCAGATATACAAATTATGCATATATTTGTACATTAGATATTAAGAATTTCCTCTCCACCATGGTCTTACAAATTTGAATTTTCATAAGTAGTGTGTGTGTGTACTATTTTCTGAAATCATGTCTGTACACTTGGAAGGGTTTTTGTCACCTGCGATTTGATGGGGTGGTGTGGGAATTTCTTTTTAATATCTGAACTTTTTAATGCTAGAAAGACCCTTAAAAGTCATCTGCTCCAAATGTTCATTTTCAGGAGGAAAATGACTCTTCGGGCACTTAAGTTTATGTACACACTAAAACCTAATACTTAACTTCTACCTGGTCTTGTTCCCATTTTAATATGTTACAATAAGTCATCTTATCTATCTAAATTGCATCATGTACTGTTTCTAAATTAAAATTTTTTCCAAATAACTCAGTGCTAATTTTAATTTGATTTATTTGCATTGGAAAATATTCAGAAAAATAGAAGCTGTTGTTCATGATTTCAGACCAGCGAATTCTTTGAAGCTACTAAGCTTGTTCTATAAAATTATTGTATGTCTGTGCCATTGAATTATTTATTCATTGAAATGAAACTTGAGTGTTTATAGTATACATTACACTCTCCAAGTATTGCTCTAGCTTTGCATCATCAACATGGATCAAATTAAGTATTAATTTAGGACACTCTATAAAAGGAAGCATACGCTGACTCTGACATTATCCCTGTCATGGGTAATGGCTTTAGGAGTGAAATTGAATTCAATGCCTTACTCCTTCAAATGTGCTTTTAGTAAAACCATTTATGTACAGGAAAACAAATTTGAATGTAGATAAGTTGCATAATTTCCCCACGTTTTTCAGTTTTTCTCACTACCCTCCAATCATAAAGTCTACAAAAGCAATTAACTTTAGCATACATAGTACTTGAAATTACCCCAAGGACCTGATTCTGAAGAAGACTGAACAAGGAAACTAGAAGCAAGGCTGGCAGATCTGCCTTTCCCATGAGCTCGTCGCTGCCTGATTTTCCTCAGGTTTTCATTAGTTTCACCTTATGCTCCTTGGCATCTGGGTTGGTGTTTATTTCCAAGATTTTATTAAGATAGCTAATTGTGCAGTTGTTTGTGGACTTTTAAACTAAACCTCGTTATTTTTTCATCATTGTTTACTCTGAGTTTAGAATGTGCTGCAGGAAAGCCAGATTAAAGGGCTCATTATCGATGAAGAGGTGCAGAGTGTTTAAGAAGCTTTAAGAAATGAATTTTGCACTAAACCTTTTCAAACATTTTCCTCTCTTTCTTTCTCTCCTTTATTTGTTTTTCGAGCTGGGATTTATTTGTATCCTTTAGCTACACAGGAGATGATGTCAGATGACAGTGGAGTGCTTAAGTGTCTTTATGAATTATCATAATGGCTCCCAGACTTGAGAGAGTCCACTGTGATCTCACCCAGGAAGCTAGATTAACATAGATTTATATGTCAGAAGCGTACCGTCTGGAGCTGTACTGGTGAGTCAGAGTAGGGATCTTCATTTGAGTTCCCACCATCCTCCTATCTCTAAAATACTAATTCACCACTATTCCATAAACTACTTCAGCTTTAGAAATTCACTGACAAGGAATTTTATTTTTAGATGGGAGAAAAAGGAAATTATTTCATGCTGTATTTAAAAAATTGCTATTATCTCGCTTTTTTTTTAACCTAAGAAATACTTCGAAGAGTTATAGTTTTATGACATTTAGGCTTGCAATTCTGAATCTGTGTGCTTGTTCAATTGCCTGGCTATGTCCCTGTACCAGCCAGGGTTCACTGCGGGTGTCAGTGGTGCAATAGTGAGGACTGGTTGAGTAGAAGACAAGAGAAGGTTCTTTTTGATTGGTGGACAATTTGCACGATAGCATGGAGTGTTTTTGTTTCATTCTCAGCAAGGGTTGGGAGGGAGTTGGTTCCCCAGCATGTCTGAGCTGCCTCTTGCTGAGAGAACACTCTGAGTGAAGAGTCACAAGGGCAAGTACTAGACCCCGGTGCTTGGGGCCACATAAGCAGAGGGCTCGCACTAGGGTTTCTCCCACCCCCATCCCTCAGTGAGGAATCTTTTTACACAAAATCATTCTGATGAGGCAAGCAAATTGACATCAGTAATACAATATCTGAGTCATAATTAAATATGATGGATGGCTAGTGAAATATTATTCTTGGAAGACATGAGCTGCTGAACCTTTCCAAAATGTGAAAGAGATCAATGAAATTAATAAGGAAAGATTTTTCTTTGGACACCGGTTTAAAACACACAAAAATGAACAGACAGACTAAAGTAGAAAGGTACGATTAAATGAGAAATTTTTACAGCCTATTTATATGGCAAGTAATAAATAAATGTTGTTTTAAATAAAATGTTGTCAATTATTTCCAATCACACAGGTTCAATTTTGGAGGAGTGACTTATAGTGGAAATTTAGGAGACTTTGATTTTTTAATACAAGTATTTTGGGATATAAAATTCTAGTTTTTTTCTTTACTATTTCTCCCACTTGTTGAAAAGATAAAACACTTATTGATATTAGAATATAAAATATACATTTAAGCAAATATCAAATAGTATATGTTTTAGAGTTTATTATGTAATTGGTCAATTAAAATTTTGTAATTTTTATGGCATTTTTATTATTTGGATGCAAAAAGTAGTTGGTGAATAATTTTATTATTTGCTGTGGAAAAGCAGTTTATGTATTTGATTGAAACCCTGTGTTTTAATTAAGAAATGTTATGTTATGGCAAGGGCTATCCAATAGAAATATAATATAAGTTACATATATAATTTAAAATTTTCTAGTAGCTACATTAAAAAAGTAAAAAGAACAGTCAAAATTAATGTTAATAATATTTTATTCAACCCAGTGCATCCAAGAATTACCATTTAATGTGCTTTGACTAAGTATTATATATCGATTACATACTTAATACATAATCAGTATAAAAGTAATTGACATAATATTATATATTTTTTATATACTAGGTGTTTGAAATCTGATATATATTTTACAATTATAGTGAATCTTAATTCAAAGTAGCCATGTTTCAATGTTTAAGATCCATGTGTGGCTAATAGATACTCCACTGGACAGCGCAGCTGTTAGAAACAGCGTCTATTCCCAATTTTTCCTTGGTCTGTTTCCTGGGTTTCATTGAAGGGGTAGACTTACATTACCCAGAGATGAGACTTTGAACATAGGAGTGAGTCTGAGGCCATCCTTCTTCTGTGGTGGACACTGGCAAGCCAGGCTGCCCATGGAGACTGTGGTGGTTGAGTGCTTCCCGCCGTTCTCTGCCAAGTGCCCTTTCCTGTGTGGGAGAGGCAGAGGTGCCAGTGGACTTGCGGGAGCAGTAGCAGAAGCCACCTGACTTTTGCTTCCCCATGCCTTGGGCTCCTACAGTATTCTTCCAATTCTGGTTGTCTCTCCCCCTCTCCCTTCTGCCTTTGAATAACACTCTTTCAAGAGCCCACCCAGGAAACATCTCCTCACTTCCGCCAATCTCAGGCGTGCTCTTACCAGCTCACAATCACTTCCTTCCTAAGTACCCAGTATATTAGTCTGTAGGTGCCTTTCAAACTTCTCTGTCTTATTAAAGGAAAGAATAGTCTCTTAACTATTCTATTTTTATTGTTAATAATTATTGAATTAATATCTGTACTTTGTAGGTTCTCACTGTGGTAAATGTTTAAAAAATGAATGGTGAAAGGGTAGAAAATGCAATGGGCAGAGTGAGGGATAGTACTGTTCTGGGGCTTGGGACATAAATGTGGAGCTTTTGGCCGTGGTGCACAGGCTGTGTAACTTAGGTCCTCAACAGTCAGCGCTGGGGACAAATTTGTAAAAGTATAAACAATGAAGCATCGAGTGGTTCTAAACATTTCCTTTTGGACTTGAACAATGTCCAGGGCTACTTGTAGTCTGGGGTTCACAGTGGGTATCTAATGAGTTCTCATTACCAAATTATTTGATTAAGTAGATGAACAAACGTGCGTGGGACCTTGACATTCCTGCCATAAACCTTTCGTTACAGCTAACACATAATTTGTCTTTTCTAAATGGCACTGGTTTTTGTATTGCTAGAGGGTCTCAATAGAGATGAATTGGCCAACCATTTTTTTTTAAGAAACATGTTTTTCTGCCTTTTGGTTGCAGTCTCCAATTTTAATTAGCCCCCAAGAGGCACAAGCCTCAAAAGGAAGTGTCTTAATTTTAAGGAATTGATATTGTAACTGCTGTTTCTTGGATCCAGCTACCAAGTGGACCACCCAGTTCCCTTTGTTTCGGTTCCTTAAATCCACCACAACAGGGGGCTCCCTTTGAATGTATATTCCATCACAGAACGTCAACCAGATCTTTCATGGATTTCTTTTTGTTGTTACTGTGTTTTGTTCTCCTTGAGATTTTGGCAAAATGTGTACAGGACTGATTTGAAAACTTATTGACAATTTCTAGAATCTAGAAAAAATGAAACAATGATAAATGAGTTTTAATTAAAATTCAGAAGATTTCTTTAAAGGCTAAGGATTTGTATTGTGCATTTTAACTTTGAAGCAGTTTTTATTGAAACTCTTGATATATCTTGATTTAGGATAAAGAGTTAAAAGATCATGCTGAGTTCACTATCGAAATCCTATAGCATACACATTTCTTTTAGCTCTGGGTTACTGCTAGAAGCTATTCTAGTGAAGGTGAAATTTCCTGCAGGGGAAATGCTGGTGGGAGGACTGAGGAGGAACCAGGGATGACCCACGTGCCACCGCACACAGAGACACGGTGAGGATTTGCTGGATACCCAGACCCCGCTCCTGTAAAGCCTAGGCTTTCTTTTTCAATCTGCTCTTTGTCAATACCCTTCATTTCCTTATTTTGTCTGAAGTATTGAACTTCCTGCTTTCTCTTCCATGAAAAATACTGGTTATTTTTCTTTGAAATACGCTCCTCATCCAGTCTCTATGGGATGGAGTCCAGATTCATCCTTACACTTCCTATTATAAAATTAGCACAGAACCTTTTGCAGATATTCTAATAATTTACCCTGAAGGCAACAACAGGAAATGGATGATAATTTTTTTTACTTTGAATAATACTTCTTCCTATTATTTATTAGAATGTGTTAGTAAATAGAACTGAGATTGGGTAGTCTCAACATAATTATCACATCTTTGTAATTATGAATCTCAATCAAGTTGTCATCTGAATTTCTTTTGATTAGATTAGGGGTCTTTCTTTATTGCCCCATCATCCCTAGACTAATGAAAATTGGAAGCTCCAGACAGGGGTCCTCGAACCTGAGTTTTAAAAAGCTCACCAGATATTTTTGATATACACTAAATTTTGAGGACTACTGGCATAAAGATTTTGAAAGGAGTATTCCATGAGTATTACTTTGATTCTAGAAGGGGTAAAGAATGCTTGAAGCTTTATGAAATCTTACTTGAGGCTAAGATGACTTCGATTCTGTCCAAGAATATTTGGGCCAGGCAAGAAATGAGATGGAAACCAGCCCGCTGAGCTTGCATTTTGCAGGGTGTTAGTGTAGGAAGACCCTGCCCGAGTTACTGTGAAATGAGCAGGCACTCGCAACAAAACGGTGCTAAAAGGAGCTGGTGTAAATGAGTCTAGTTTTTACACATACTCTGTGTGTCCAGTTCCTTGCTACTCTTCCACACTTCTGGGTGCTGACCTGTCACACACTGGGGAGCGGCACCTGGCACTGAGGGGCCATGGGGACGGGAAGACCAGCTTTGCAGCCTCCCAAAGACTAATTACGTGAAGGGCTTTCTTCCTGACTTCCAAAAACTATGGGAAGTTGATCTCCAACTTTCCTTCACTATCCTTTAATTTGAAAAGTAGTTGAAACAAAAACCAGAAACAGTTATCAGCTAACAAAACCGAGGGACATTGAACTCTTAACCATGAACAAAGTAAAAACAGGTTTTCCAACTGTCTTTTTTAATTTAAATATTGCTTCTGTATAAGAAGATTTTCCGAAGTCATCTAGCAGGTAGCTCAAGGGCAGAGCTCTGTGAGCAGCTGCGCCTCCCCAGGGAGCGAGCGGAATGGCTTCTGGAACCAGGCATTTCTTAGCAAATCATATAAAAGCCTCACTGGAGACATTTGCTGCCAGGAGGGAGATTTTAAGCCTCCAGTGATGAAACCTCTAAGACAATAAAGAGTGCCAGATGCATCAGATTTAGGGTTTAAAACTGCTGATGTCCACATTTAGCCTAAACATGCTTTATCCAATATTAAAAAACTAATGTAGTTCTACATTCTTGCTTGTGAGGTAATGTCGTTTGGAGAGATTTTCTTCCCTGTTAATACAAGTCAGAAGGGTGGTTGTCTGTATAAAACAATAAAAATAAAAATATAACACCCTGATGTATATTGGAAAGGAGTAGAGAAGGGTATATATGTGTTGAGGGTGGTAATTTAAGAGAGAGAAGGCGGGAAGGAGAGAGAGAGAGAGAGAGAGAGAGAGAGAGAGAGAGAGATGCATAATAATACATGTCACCTATGCTAAAGGACCACAGGGTTGAGTTGCCCAATGATTATATTTGACTTTATGTCTAGCAATCCTGTAATTGAATGTTCTCTATTAAATGGAGCCAAAGTAAACAAAGCAAGATATTGGATTTTTGTCATAGATCAGGCTTTTAAAAAGTAGCTATTATTAAATTGCTATACATTTAGGGAAGTTTGTTTTATACCTCGATTGTGGTACTAGTTACATGACTATATGTATTTGTCAAAGCTTTGCAGAACTGTACTGTAAAATGGGTGGATCTTACTCCAGGCAATTAAAACTTAGAAAATTGTTCTACATATTTTAAACTGCTAAGAGATGCTCTGTTGTCCTAAACATCTCAGCCATTAACTGTCACTAAAGGTATTAGATTTATAATTTTGAATGAAACAGTGCAAGGAATATGTTGAAAATTTATGATAAGATTGATAACAGCTATAAGAAACATTTGAAATAAACTCTATAAGTTTTTCAGTTAGCATGGAATATAAATAGAACATTTTGATTTAACTTCCATAAGTTTCATTCTTTATGTTCCTCCCAAAAGCTAGATTTACCTTCATTTTTAGAAAGAGGCAAGCGAGATGACACTGGCAGTCTTCATTGTGAGCATTCTTACACATTTAATTTAAATGCCCTATTCCTGTGACATGAACAACCAATTATTTTCTGAGAATATATACCCAGGCTTTCACACAGGTGCCTAAATACAGGTGGTGTAAAATTATCCTGTGTCAGTTTCACTTTTTACCAGACGTGATTAATGATTTTGGATTTTTTATTTTTGCCTCTGCAATATGCTCTATTAAGCAGTTTAATAAAGTCTATTTTTAAACCCAATTGTTAAAGTGATTTTTTAACATGGTTATTTCCAATCTATTTAAACTTTGGACTCCATCTCTTCCCTATCCCTTCCCAGCCAAGCCATTTTAACCTCCTAATGGTCCCTTACTTTTCCTTGTTAAATCTTAACAACCTATTACCAACTCTAGGCTGGTCTGGCTCTCTCAGAAATATATGCTGTCTTTGAATCATAAGTGCTTAAGGACTTTTGTTGGGTCAGATAAGGGCCATGGGCTGGAGCCAAAGTAACTGGAAATGTTGGTACCTAACAGGAATCTGAGACGAAGACTCCTTACCGAGAGAGTGATGAAGTGAGAAGCTGGGGGGTTGTGTGTAGTTTACAGTACTTGCTGCTGAACAGGGGCATCCTTTAAAAACAACCCCCACTTTTCACTTAAACATGATGAATAGTTAGCATGCCACAATTCTGTCTTTCCCCTCCAGTTCATACTGCTGTCCAATACATCAACTGGCCCTATCTAATTAATTTTCTTTATCCAATATTGTGGCATTGTACTCTGAGTATTTTGCAAAATCCCTGAAAAAAAGTAAAATGTGTTGCTGTGATACACATTATTTCCTTATATTACCATTTTCTTTCAAGGTGGATGAATCCTTTCAGTGACTTTGAAATAAATTGTCACTACACTGAAAAGTTCCTCAGTGAATAGAATTATCTTGTATAAATCACCACAATAAATTGACCTGTTATTTGAGAAAATGTAACTCTAATTTTCAGTTCAACATCAAACCCGACATGTCCAAACTAGTACTAACAGATGAATTACATAAGATCATTGACCACAGAGAATCAAGTTTCAAAGAATTTCCTGTTGAATCAACAACAGGCATCTGGAAAGAGGTGAGAAACGAGGATGGGTGAATTGGGGCAGAGAGTTTTGGGAAGATATTTGCATGTGCAAATTCACCTGCTAAAATGGCACATCTCACAATGCTATTGCTACAATTCCATGTTGAAGCAAACCAATTGTCTTTGGGCGAGCTGACTTCATTTTGCTCATGGTAGTTTTGTTTCAGTTTTGGCGGTGACCACTCTGCCTGCCCACAGTGCGGTGACTCTAGTTGAGCCCAGTGTAATCGACAGGAAGGCAGGCTGGCTTTGGAATTCAAGTGGGAAGAAAGCAGTTATACTTGTGAGGAAAGTGTGGAGATTGAGGCTCTGAGGGACCAGTATGACTTCTTCACCAGTTGGGAGTAGTAAAGGGGGCAGATTTCCTTTTTGCTATGGTCACTCTGCAAGAGCAGGGGCAAGACCCACCCAAAATGTGGTTCGTGCTGAGACTGATGATGCCACGTGCACACTTTCGAAGAGGGTATGAAAAGGATTATTTCTTACAAAGTTGAGGTTTCTAGGGGAAAGCAGGAGAAGAGGAGCCTGGCCTGTTCTTGTGGTTTAACAGGGGTGCTGTGTGGGGGCAGGAGCCCTGCAGGGGAGTCTTCCTCAGGAGCTGAAGAAAGGAGGGGCCAGGTTTTCTTACCAGCTTTCCAGACAGGACTTCGGGCACAGGGGATGAGTGGGAGGTGGAACTCAAAATCTGTCAGCAGTCAGACATCAAACTGCAGAGTCCCACCCCTCTTTCAGAAGTCTCATCTCTTCCCCTGAGAAGGAAGTCCAGGCTTTCTGGTTAGCTAGTTTTATTTTTTCTTACACCTCATAACTAATTTTCTCAGGATCTTGAAGCTACATTCAAAACTGGAGTTCATTTATCACATTCCCTGCTGCAGGGAGGAAACCCCCACGATCTTTCTCTCTGATGGTTCGGTGGAAAACCAAGGAATTCCAGAACAGCCTGCCCGGGGGCACCCCATTCCAGGCCGTGCCTCGCTGCCACTGCCCAGGAGGAGGCCCAGATCCCATACAGGAGACCAGGGAGTCTGTCCCCACCTACAAGGACCTTCCTCCAGAACCCTCTGTGCCCATTCCTGACTGCTGCCACTGTGGCCTGTGTCCACTAACTGTGTAGCCCTGGTGAGGGGAGATTCTTAGGGTGGAAAGTTGGAGGCATCTCACCCAGCTGTCAGGCCGAGGGGGTGGCAGCTATCCCATTCATAATAACAGAGAATGCCCAGCCCTGCAGAGTGGCTCACCACGGCAACCTCCGAGATCCTTACCAGATGCCCACCCTGACACCAGCCATTTGTCTCAGGGCAAATGATCAGGCTGTTCCTCGCTGGGTTAGTGACTCTGAAGCCTCACAGATACTTCCATGGTGGCTGCTGCTACACGTTTCAGTGTCAGAGTTTCTTGGCCTGGCTCCCAAGTTAGAAATACACTGTCTATAGGAATGATTCTATTTAAATGCATTTTCAGGACAGTCTAGAAATTTTAGCTAAAGCCACAAGCCAGTGCTCCTAGAAATATGTAGAGCACATCAAAACCTGGGTTGGTTGAATTAAAAAATGGGCAAAGGATCTGAATAAGAACTTCTCCGAAGAGGACATACAGATGACCAAACACATGTGAAAAGATGTTCAGCATTACTACTCATCCTGGAGATGCACATTAAAACCACAATCAGGTGTCACCGCATACCTGTCGGAATGGCTGTCATGCATAAACCAGCAACAAGTGCTGGCAAGGATGTGCAGAAAGAGGGACCTCGTGCACTGCTGGTGGGAATGCAGACTCTGGAAAACAGTATGGAGTTTTCTCAAAAATTGAAAATGGAACTGCCTTGTGACCCAGCAATTCTTCTTCTGGGAATGTATCTGAAGAAACCAAAAGTACTAATTTGAAAGAATATATGCACCCCTATGTTCATAACAACATTATTTACAATAGCCAAGATCTGGAAGTAACCCAAGTGTCTACAGTAGATGAGTGGGTAAAAGAGCTGTGGTACATGTGTGATGGAATATTACTTGGTAATAAAGAGAATGAAATCTTACCTTTTGTGATGGTATGGATGGACCTAGACAGTATTGTGCTCAGGGTATTATGAAATAACTCAGTCAGAGCAAGACAAATACCATATGATTTCATGAATATTGCATGCAATCTAAAGAACAAAATAAACAAACAACATTGAAACAGGCTCACAGACATAGAGAACTGACTGATGGTTGTCAGTCATGGGGTGGTGGTTGCTAAGAGACTGGGTGAAAAAGGTGAAGGGATTCAGAAGCACAATTGGCAGTTACAGAATTGTCGTGGGGATGAGAAGTAGAGTATGGGAATTAGTCAATAACTATGTGTGGTACCAGATGGGTACTTTGTAAAGTATATGACTATCTAACCACACTATTATTTACAACTGAAACTCATACAAAATAATCTTGAGTGTAAACCGTAATTGAAAATAAAATTTAAAAACAATGCTGCTGGGTGTAGTTGATTCTGATGGGGTGGCACTCAAAGCAGGAGTGTGTTAGGTCACTGCTTTAGATTTAACAGCTAATGACAGCCTTTGAGGAGGTGAATGACCAGGACACGCAGAGCAACCCTGAGCATGCTGACTGTTCTGTTCACCGCCCCCTACATCTTCTCTGCATTTCTACCCCCGTCCTGTGCTCCCAGAGTTGTGACTGCACCCACCAGCTCCCCATCCTCTGGCTCTGATTGGGTTTGGCATGCCCGAGCTGCAGCAATTTCGCTCACAGCTGTAGCTAAGCCATACTCACTCCGGGCCCAGTGTCGCTGCTTTCCTCCTGACTCTTCAGACCCTGGCTGGTGACTCCACACTGTTGCTGGCCCTGACTTTGGGTTTCCCTTTGCTCTTTCCACAGCTTTATAAATAACTCCTTCATTAAAGTCTCCTTTATCACTCTGACCTGCCTTTGTCTCCTCCCGGAACAATGGCCTATTTACATTTGAGACTAGAAGCAGTCATCCAATCAAAGTTAGGGGACAGGCATGCCAAACTAAGGCATCAGCAAGTTCATTTGTGTGAGATGTACAAATGTGATGAGGCGGATAAGTTATGTTACACCTTAACTAATAAGTTATGTAACAACTTATGTTACACCATCATAATGATGGTAACTTAACCATGAACCACCCAGGGTCATTTATGATGGGTGATTTTTCTTACAGTGTTGTTCAACAAATATTTTTGACAACCCACTCATTTAAGGCAATGAACTAGGTACATGGCTCTTATTCAAGTGTTGCCATATTCATTATTGAATTTGTGAACAGATATTAGTCTTTTAGTGCTCACTTGTTAGCAGCAAAGGAGTAGTAAGTTTTTATAGAGGGGCTATTTCAAGAATTCCTTCTTTGGTGACAGAGCATGAGCTGAGATGACTGTGTCTGGAAGTTTCTGTTCCTTCACACCCTTCCACACACACAAACTGACATACACACTTATCCACAAAGCACAGTTTTAATGTATTCCAAGTGCAGCTTATTACTTGAATTTGTCTCCAACAAGGTCATGGAGGTCCTTTGTTGCAGGTTTTGTTCTCAAAGGCATATTGTAATTACTTTGGCTTTTACTCTAATATTGCCTATAATTTATAAGAACATTTTTTTCTGTTTTGGAGTAATATACTAAATAGATATGATTAATGAAAGCCCAATATTTCCTTCACTATTTCAGTGGAAGAATTAAGCATTTAATATATGGTTTTTCACAAAATGTCCTCATGTGATAAACAGATGCCAATATTTTCGTTCCACATAACTTTTCATTAGATATTAAGTCACACAAGGAAAAGCAATTTGGGGAAATAAGAGGGAGTCCTGTTTAATTTTGGTTTCTTGGGTTGGCCTTGTTTTTACAGTAACTTTTATCAGCCCTCTGCCCTATCATGAAGCTTGGGAGAGTTTGGGCCATTTCCATTGCTTTTCTTCTTTTCACTTGGCTGATATGCATTGTGGAAAAAGAAATGTTTTCTCTTAAAAGCCAAAGGAAAGAGAGAGAAAAACTTTCCTGAAATTTTAATCATATTTTCTCTATTCTCAATTTTAAAGACATTTTAATATTTAATCTTTGTTTAAACTACACCTGATTTAAAAAATAATTCTCTTCACTCAACTATTTTTGTGTACTAAAATTTTAAAAAGCTTTTCCTCGGTGGCACAATTGTTAAGAAAGGTGGTCTTTCTTTTGTCTACATTTGTGACATTTGTTTAGGGTACAATCTAAGAAAGTTATTTCTGTTGAATTTTGATTCTTGGTTCCCTTACATTATGGACTTGTTAAATTCACTTTTAAAGTTTCTTTTGAGTTTTGAAATTTTACTCCATCCTAATTAAACATCTGAACAAAGAAGAGATGTGATATTGAAGATGGATTTGATTAACTGCTAATGAGTGTATTACTTTTCATTTGGAACTCCATTATTAGTACAGAGGCTGAAAGAACATTCTCAAATCTTATTAGGACACTTTTTGGTTTGCCTAATTATGTTTTACTATATTTCTCTTTAGAAGCATGGTAAGTAAAAAGATCTCCCAAAGGTGAAAACTGTGAACATGTGACATTATATGGAAAAAGTCAGTAAGAGTAGAAGCTTGAGACAGACTCTATTAAAGTATACCTATCAAATAGTAGCTAACCACCTTATATTTTGGAATGAGCTAGCTGGATGGTAGTTATTAAACACAGAGCTCTCTGGAAGTTCCTGAAATGCCAATTTTTTTTATCCAATTTTTTAATAGATCCCGATACTAGATGGATAGTGATACTGGATGAATAGATACGAAACCAATAACTTTGGATTCTGTGTGTTGCGAGACTGCCCTTAACGTTGGCACAACATGTTGGGGTATTCCTAAAGCTGGGTAGAACCAAGAGCTTTTTATACAAATTCATCCACGGGCATGCCGGGGTGGGAGTGTGGATCAAACTCAGGAACCTAGTGGAATGGAGATTGGTTTTGTCTCAGTGGAACTGAAATTCACACACTCACTTCAACCACAATTTAGGGTCCACCCGAGACCTCCTTTCTTTCCTCACCCATCAACGGCTGAGCGATTTCTATCAACTCTTTTTCTAAGATTTTCCATGTCATTCATTATGTCTCTCCACATTCACTGCTACCAGTCCAAAAAACGATAGCTAAGATTTACAATGTGCTTTCTACTAAGTGCCAAACTCACTACTAAGCATGTTCATAAATTCATGCTTACAATCCTCCTATAACTCCTAATAGCCACTTTTATTACTTATTGTAAAGTGATAAAGAATCTAGAGAAGTGAAGTGTCGAGTAACTTGCTCAATATCACTCAGGCAGCAGGTGGCAGAGAAGGGACTTGACAATCTCTTTCTATAGACTGCATCGACCATTCCAGCACATTCTCTTTCAAGTCCAGGTCTAAGGCCCCTCCATGTCTCACTGAAATACCACTACTAGCTCCCTTCTGCAAATATGTATCTAGGGAAATGCTGCCTCTTAACATCCCTGCTTAGCTTTAGGGGGTTCTACTATAAGAAAATCGGTTGGGGGCACTCCCTTGTTTTCACCATAGAAGCCAAGGAAGCCAGGGTTTCTCTGCCTCGTCCTCTGGAAGTGCAAGTATGGTCACATGACAATGGCCAGACTCTGGATGATACCACTCAGCAGTCTGAGTTTGAAGAGAATGCTGCACAGAGGCAGGAAGAATTGGGAAAATGCTTTGACAACCCAGAGGCATCTAGAATCCAGCAGAGAGTGTGAGAGTTTGGCACAGGTGTTCCAAGTAACCAGCAGTGGTGGCATCCGGGAGGGCAGCCACCAGGTTAGGTCTTTATTCCCATTTCACTGTGTTTCCCGTTGTCTGCCATTTCTCAATTCCTGCTTGGCATCCATATCTGATCCTCCGGCCTTCCGGATGATCCTGTGGGTTACTGATATTATTCCAAATAGTTCTTTTCCTGTATAAGTTAGTCCAAGTATGTTTCTGATACTCACAGCCAAGAATATTAATAGTCTTCCAGCTTCCACTCTCATCTCGTTTGCGTTCTATTCTCTCCTTGGCAGCCAGAGTGGTCTTTCTAAAAGGTTAATTAATATTATTCTTCTCATTAAAAACTCAAAATTGCACCAAGAATAAAATGCAAACTCCTTACCAGGGCTCACAGGCTTACAAATTCCAACAATGTTTATCCTCCTGTGTACTCTACTCAGCTTACCTACTCTTGTTCCACTATCTCTGAGTGTTTTTCAAAGCTGTGTCCTGTGATTAGAATGCATCCAGAACATGGTTTAATAAGTATCTGTTGAATAAACTAAGGTATGAAAACATAAGTGCATTTTCTCTGTTCGGGCTGCACATCACTGTACCTCACCTTCCTTCCCATTAGTATTTCGTCCTCCCTTCAGGAAAAGTGTTGGGTTTTGCCTTGGTGATCAGTAATGCATGCTTCCCAGATGGAAGCAAAAGGGCTGTGTTTTCTTCCCATCCCATGAATTCAGGTTGAGCAGGTAGCAGAGGCCCAGCCAGTATAGATGGACATTGTATTTTATCCAGTGGCAGCAACTGAATTGGCCCAGCCCCTTCCAACCATGTGAACTTTGCTACAGTTTTTTTACTGTTGTTCTATTACAGTTGTCCTGATTTTCCCCCATTGCGCTCCCCTGCCCTGGCCCCCTACCCCAGCTCCCATAGTCAGTCCTCACCCTATTGTCTTTGTCCATGGGTCCTTTCCATATGTTCCTTGATTAGATCTTTCCTTTGTTTACCCCCATTATCCCCCTCTCCCCACCACCCTGCTTCTGGTCACTGTTGGTCTATTCCTTTTTTCCATGTCTCTGGTTCTATTTTGCTCATTTGAGTGTTTTGTTGATTAGGTTCTACTTATAGATGAGACCATATGGTATTTATCTTTCACTGCCTGGCTTATTTCACTTAGCATAATGCTCTCCAATTCCATCCACGCTGTCATGACGAGTAGGAGCTCCTTCTTTCTTTCTGCTGTATAGTATTCCATTCTGTAAATGTACCACAGTTTTTGATCCACTCATTTACTGATGGGAACTTAGGCTGTTTCCAGCACATGGCTTTTGTAAATAATGCTGCTATGAACATGGGGTGCATAGGTTCTTTTGAATTTGTGATTCAGGATTCTTAGGGTATAATCCAAAATAAGGCATCTCCATTTTTCATTTTCTGAGGAAATCCCATACTGTTTTCCACAGTGGCTCCCCGAGTCTGCATTCCCACCATCAGTGCACTAGGGTTCCCTTTTCTCCACATCCTTCGCCAGCACTTGTTGTTTGTTGATTTGTTAATGATCGTCATTCTGACTGGCGAGAAGTGGTACCTCACTGTGGTTTTAATTTGCATCTCTCTGATGGCTACGTATTTTTTAATGTCTCATCTTCTCAGAAGTCCTTGGTTCCTGTTAGTTTTCCAAAACCAATATTCAGGTTCCTATTATTTCTGTGAGACTCTGATCATTTTCCAATAAACTCATTTTTTTTGGCTTTAAAATGAGCACAGTTAATTTCTGTTCCTAATTTCTAAGAACTCTCACTGATAATTATAGCAAAATGCGGCCCTCAGCGGTGAGCACTGGACAACTCTGCCAACGTTAGAAGGTGCAACCAGGGTGCAGCTGCAGCACGGTCAGTTGCATGAGTGGTTGGAGATGCAGGGATGTGAAAGGCCATCGGTTCAGAAAGTTTGGTTTGCTAATGAGGGCAATGGGCCTGCATTGCCACTTTATGGTTGTTGGAAGGAGGTCTTATCTCCTTCTGCCTGACATAGGACCAAGTCTATAGAATGAACAAATATTCTCCTCAGAAATAAAAATTAGTGGACTTAGTGTTTACTAAAATGAGAGACAAGTACTTGTGTGGGGCCCTAGAATGTGGTGCCATAAAGCACTTACTCCTTAATGTGCAGAAGTGACTCGTTCCACTGAAAACCAGGGACCTGGGGCTGTCTAGTTACTTGTAGTTCTGCAATGTGGTGGGGGCGGGTGCTGTTCTGTGTCAACATAACCTCTTGACATTGCCACCACCCGGGAGTTCACTGTGCTAGAAATCTGGATGACACAGGGCACCCGCCACTCAAACTGGACAGCTCAAAATCGGATCAATTCTTTATTGGGCCTTAAGCAAAAGCTCTAGCTGATTATTTTTTTCAAAAATTCAGTTATATTTATTAGAAGTGGGCTGGAGGTTCTGCTGCTAGGGGGTTTGTCCATGTTCATGACTTTAATTATTACATGTATTCTTTTACCTTCTTTATGACTCATTCTCCAAATAATTGCCAAAGAGATCTTTTATTTTTCAAGCTGAATAAATGTGGCATGTGACACTGTGTTAGCTTAAGGTGTCCAGCATGTTACTTTGATACATTTATAATTATAATATGGTTGCTGATACAGTAATATTTATCACATTACTGAATTATAGTACAATATTATTGTCCATCCATTATATTGTGCATTAGACCTCTATGGCTTGTTCACTTCACTACTTGTTGTAAAGAGATCTTTCAAAATTATGAGTTACATCGTGTCATTCCTTGTTTAACCCCAAAGTGACTCCCAGTACATTTGCTGAAAGTGACCTCCTTACCACACCCCGGGTGGACAGGCAGTCTGCTATGGCAGAGTTCAGTTTCTGGTGTCCAACCACATTGGTGTCATGAAATGTTCCAAGCTATTCCTGTCTGTGGTCCTTTGTCAGGCAGGCTGGATTGCACCTGAAATGAACACCCTCTCTAAAACATTTCCTACTATGTCACTTTCTATGTTTTGCTTGCTTTACAGCATTATGACTGACTTATACTGTGTTTGTTTACTTTTTAAAAAATCTTTCCCATTGAAATTTAAGCTGTTGACCAGGTGCTCTGTTTATCTCCTTCACTGAGAAATCCTCTACGTAGAGAACTGTGTCTAGTTCAGGTTATTAGATGAGTAGATACAGAATGTATTCTAGAAGATCAAGGTGAAGGTGAGTAAATACTGTTCTAGCTGTTGCTAGGGCTGTGGATTTACTACCATGTGAGACTGATATACAGTGGGGGGCCAGGGACTGGGTGATACAGGATAACGCCAATCTGAATTAGTTTCCCAAATGCGTCTCTGATGACATGTTCTCAGTTTGAGTGACTGGGGCTCCCCATCTGGAAACTTGTCTTTGATGCATCTGAACTCACCTAGCTTTTTGTCAGGTTGCTAGTTCCCCTTCCATCTGCTCAACTGCAGGAGCATTGCATCCCAGTCCGCAAGCCTTGTTAGGAAGGTGACATAGCCTGGGCTCTAGCCAGAGCCACCCAGAGCGACATGGAGTTCCATGAGCTCGGCTCCTCTGCCAGGTTTCACAGCTAAGTGTGCTCATCCTTGGGGTCTCTCTGCACACTCTCTGCACTTACACCTGCACTCACATGTGACTCCAAGGCAGTTCCTGAGTGAGCAGCTAAAATGCAGAGGCATAGCCATCAATTAGAGATATAGGAATATAAATAGGAGGGATTAACTGAGCAACTAGGTGAAGTCTTCACAGAAAGATATTTGAGCCTGGGGTTAAAAGAGGGATGAAATTTCACCAGGAAAAGAGAAAGAGAGAATCCCAAGCCTACATTAAACAAAGGGAGACAGGTGGGAGGTACATAGTGTGGGTAACTGTGGGTGGTGTGACCTCACTAAACTTTGGAGAAGGGGAAGAGGACAAGGGGTGGGGGAAGCTGACATGGGAGGCACTGGAGGGTCCAGATTGTGAAGGAGCTTGAGGGTAAAGGAGTTTCAAATTCATTTTATGTGTAACACAAAACTAATGGTGTTGTTTATTTTGAAGGATTTCAAAGCAGCTTTGTGTCTCAAGCAGCTGCTTTAATATCAGGCATTCAATAAATACATATTTATGAAAGGCCAACTTCTTCCTAGGTACTGTGAAAATAAGTGAAAATGAAACAGTTCCTAATGGAAGATGATACAATGGAATAAACAAAAGTGTATTTTAAATACCATCATAAACAGATGTACTGGTCGAAGTGAGAATATTCTGGGTGGACTGATCGATACATTAAGTCTATAACTGTGATAGATCAAAGAGGGTTGCAAATTCTATGCTACAGCTCCGTTGTGCAGCAGTGTCTGATCCCTTGAGCCTGGGATGGCAGCAGTGATGCTACATGTGTTCCATAGGCTAAAACAGCAATTTCATTCTGGAAATGCATAGGCAAGGTCATTGGAACCTCTGTGGCTTACTTTTAGGCCCCTTGGGACACTAGCTCTTGGAACTCTAGGAACCGGCTAAGACATTTGGCCACCCTTAGGTCACCATGATGGAGAGACCATACCAAGTTGGCCTACAAGGGAGCCCTGAGGTAACACAAAGAAAAAGTAACGCTGGCCAGTCCCTAGCTGTCCTAGGCACCGGCCACTGGCATCAACCCAACTGAGGTCTGAGACAAAGTGGAGCGGAAAAAAGTAGTTACTTCCCAGCCCTGCCCAAACCATGAACACGTGAGGTGTTTTAAACCACATGAAGACCAGAGAGTCATTCAACCTAAAGATAAAAAGAAGGCACATTCAAAGTTAAATGATCTGAGGATGAGTAGACATAGGACACACCATAATCTCAAGAACTAGAGGGAAAGAGTTCAGGGAACTTACTTCCATGGGCACAAGTTGTGCAAGACGTCGTTCGTTCAGTCCTAGGGCTCGTTATCAGGGGCGACCAGAAAGCTCGGGCGCGGGGTGGGGCGGGTGGTGGGTGGTGGGGGCGGGGGAGCTGCCCGCTTACTGCAGTGGGTGGGAACAGGGAAGAGGACAAGAAATGCGCACAAGCCCTGAGTAGAATATTAGCATAGTAGAATTTCAGAAAGAATGGTAGGATTGAGTGACAAACGCATTCATATATATGTAAAACTACATTCTTAATTTTTAAAAATAACCCACAAAGATGTAAAAATTCCTCATTTTTCTTTTATAAAAGCATTAATTTATGAAATATTAATATGAGAAATAAAACAAAAGTAAGCTCGGGATATAATTGAAGGTTGGAGTATTTTGGAAGTTGAAGTTGTGTTAAAGTGGTTGGATTATGATTTTTTAATTTTCTGGCAGTTTTTCTTTGCTGGATTATTACACTGTTGCTTTAATTTAAAAAGTTAACAAAGTATAGAAAGTGAGAAACAGAGAAAATCAATTTTATTTTCTTAGCATTTACTACATTTTCATTTTAGTCCAGACAAAACTGGGTTTTCTTCATTGTAAATGTTGGTATTTCCAAACCTCACTGGATTCATTTTCACTAGAATATCTGTGAAGTTATGTATATTTCCTTGGAGTTGTAAAACCACCCTCAATTTGCAATTTTTGTTCATAAAAATGTTTCTGAATTTACCAACAACATTAAAATGTGAAAACAAGAAATGTTCTTGATTTCAAGGGCATTTAAAAAATGACCTTAAATAATATTTTTAATATAATTTTTGTGGATAGAGGGTGATGGCAACACTAATATGTGCAATTGACCTTGACATCATTTCTTTCAAGGGAAAATGTGTATTTTCAAGATTTTACAATTTAGCAAATATTTCTTTAAATTAAACATACTCAGTTTGAAATACTTCAATGATATGAAGTGTGTTTTTTTCTGGGATGCTAAATACTTTATGTATATTTACAATTTGATTCTATTTGATACTATACTTTCATAGGAGTCTGAGATTTGTTGACAGTTGTCAGAAAAACATCACCTATATATTTAGTAAACAGTAGAAATACATATCCATTGAATAACATAATCAATTCCTAAAATTATCTTTGAATTATCAGAAAAACATTGATGTTTTTGGTCAAATAAATAATTAAGTATATAAATATTTATTTCTCATTCTATCAGTACCTTCTTTTCTTAATCAACTACAATATTCTTCATTACAAGTGATGCCACATTATATCTTTATGGGAAATTGATTTATCTCCAAAGGAAGCCTATAAACTGCCTATTGCTGAGAAAATGAAAACTAAAAATATTTCATGTCCAAATGTATGCATGTTTTACATATATTTTAAAAAACCTTGGCTATGTTTGCAATTTTGGGGGTGATCACTGATATCTATTGTGTCATATCTATTGTGTGCTAGGGTCACAGGGTAAAACAGATACAAACAATAGTGGAAAGCACAACGTTTCTGCACTCTGGTGGCACTGCACCAAGTCTTTGTGTGCAGGAGAAATGAGGGAGAAAGAGCACGGCAGTAAACAGATATGTAAGGGAGGTAAATCTTGGTGGGGATAAGTACTACATGGAAACAATTTTTGATAGCATCTTACTGACTATCTCGGTGAAGCACAAATCTGTTTTTACCACACCTGTGTAGTTTTTGATTGAATTTGTTTCTTTTAAGTAACTACTTCCTTCATTGATATTATGAAACTTGTCACTGCCCTTTTTATCGATACCTTCATCATAAACAGCTTACTTCATGTTTCAGTTCTCTTGAAGACCACTGGAAGCGTTCTATGTAATGCTGTACAATGGAATAAAACCATTGATTAAGAAATAGTACATAATGTGTCTAAGAGCGTGAATGTTTGAACTTCATTTCTAAAATGCAGAAATTGGTCTCAGGCCTTTTTAGCCCTCAACTTGATTTTGAATATGCAAATAAGCATATAGCCTCAATTATAAGATTTAGAAGACAATTAAGCAGAGAGTTAACTACTCTTGGCTCCTTTAACTTATGTTTTGGTAGTTAGGGCATTCAAGATAGTCATTGGTACTTGTGATTTTAGACATATGCTCAAGCTGAATCAATATTATCTTATTTTGAAACACAACATCTGTTATAGTATGTAGGTTTTCCTTCCCAAGAACAAAAATCCATGATTGTTTGCAGTCTTGAGATACTTTATATATTTCATTTTTTCCTTTTATTTCCCTTTTTTTGCCCTGTAATCTTTGAAGTTTCAAGGTCTTGTTAAGGTAAAAAATGCTTCAAACTCCTAAGTTTTATACAATCCAAAGAAGGCCATCAATCATTCATTCCTATTACAATGCCCTTTAATGGTATTTATAGTTACTTGGATCACAGTACTTGAAATTTATAATGACTATTTTAAGGTATTTTTACAATGAATTTTCACATGTAATAAAACCTTCCCTAACTGCTAAAGTCAAAGATATCATTTTAAATTTATTTTACATGTAAAAAGGCATTCACACAACTTTCTGAATAGTGACGTCACCTTTTTACACTGTTAGCATAATTATGAAACTTTGTCTTAGCCATCTCTAACCATTGGATATTTGCATTTAAATGTATTATACCAAGGTTTCCCTAAAGGTGAGCCCCCAAATGAGTCTGACCTGTGTTTTTAATGGAAGAGCAGAACCAACTTAACAGGGGATGCCCTGCACATCTGGAGAAGATTTTATTGACCTAGCATCAGTGGGCCATGTGTCTTCCATTGTTTTTTCAGTAACTGTAATGGATTTACACTGACTCATCCACACCCTCTCATCCAATTCTCATTTTGGAGATGAGAATACATGTGCAAGATGGCAAAAGTACGGAGTACACACAACCGCCTCAGAACAACGAGAAGTGAAGATGCAATGCATGTCTGTACAGGATGCTTATGCCATAAATTATTTTTAGGTGCATTTTAAATTGATTTCATTAATAAAATTTTGCATGAGGAAAAGTAGATCAGCTTGTTAGGTTGTGCAATGAAGTTTTCAATGTTAATTAAAGAAACACTCAGCATCTTTAAAAACAAATATATATACATACAGAGATGTGGTCTGTCCAGAAGGTATCCAGTCATGTAATATGAAAAATGGAGACATTTATTGAAGAAGATACAAGATACAAGAAACACTGTTCACAGGACAAATGATGCTTTAGTCCCCTTCAGAGTAGGCTCCTTAGGACCTCACACAGTTCTCTCAGTTACCATCAGCTGCCCTATTGTATTTTCTGAGTTTCATCAATGGTCTGAAATCTCTTCCCTTTGAAAGGTGGTTTTAGTTTTGGTAAAAGCCAGAAGTCTCAGGGTGCCAAATCTGGGCTGTAAGGGGGCTGAGTCATCTGGGTGATATAATGTTTGGCCAAAAAACTGTGTGAGACATGATGCATGAGGTGGGCATGTTACGATGATGAAGCTGCCAATCACCCGTTGCCCATTGCTGCAGCCTTCTGAACCATGCAAATAGTTTCCACAGAGCAACGTTCAATCTTAATGCAAAATTTGATGCAGATTCATTGCTCTACTCACTCAGTAATTTTGAATGTGATGGCCACACAGTACTCATGCTCACTCAATGGTGTGAGCCCCCACTGACTAGTACAGTGAAGTCATCATTGTTCACACATGTGCATTCCAGTCCACTCTCCTTGGCTGCCAGGCTACATTGGTGTTGCATAAACCGTTCCTGTTATATAAACAATGGCTAGACATTTTTCGGATGGACCTCATATAATTCAGAAATGTTATTAAAACTTTCTGAAAATCGACATATGAGGTTCTGATTGAGTAGGCTTTTAGTTAGTTTGTTAGTGCTCATTTTCTACCTGTCTGTTATGTGAACATGATTACATGAGGGAAGTTACTTCTGTAATTATATCTCCTTGGAACTATGGAAAGAGAGCAGAAATCACAGCGGTTTCCACTGAATCATGGTACTGGAGGATGAGGAGCCACTCTGTCCTGGTCTGTCAGTACTGACTGGGAGACTGGGCATCACAGCGATGCCCAGTCTGGCAAGGCGCATGCAGCAGGTGTGGCAATGATCCTTCACTTCGCCGTGCTGCCTGATAGGTGAGGCCAGAGGCAGGTAATCCTGTTCTCCTTCAGATCCTCTGGGGCGACACGGACCAGGGCATCGTATGGCACCCTCGTGTCGCCCCTACTTCTTATGGGACTGGGAGAAAAACCTGACTGGTCTCCGGTCACATGTGTCACTGTTTATGCACCTTTGCAAAAACAGGCAATTGTAAAGAAATAAACAAAACATCAACATACTGCCACGGGCTAAGATACCTTTGTGATATTTTGAAGTCATTTTCTTTTAGTGTGTTTCCCTGTATATATTTTAAATAGCTGAGGTTATTATTTATCTTTACAATATATACTTTCTGTCTGAGTTTTACAAAGTTTTATTTTCAGTGGCTGCATGATATGCCATTGTATGAATATTCTTGATCAATTTTAATCTTTTCTTTATTTTGAAAGATTTAGGTTAACTTTTCACTTTTTTCTTAATGTAAATATGGTTTTGACAAGCATTATTGTGAAGAAAGCTTTACATATACTATGTACACACACACACACACACACACACACACACACACCCCTTGATAGATTCCTACAAGTGAATTTATATGGGTCAGGGTGCAAGAGAATGGTTAAGGTTGTTAAGAAAAATTGCAAAATTGCTCTCCAAAATGTTGATTGGCTTCCATCCTCCCCGGAGGGTAGGAAAAGGCCTGTTGGGTGACACAGGAGAAACACCTTGTTAAAACTGGTGCCTGAAGCAGGAGGGACCCAGCTGAGGCACAAATGTTAACACATTCTGCTAAAAATAGGCAGAAGGCTGAGACATTCTGGCGCATAATCCTGGCCACCTCCAAATACCTAGAGCTGAGGTAGCCTCAGGCTTTCTAAACCCAATGCCCCTGCTGCTCACGAGACCCGCTGTGCCTGGCCCAAGCCAGAGACCGAGTCCCACCGTCTGGGAATGTGGAATGAGCAACACAGCTCCCTCAGGATCATCAAGCCACGATGGATTGTTTCCATTGCACCCATGTGTTACTAAGTCTTACCCCACAGTGGGTTTTTCTGTGCCAGGCTCACACCTTTGTGCATCGTCTAATGAAAGAATATTTTAAAATATTGCCTTGTGATTCCTTCTAGCGGATTGTTTAGCAGTAACCATTTCAGTATCATCATCTAGAGAGCCTACTTATTTATGTTTCAGAGTATGGAATTAATTTACATAAAAATAAGTAGGAAATAGAGATGAAAGTTCTGATAGTTAATTATCAGTACTAAGTGTTGGAGTTTTGGTATTAAGTATTAAGAAGAAAAAGTATTGATTGAGTAAAGGTAAAATGAACATGAACTAGACTAGGCTGAATCTTGTGAAAGGTTCCTTTTGCCTTTCTGAAAAAACCATTTCCTATGTTTCAGCATAACTGCTTGGTAAATGGCCTTATTGAGATGAGTGTTGAACTAAAAGAAGGTGAAGAAAAATAACAAAATTAAGGACACTTATGGAATTGTATAAATGTATTATTAAAATTGTGTCCAAATTTTTTTATTCTATTAACAAAACCCACTAATTTCACGTAAGCCCACTGGTGAGCTTTGTCCGCTGTCTGACCCCACCCCATCTCAGAGTGTGTCCATGCATGCATGCAAGGGTGGCTCATGCGTGTCCACGTAGTTGGGGAGGTCTTGTGCTTAGCATTTTATTTCTTTGAAATTCCTCCTCAGTATATCTTTCTATGTGAGTGTGGTGTTTCACCTCTTGTGGATTATAAATTATTTGGGCTATCGTTTTTAAAATAAAGAATTAATGTAAAACTTAAGCTTTGTATTGGGCGCTAATCTGCATCAAAAATGTCTATAGTGAAAAGATTTCTTATTGCTTGGTCTTCATTCCATGCTAAGCCTCTATAAATATTTGAGGGCACAAAATTCTTGGCAGAAGTTCAGTTTGGGGAAGATGCCTATTAAATTCTGTTTATAGGTTTGGAGATCAGTTACTAATGTTAGAGAATTTAACTTCAAAAATTTTTTTCAAAGTCGTAACATAATCTGATTTATCTCTGTCATTGCTACATATGAACAGACATTGGAAAAGAAATTAATATAAAATATTTATCATTGCATATTCAATTAAATGCTAACAAAGGTACAAAACAATTATCTTCATATCCATTCTATCATTTATAGTCATTCCTTTTTTTTGTAGTTTTCAATACTCTTTTTTTCCCTTATTTTGTCTTTCTAAAATCAGAGTATATAACAAGATAAATAGTAAAATTTTCTTTAATTGTTCTATTGCTTTCATGTAAAAAGCATATATTTATCATAATTTGCTTTCTTATTCTTATGGCAAACAATAGCATATATGGATGTTGAGTAATCAATAAATTAATTAAAAGTAAGTTTTAAAGTAACTAAAAAGTGATTTTCTGTGTATGTCATTGTACCTTCTCTGTTGCTCTATGCAGCCAGGGGTGCAAGTCATAAAGATAAACCCAATATTCTGTGTTGGCTGGGATGCTGTCACTTGTGAGTTTCTTTCTAACGCTAACTTCTACTGTATGAAGAAGTTACTTCTATTTCTATTATTGATCATATACCAGGCTTTATGCTAAATGTTTAAATACTTTCTCATTTAATCCTAACCATGACCTAAATAAAGTGGGTGGTATTACTAAAAAATAAGAAGTAATTGCTAGTAAAACAAATTAATATTATCTTTGTATTTATTTAAATTATTTATTTAAGTTTGGCAATGATTTGGAGTTTTATATTATCATTAACTTGTATTTACCTTGATCAAGCACAAAGTATTTTTAAACATTGAAAAATATGCTGAGTATCTTCTATATGCCACATACTGACCTAGGCACTGGTGATTGAAATGTGGTGAAATACATTGCATGCTGGCTGCAAAAACACACCTTGGCTTTTTATAGTGGCCAAGACAAAAATAATGAAGTAGTTGCTACAGTGAGTGTGTTCGTGGGATAAGGCAAGCTGCTTTCCTCGGTGCAAAGTTTCACCAGATTGCATAATCAACCTGGTCCTTAACCTCATCCGTCACGGTTCTGATAAACACACCCCTTACCTGGTAACTTTGTAGGGTCTTTTCACTCTGGATTCACATTCTTTGCTGGTCCTTGACTCTGGGTTTAGCCATGTTATGTACTTTGACCAACGACATGTTAATATATATTGTATCAGCAGAGGGTTGAAACAGGCTTTTGAGGTTGGGCTTTCCCTGCCTTTCTCATCAGTCATTGACATGGAGGACATGTCTGTGATAGCTCCAGAATCCCAGCAGAAGGATGTGAGTCACCCCAGATGCAAGTGGGAGACCACAGCTGGAAATGACTCCACTCAGTCTCGTGATTTGCAAGCTATAATAATAAATTATTATTGCTTAAATCACTCAATTTTGAAGTGGCTTGTTAATTGGCAATAGCTAACTGATACAGAAGTCTTAAGGTAAATTTCTTCTGGGACCTCCCAAGAAGGAAAAACGAGAGTTGCAAATATATAAACTTTATACAGTGCTTTTGTGGAGACTGACACATCTTGTTTCCTTTAAAGAAACCAGTGAGGTACACAGAACAGTGATGGAACACGGAGTCTGCCGAGTTAATATGATTCCAGGGAGGGACTGGTTCCACGTACATGCAGTAATAAAAATGTTACCGAAGTCCTGTCATTCTCGAAGACCACCATTGGCTTCATTTCCATACATTAGCCTCTGTAATCATTCTTAGCTACAAATCTTATCTTGTCCGTTTCCTGCTAAAATCTTTGGTTTGCTTTCTGGATGAAGTCCCACATTTTTAACGTGGGATTCAAGGTCTTACACTTCTACATTCTGCTTCCTTTTCTGGCTTTATTTCATACTGTACTCCATCCTTTCGTTCATACTATGCATCTGCTTGCCATACCACACTTCCACTGTTGATGGTTTCTGTTGGGTTGGGTTTTTTTTTTGTTTCCTAGCTGTTCTGTTCCCCCACCTAGGGTACACATCACTTCATTCCTTGCCTAATTTTTACTTCTGTTTCCCTTTTCAACTTAGAAGTCAGTTCCTAGAGGAAGACAGAGTTTGGGTTAGGTAGTCCTTTATTTAGGACAGGATACTTCCTCTTACTCTCAGTTAACACACAACAGGAAATTGTTAGTTTTCTCAACTGTCAGATGGCTGGCCCCAAAATCCGCTTACTGCATCCTTAGGTACTAGCATGGAGGCTGTCAAGTTGCACGTACTGTGAGTTCTTCACAAATCTCTAACGTCCCTTAACTTAGGTCAGCGTCCCTAGAGCAGGACTAGTGAAGATCCCAAGCTATTGGCCACCTTGGCCATCCACCACGCTTATAACCCTAAAAGTTAGACCAGAGTTGTGGCTCGAATGCTCTGCAGCCTATTTGTTAAGGATACAGACTTCATTATGCAAACTTGGGACAATTTGATTTATCGAACCTCTTTACAAAATTTTACATAAATTATTCTTTAATGAATTAGTTGCTTTATTAGTGAACCATATAAACCAAGTGTTGTTTTGGGTTCTTTAGGGATCGTCTCCACACTCACCGAGGGTTTTTCTGACACAGGCACATTCGTTAGCTACCAATATAAGCTTTTTCAGCACTTTCTGTAACTTGCTTTTATTTCCATATGTCCGTATATCACTCTGTTGCATTTGTGGTAAACATTGCAGTAAAGCCAACCAATACACATTTGTATTTTATTTTAAGTGAATTTGAAAAACGTATGGAAAAGTCATGTCTTAGTGTTTGCTGGAAACGAATCTATAATAGCGTAAAGATGTCTCCCAGTAAAAACTCTTTGAGGACCTAAGTTTGTGTGGGTACATGTATTATTTAATTTTTTTAAATTGATGAGGCAGTGTTTCTCCTGAAGAGCTGGGACAGGAAGTAGAAAGAGTGTGACCTTTGTTTTGCTTTTCCCGGGGAAGAGGGCTTGTATCAGTACTGTCCCATGCTGTCCCAGGTAGTGAGTTAGCGCCCCACCCAGGGAGTAAAGAACACGTGGACCTCAATGCTGGGCCTTTATTAACATAACACTAATGCCTTTCATTTCTTGGGGCTGTGAGGGCACATAATTCAGAGAGCAATGATCACCAGGGCTAAGTCTTGAGGGGCAAAATAGAAGTGTGTGTCCCATTTGCTTTGGTGCATCGATTAAAAAGCCAGATGTTAAGAACAGATGTCAATGAACTATTTTTCATATGCCATGGTTTACAGTTATGAACTCTCCATTTATCACCTCAGATGGGAACAGTTAATTTGACAGAGGATGTTTTGGTTATTAGCCAATTTCAACATGAGTGCTTGGTTTCTGAAATCTGATGTGCAGTATGTGATAGAAGACTTACAGTGGAAGTGCTGTTTACTTGATTTTTGTGCCGTAGAGTTTACCAACATAACACAATGCAACGCAAATGAATGTCTCTCTTATGGTGAATGAGCATAAATCCCGTGCTGGCAAGAACTAATGTAAATGTTATGATTCAAATACACAATGACTAATCCAATTATAAATTTCAAGGAACTAAAAGTCAGACCCTTGTACAGGCATAGTGAGTTTTGCTTATTTCTTACATTTTATTGTAATAACAATTTTCATTAATAAACTTCTGGCAATGTCTATACTAAATATCTTAGGAGTTGGTTTCAAAATTTTGTCCTTCTATGGAATGATTTTCATTTGTAGAGACTACCAGACTACCATATTTCAAATTGTTAGTTAGCTCTATTGATATAATAGTTATTTCTAAATCATCTATTTACTATATTCTGCTAGGGAATTGAAGTAACAGACAAAACAGCAGAACAATAATATTTTTAATATGTGTACAGATAATATTTGGAAGATTAAAACATACTTTAGCCTGCATTATATCTTTATTTTTTCATATAAACTTTATGAGATAGATCATTATTTTAATTTTATTATTTCCAAGGCTGGAAAGGGATGGAGATGAGACTTAAATTTTTTTTCAGTTTTCTATTCTAGTTGTTTTGTTTTTTCCAACTACACACCCTCCCTCTACTTCAATTAAAAACAAAAAAAAAGTTACTTCAATCGACAGTTTGAAAAACAGATCAAGTTCTGTCCTAGGAGATGCGATCATTTTGCAGTTGAGTTTCAGATCAATTTAAGTCCTTCTCAAATCATGACATAAACTGATGATGTTGATAGTGCAGTAGAAGGTGGCTGAAGTGGCTGACCCTAACCGACAATGGGGAACTGAAGCTCTGAGTTGGCTCCGCAGACTCTCTGCCCCGAGCCCACAGCACACTGAGTGTTCCATGTTCCTGCAGCCACCACTCTAACTGTGGGCTCATAGCACTCGGTAGTGTCTTGTCAAAACTCTTCGTGCCAGTTGCATCTGTTGTATTCATTAAATGTAATTGAATATTGTAGAAATCCGGCAAAGATGAGCATCAATGTAAAACTAAGTGGCATGATTTGAAAGACTAAACACAGATTAGTTGCAATGAAATTATGTTCCTGAAAGTGTGTAAGATTGCTAGGGGAGAGGAATCAGAAAGTGCTAGAAGGCCTTGTGTTCAAATTGCCTTGTGTTCTTTTTATAAATTGTAACTTAAAAAAACAAACCCAAGCTTGCAACAGAAGATGTTACATTTTGTGTGTAATTTGATGCAAAAAAAAAGTGATGAGAAACTGCGAATTGTAGTCTCGTTCTTAAATAAATGGCTTTATTCCTACAATAGAGACTGAACAATCATTTCTATGTTTTAAGTTAAACATATGTTTTAGTTATGACTAGATCACCTTTTTATGATTTCTAGATTTAACTTCCTTTTAGAATGATCTTACCAATGACTGGTCTCACATGTACCAGATATGAGGGATTCCATTGTTTCCAAATATCACATGTTAACATATTAAATATCTGTCGTCTAACTCAGTGTCTGAATCACAGTGATGGTCATTCACAGCACCCCTGAGCAGACTGTCTGAGGTTTTAGATTCTTCGTGTGCACTCTGCAGAAGGTGGACTCTGAACTGCCCGTGGTTGGCAAGGAAGGGGGAGAAACTTCTGTGTGATGGGCAGAGACATCTTACAAGCTCCCAGCAAATTGAAATGGTGAGGTTTTTCAGGGATCTGACCTGGCATTCTGGTTCAGAGAAGTGACCCAGGTTCCTCATTGTATTGTAGGATTGAGCTTGCTGTTAATCACAGGAGTGTAAGGCCTCAATTACAGAACTAAAACTTTTTCTTTGACCTTTCTAGCGCTTTAGATATATTTCCGAGAAATGTTTATTTTTGCACACAGATATTAATGACAATTACTAGCGGGCTTAAAAATGCAGATTATTTTCTTAAATTTAAATTCAACTTTCTTAAAATTCCATAACTCTGTGTTGTGACCCAGATAAATGTGACCTTGGAAGGGGAAACATCCAACTTAAAACAGAACACAATACCTGTCAGTTCTGAGGTTTTGTTTTTCCATCTGCAGTCATGCAAAAGACATTCCATTTCCACCCATGAGTTAATTTCTTAAAGTTGTCTTAAGAATTTTATCTGCATGAAATTTTCGGTAACTGCGAAGTAACTGGGAACTTCTCCAACTGTGTTATGATTAAATTATCAGGACAACTGTTACATGCTTGAAATTTCAGAAGGATTTGGACAAGCAATCAGAATCTTCTTGTCATAAAATCCGTGTTTACACAGTGACTAGACCCCTTACTGCCTTTTCCACGCTTTCCATTTCCCAGTCCGAACAGGAAAGTCAAATCGTACACCTGTCTGGGTTTACAGCTAGTGAGGTGTATTGACTGCGCCTTCTCCATTGTCCTTCCCACCCACTTTCGGGGTGCACACGGGGGTGGATCTCTCCCTGTTGCAGTAGGCTGTGCAGAGGCACCGCCCCCTCAGTTTTGGAAGTTTGATTAGTTATAAATCAAAGGTGAGAGAAAAAGCAAGGATGTGTCGCCACGAGGCTGACATTACTCCCTCCAAATTTTTTGATTAGTGTTACCGTGGTACACCATTCTCTGTCTGTGTGCTTTCAGCCCATCTCTGATGGCTCCTTCCGCAGCCACGCCGGCGAGCCTGCCGACAGCACTCCGCATTTATGCCACAGCGGTTTTGATTTCGAACGTACTAAAACTTCTTAAAGTTTCCATGTCTCTGCTCACATCGCTCATCTGTTTTGGCGTGTTGTTATCTTTTTCCGTGAGAGCACTTGGCATATTAACTGTGGTTATTTTAAATTCTCTGTATGAGAATTTGAACATCTGTGTCATTCTCTGGGTCTATTTCTAATGATTGCTGTGTCTCTTTAGACTGTCTTTTTAGGTGCTTTTTAGCATTTCTTTCAAAGCCTGATATGTTTGGGAGGATGGGACCGGAGGTCAATGGACCTTTAGTATGGAGTTTGACATTACTCTGGTGAGGAGTTAGACTGTGTTTAACGTCTGCTGTAGTTACATGTGCCAGAGGTGTTGAATGTCCCGGGTTTGGGCTTTCCTAAGCACTCCTCCTCATCAGGGTGAGTGAGGCTTCTTCGTCTTGAATCCACTGTCTTTATACTGGATCCCCGTTAGCGTGGTGGTGACATTTGGGGAAAAGGGGCATTGTACAATCTTTCTATTATATCTCCGTCCTCAAGTATCCCTGTGTCCCAGAACTGTGATTTGATGAGTATTTCTCCAGTGGCATGGCTTCCCCTGCAAACCCTGTGCACCCTTTTCTGACTTCAGAATTTCCTATCTATTCCTTTGAGACCTCAACCCCTCCCTGTTAGCAATGTTTTATTTTCTTTTCCCCCTAGGTGAGAACGGAAGCTTAGAGGGACCTGGAGTGGGAGGTTGGCCTTTCTCTAGCTGGTAAAGGCTCCGGAGAATTCTTCTTCTGGGAGAGTATGCTTCTGTTAGGAAGAGGGTCCTGGGCCTTTTCCAATAATTATTCTCTTACCACTGCCCTAGCCAGGAGGGCTTCATCCCAGATGTTCGCCTGGTGGGCTCACTGGAGGTGAAGCCAACAGAACTGTCCCACTCCCTTAAGCCTACAGTCCCTAGGAAACTTTGACTCTCTAGCTAGCGTATGCTTGGTCTCCAGGAATTCATCAGAAGTGCCAGTTAAGTGTTCCTGCTTGTTTGTGGCTCTGCAGTTCTCCCCGCAACCACCACCAGGTGGGTGGAGCATGGCTGTGTCTCCCTGGGTAAACCTGCCCTTCCAGACTCAGGGGGCGCTGTTTGCCCTACAACCTCTTTTCTGATGAGTCTGAGAAGTCGCTGACTGTTAGTTTGTCCAGCTTTTTGCTGTAGTTGTTGTATGGACAGGAGTCATGACTTCTGAATTACTTACACATTGGAGATAAATTTTGTCCCCCACCCTCCCCACTTTTTAAAGATCAGTTTTAAACATCAGTTTTAAGCCAACAGAACTGTCCCACTCCCTTAAGCCTACAGTCCCTAGGAAACTTTGACTCTCTAGCTAGCATATGCTTGGTCTCCAGGAATTCATCAGAAGTGCCAGTTAAGTGTTCCTGCTTGTTTGTGGCTCTGCAGTTCTCCCCGCGACCACCACCAGGTGGGTGGAGCATGGCTGTGTCTCCTTGGGTAAACCTGTCCTTCCAGACTCAGGGGGTGCTGAGGTTTAAAACTAAGGACATTATAAGTTCATACAATTTATAAATAGTATACAAATGTCTTCCCTACCTCGGGATATGTGTGTCTGGTTTCTCTTCTGTCCCTAATTCTCCTCACCATTCTCTTCTTATTCTCACATTTCTTCTTAAAAGAAGGCAAGATATGAGATGCTTTGGGCAAAGACTCTGTAGTCAGTACACACGTGTTTGAAACTTCACTTTATCGACTTACTAAAGCTGGGCTCTGGCAAGTCACTCATCTGCTCTCCACTCCAGTTCCTTAATTTGTGAAGTACAGATGAAGCTAGACCTTAACACAGCCATAAATTAATTAGCGTTAAGCACTGAGCATAGTGTGCGGCACACAGTTAAGTGCTCTGTGGGTGTTATGCGTAATAGTCAATAAATATTAAAATAAGGATGAGGGTAACATCGTACATCTCTGTTAATTACTCTATTTCAAGTATTCATTTTGGGTAATCAGCAAGTACCACCTTGACTTTGTAAAGTCTGAAACAGTTTGTAAGGCCATTCTATTGGTGGCTATCACTATTTCCCTTTTTCTGGTTTTCACCGTCCTCTGAGAGAAGTCGGCCAGACAGTGCCTTTCTCGCTGAACAGGGACTTGGTCATCTTGCCCACACCCTCCCAGGCAGTAGCTGAGTTGGAACTTACGTCTTTGCCTCAGACTCTAAACGCAGTGATTGTTTTATATACTTACTGCCTCCGCAGATGTGAAGAAACCCTTGACCATAGTCATGTTGAAGTCTAATTGATATTCCACTTTCTCAGGGGGAATAGTGAAAATGGGAATTAAAAATTCTCTTTACCTGTCAATATTTAACTGTTTCTACAAAGTTGTGGTTTAACCATTTTTGTTTTTTTCTGCTGAAAGGCACCTTAAAACTCTCAGCATTCATAAAATGATGGTAATTACATGGGAAATGCAAGTCTAATTCATATTTCTGTTTACAGTACAATACTTAAGAAAATCAGGGCAGATATTCTGAAAGAAACTGAGTTACCAGATGATTGTCCCAATTCCAAGTTCAATTTAAACTTGTACATGCTGAATAGAATTACTAAAGATTTCACGAGTGTTGCAAAAGAATTAATGCATAGCTGAGGTGCACCGTAATTATGGTTTATTTTCCAGGCTTATGTTACTGTCAACAATTTACAGCATTCTACATTTTATAACTATTCTTGTTACCAAATGCTTTGCCACATTTATTGCCATTAATCTACAAATGAGCATCCAGCTATTTGAGACTTCCAGCTTGACAAAGAGGGCCCTCGTTGCATGGGATGAGGGCCAGGCTGTTGAATTACAGAAGGGCCTGTGACCCATTTATTTTAGTTTTTGTAAACTCATTGTGCTTAAGTCTATTTTTATAATTTAAACTGCTTGCGATGTTTCTAGGACAGGACACTGTCCTGCTGTTCACAGTATTATGGACACTGGATAGGTCGCTTAATCTGGGCCTACTGGGAGACCTTGCTCCTGACCCATGGGGAGCAGCAAAACTGAACCCATTTGCAAGCCAGAAGAAAATTAGGGCTCATGTCATTGTCTTAATTCTTTCAAATTGGTCACACTTCTATTACTCTTGAAAGGAGCTGACAAATTTGTGGTGTATCCTCCAAATGTCACACTTAGCTGGGAGTGGTTTCTATCTTCTGGGCTTTCCAGTAAGGCACGCTAATCCACTTCACTGCTGTTGGCCTCAACCTCTCACCTAAATACAAAGCTTGGAAAGAGGGATTTATAGTCTTAATAATTAAAATGCTCAGTTGCACTGCCAGCCCTTTTAAAGAACATACACTCTGCTTCCCAGCTGTATGGAGTGTGTGTATTTTATTTTCGAGTACACAGATAGAGATTGTTCAGGGTTCAGTAAACGGACACATTCGTCTGCTGGTCAGGCTTGCTGGGTCACGGAGCACAGGTCCATGTTACTGGCCAAGTCTTTTTTCACCCTGACAAAACATTTCCATACATTTTCACTTATGATAAAAATGTGTATGAGAAAAAAAATCCCTATAAGAGCTGATGCTGTTTTATTTTTCTCAATGAATTCTTGAGAACAGGTTTTAATTTGTTGAAGGATGCGTGCACTCTCATAACTCATTAGCTGGCAGATTTTGAAGCGAGTTCCCAGGGTGTAGGGTCTTTGAGAGTGCCCCTGGGATCAGCAGGGGTGGGAGGGGGAGTTGTGGAGGGGTGGTGGGGAGAAGCAGAGTTATGGGCATTCCACTCCCACCTCCACCTGGACAGGGGTTCTTGGTAACATCTTTCTGTCATCAGAAGAGTGAGGACCCCACTGCTGCAACAGCAGCATGAGTTTGTAAGACCCCAGGCCCTTCCCGGGTAGCACTGGGGCAGCGATGTTTTTGAAAGAGCTGCCGTAGGGGTGCACTGTTAGGAAAAAGCATTAAAAACAAATGTGATGATTTCATTACAGCTTTTAATAAGGAATAAAAAGAATTGAGGACAATGATAAGGCTGAGAATTCTCTAAAGGAACACATTATTTTATGTATTGTATGTATGTGAGGATGGAAGTACTTCAGCCTTTCTGTTCTTCAAGGTGGCCTGTGAACATCCACATGGCCACTGTTTCTGAGAACTGTTGACCGATAGGCACAGACTGAGAGACGGCCAACCACCCACAACCGCTCCCTTGGTAGGTGAAAGCCCATCAGCCTCCAAATACCCAGAAGAAAATACCAGATTCTCATCTTAAATTATTAAAACTTGGAGCAACCATTTAATTACAGTAAGATGAAATAAAGAAATCAGAAGATACAGTTTAAGTCTAGTACTTGGGACATTACACCAGAAGCATTCCTGGCTAGCAGATGAACTGTGTGGCAGAAGTGCAGTTAGGGAGTCCATAAAAATCCAGCACGAAGAGTTTTCTTTTTGCCCCAAAAAATCCTTTGTCATGTTTCAACCTTTAACCTTAAACTTCATTTGGCTGTGAGTTCTGCCAAATTCTCATCAACGCAACAGCATATAGATACAAAGGGAAGTATAAATTATTATCATTAATAATCCATCCTGATTTTCCCCCACCTCATTTAAACTAATGGACCATATGTTGTCATTTTCTTTCAACTGTATCCAAAAACATTTCAGAACAAAAGAGGAGAAGAGGTCGTAAAATATCATGTGACCACAGCCTCACATTTATTCTCCAATTAAGACAAGAAAAGTCGTGATAACTGTGATACTTTTCATCTGACTCCATGGAAATATTTCTTGATTATCAATAGAGTAATCAAATTTTTATTATTTAAGGTTGCAAAGAGAAAAACTATTTCTGAAAATGTTTCAAGGATTTCTGAAATGTAAAGGTCCTATGAGGGGCAACCTTTAACAAAGCTGTTCCAGTCTATTCTTACTTAAGGCTGATTTTTTTTCTTTTACTACATCAAATAGTTGGCCAAGTTTCCATTTGTCTGTGAAAATCTTGAAATACGCCCTGCAGAGGCATCTGTGTGGCACTGAACGAGGACATGTGCAGTCCGGGCTGTCGGGGAAAGGCGTCCCTGCGGTGGAATGCAGCTCATCTCCAGGAAGTCACTAGCGGCACACTGAGGCACAGCTGCTGCCAAAGCAGAATGGAGCTCGGTGCAGGGACTGAAAATTTCAAATCATGTATGTCTGGGATTGGGGGAAACCCAGATAGTCTCCTGAGGAAATACAAAGGGAAATTCAGCAAGCGTAAAGGGAAAATGGGTGAGACACGAAAATGGGGTTCAGAGAACTAGACCAGGGTAGGCAGAAAGGAGGTTCTCAGTGCCCTACACGGTGACTCAATCTGCAGGGTCCTAGGTCAGCAACTCAGCCTCAAAGCACCTTCACAAGAGACGGCTGGGGTACTGCTGGGGTCACTGTCAATGCTGTGAGGCCACCCCTGAGGCACAGTCCTCTCTTCTCTGAGCCTTAAGCCTGGAGGTTCGGTGTGCGAACTGAATGCATGCAGTGATTAGGGCTGAAGCTAAAGAAATGTGGGTTTTTTTTTTTTTTTCAGTTATGATGATGCAGGGCAAGACAGGGTATGAAAGCATTGTCCATTTTTTTCTCATTGTATTTCTAATAAGTAATATATGGAGAAAGTGTGATAAACTTGAAAGTTGTAGACAATTATATATTTGACACAGCTCATACTTGATGAATCATGTTTCAGCTGCTTTTGTCATTTAAGATGAGCTCTTCGGCATTGATGATGAGCTAGAGGCTGGCTCTCTACCTAGTTTTGAAATAAAGCATGCTTCATCCTGCCACAATGTTTTCATATGGAAACCCGCTAGGGAGTGTGTGCCGGGGATGCAAAAAGGCTGCATGATGCTCAATCTTTATCAAATTCTGCTCACTTACACCTACATCATTAGCATTGTGGTTGTACCATTTACTCAGTGTATTACCACCTGAAAGAGAACTGTAAGAATTCTGCACATGGGAGCAGACTGCAACGTAGCTCTGGCTCATCTGAGAAAAAATTTTCAGAGCAGAAATATAAGTGTGGAAAAATATAGCTCGTAAATAAAAATATTCAAATTTTACCAAAGTAAAGCAGGTTAACAGTGTTAAAATCACAAATCCCTTTTATTTGTTGTCTTTGGTATTTTCTACTTTTCTTTCTCTGGTTCTGATTCCATCTAATCTGCATGAAAAGAAAGAGTTGAAAGATGAAAATTTAGTAATTAGGAAATCAACATTATGTAAAGAGTTTTAAACTTCTTTTCCTTTTCACTGCATTGATTTTCATTGACTCAAATATTAGGTGATATTGGGCAACATTTATAAATAGCTATTTTCAATCAGCTTTTTTTAAAGATGAAATTTCATGTGTTGTGTTTGTTGCTATTCACCTTAATTGAGTTCTTATGAAATTAGGTGATAACTTGGGTTTTTCAAAATCTTTATTCTTTATTTTCTTTCTACACAATTAAAATCTACAAATGATGTACTTTCTGTTATTTTTTCTTTTTAATACCTTATTTTAAAAAATAAAATTGATATAAATGAAGTACCTAGTTGCATTACTTTACAGTTTTTACAGGACAGCTGCTGAATTCTCTGTCTCCAGATTCCTTCATGATTACATATTTGTGACCGAAAATCTAAAATTGGACAAAATTGTTCTAGAGCCTCGCTGTTGCTGAGCGTGTAAATATGGTGAGAGAGTCTAACAAATGCTTGATGTTGCCAAAGCAGAGTCTACCTGCATCCTGAAATGCAGTTGGAGTGTGAGCCGTGAGGTCGGTCTGCCTGGGTTCACCCAGACTGAAAATGACTAGCTTTGTAAACATGGATGTCTGTAGTACCTCCTCTTTTCGTCACTTTTCTCATGCAGAGTATGGGGATGATAATAGCGCCAAACTCAGGGTTCATTTGGAGGACAGACTGTGATCCATGCAAAATGACAAGCAAGATCCCTGACACCTTGTGAGTACCTAGTAAATATTTTTATATATGTTTCTTCCATGTTTTTATTGTATTTTTCCCATTACCATTTATCCCTCTTATACCCCACTCCCTGCCAACAATCACCACACTGCTGTCTATGTCCACGAATCCTTTTCCTTTTGATCAATCCCTCCACCCCCTAACTTCCCGCCCCCCAACCACTAGCTGTCAGCCTTCTCTCTGTCTATGCATCTGTCTCTGTTTTGCTTATTTGTTCAGTTTGTTCATTAGAATCCACATATGAGTGAAATCATATGGTATTTGTCTTTCTCTGACTGCCTTATTCACTTAGCATAATGTTCTCCAGGTCCATCCATGCTGTCACAAGGGGTAAACTTTTCTTCATTTTTATGGCCAAGTCGTATTCCACTGTACAAATGTCCCATAGTTGTTTTATTCAATGATCTACTGATGGGCACTTGTGCTGCTTCCATATCTTGGTGATTGTAAATAATGCTGCAATGGACATAGGCTGCTTATATTGTTTTGAATTAGTGTTTTGCGTCTCTTCAGATACATTCCCAGAAGTGGGATGGCTGGGTCATGAGGCAGTTCTATGTTTAATTTTTTGAGGTATCTCCATACTGCTTTCCACAGTGGCTACACCAGTCTGCATTCCCACCAACATTGTAAAAGGGTTACCCTTAGTCCAAATTATGATGCAATTCATACCATCTTTATAGATTGATTTAAAAGACATCATTTATTGAGCTTTGCTCACTTGATGATAGCAAATATTTATAACTTCCTATCCTCATTGCCATCTGATTATTTTACCTAACAGAAGGAAAGTCCAGAAGTGCTTTTCCATTTTAGCCCATACTAGGGCTCCTTTGCCTTTGGGTAACCTAGGAATTTTCTCAGTATTGGAGACTTAAACAGATGTGTAGGTTTACTGTCCTGAAAACACCAGATCAACTTTGGATAGAATGAGAATTTTAAACAAGAAGTTCTGGAAGTAAAATTCTAATTTAGTACAACAGTATCTTTTTGTTCAACATTGGGTTGGTGTGGATTGCCTTTTTTTTTCCAAATTAAATATATGAAATTTTAGTGCTATAGTTTCACCTTTTGTTCACATTTCCTTCTATGATAGTTTCATTATATTTAATTCTTACATTAAATGAGTAAATGTAATCAATTAGCAAGTACATTTGTAGCATTATTTTTTTGTAACTAAGATTCTGCATAAACTTTTTTTAGGTCGAACCTGAAGGCAGAGACCACACAGACCCTGGTGTTGAGAATGACCCACTTCCCTGGAGCTCACTTGCAATGTCGGCACTCTGCTGCAGGAACTGAACGTGACCGGGTCCTCGGAAATGCCCTTGCTGTTCCCTTCCAGGCACCAGCCCCCCCGACATTGTGCATATTCTCCTGATGCTTAACACTACCTGGTAGCTTTGCCAAATGCAGCTATTGATTTAACTCTATTTCCTTATTATGATAAGGAGAGTTATCTGTAGGAATACAGCAAATTCTTCATCAACTGAAGCCAATAAGATTCTGCAAGTAGCTAACAAATCAGCAAGAACTAGGTTATGAAAACTAGAAGCAATACTAAGCAGAAAAATATTATTCACATGGAGCCTCAGACAGGGAGCCTGGCCCCTGCGCCTCGCTGGGAGCGCTATCCTCGCCCGCTTTGGTGATGGTCTCTGGGAGTTAGAGACGGGAATGCTAACGCTGGGCTCCCGGTTGAGAAGATGGTCTTCGGGGACTGCAGAGTCTGGACTGTAGCAGCAATGGTCGAAATCCTTTTTGTCTGCCTTTGGCCTTTGTAAATACCGTATTCACCTTCACTGTCTCCCAAGGAACATGAATGGCCCTGCTTAGGAATTGGCAAATGAGCCATGGAGAATGAGGGTGGGATCAAATGGAGTGAAATAATTTCAGAGGCTGGGAACTCTTCACAGGCATGTAAACAAGAAGGGTTTTGTTGTGTGCGAACGCTCCGCAGAGGTGCATGAACTCTTATCTCTTCATGCCGACTGCGTTTGGAGCCGTTCCTGTTTAATTTGAAACAGTCTCCTGATGGTGCAGTTCAGTGGAAACTGTGCTCGGTCCATTATTTTATTATTTTAGACTGGAATAAAAGAAGAAATTTGAAATAACAGTCTTTTCAAGTTGGTGGGTTGCATAGCACACTTCATATCATTTTTCAAAATATCTCTACCATATTTGGATATGTAGCTAAAGGGTGAGACGGAGCGCTGGTGATGCATTTTATTTGTGTTAGAGGCAAAAAAAAAAGAAAGTAGTGGAGCCAGCCTAAAATTTCTGTAACACATGTACTCTTTTTGTTAATGGTCTCAGTTTTCCTGATCCTGGATCCCAGTGCCATTGTCCATGTATCCTTGTTTTTGTTTGTTTGTTAGAAAAATAAATGGAAATATACTTTTGATCTTTGTCTACAAAGTTTCGCTTCATGGGACTGTTTTTCATTCTCCACCATTAGTTTTCTAGACTTCTCAGTGCTGGTACCAAAGGACTATTCCCCGTTTGAGAGCTTCGATGCTATGGAGCTGTTGTTTTATTTATGGTTGAGACAAAAGAATTTTAATTAAATGAGCTATTATAAGAGTAACAGCTTTAGAATAAATAAAAAACATAAATAACAATCTGCTGTTTATGATTAAGATGTTTACAATGACATTTAACAATTTATGTGCCAATCAACATATGTGTTGCAGGAAAAAACACAATTTTTGAATAACAGTTTCTTTTTTCTGCAACTGAACACATAAGAAATCCTAAGAGAGAGTATTACTTTGAAAGCCCCATCGATTCAAAGTTATATATTCCTTCAAAACAAACTAACATGCTGTTTATAGTGATTTTATATATGATGGAATTTAACCTCAATGGCAGACATTTGACAAAATTAAGTTGAATGCTCACTTTATTTTTTATCATGTCCATGCTGCTTTTGACTTTGCGAAAGGCAAAGAAAAAGGCAGGGAAAAAAATCTAATGAAATAATTTCTCTTAGTCAAATGAATGGTATAAAACCAATTAATACTAAACCGTATTTGTGAGTCCATGTAAGTAGAATAAAACAAAATAATGTGATTCTTTTCAGGATCGCCCCCTTGGATTGTAACAGCATCATCCAATCAGAGCCCCAGACTGACAAGAGAATGCAGAGGACAACGGCCTGGGCCCCGTAGCGCTTCGTGCAGATGGTTCTGACAGGACCAGACACCGCTTTGGTTCTTTGGGGTGTAATTTTGATCTTTAGATGTCAATCGGCCCCAGTAAATTACGGTCACAGCACCTCAGGAAGACAAGTAAAGACAACCAGACAACTTTTTAGCTACAGCTGCTAGGAGCGGGGGAAAAAAGCCTCACTGGAATTCAGTGGTTTGTTTCTGGCCAAGGAGCACCGCTGACATCACCAAGCTTCTTGTGTTCCTTCCTTCCCATCAAAAACCATTTTCCCAAAACTATTTATGGTAGAAATGTGAATTATAAAACCCACAGTGCTTTAGATCATTGATTATGTGCTGAAGATGGACCAGGAAGATAGTCTTTTCAAAAAAAAAAAAATCAGATAAAATCAGGAACTAGGAAGAGAATCCCTGTCATCTCTCCTTTCAGAAGAGGGATGGGCAAACCACAGTCTTAGGGGCAAAGCTGGTCTTCTGCCTGTTTCTGTAAACAAAGTTCCCACTGGAACCCAGTCACCCTCGTTCATCAACGGATTTACTGAGGCCGCTTTCACATATCAACCATAGCAGAGTTACAGAGCCTCAATGAAAACTATATCACCTACAAAGCCTAACATATTTATTGTAGTATCTGGCCCTTCAGAGAAAGAGTTTCTGAACTCCTGTTTCAGAAAAGCAACCTCACACCCTATCTTTGATTACATGAATCATGCTTAAGCCCTGTGACTGATTAATTTTATTTTTACTTCCTTATTCAGTACCCATGTCTAAATAAACTCTAATAGGGACAGAACTAATAACTCTCTACATTTATTTATCAGGTAGCATGTGCCACATAATGCACTAAAATGGGTATTGTTTTAAACTGCTGCAGCTGTGGCAGTTTGGTTCACAGCATTATAAAACTAATAGAGTAGGCACTTCCATTTTGTAGATGAAGAACCTGAGGCACAAGGAGACTGGGTGATTTTCCCAAATGCGTCTCAAGTGAGAAAGTGACAGATCCTGTGCTATAAATACCTCTGACCAGATCTGCCTTCCTCTAAACTTCGGGGAGTTTGGGCGTGTTTCTTGGGAAAATCTCTGCCAGGGTGATCTCCAGTCCCATTACGTGGCTCTGTATTTCTAAGAGACTATTCTTGCTGTCACCTATCATATGGGATCACTGAAACAGGTTGAAAGGTGAAACGTTTTACATTTTCACTTGGAGAAGGAAATGTCTGAATACTTTTCAAGTTCTTTTCATCTGAAAGACGGATCAAAATATCCTATGTCGTGTTAGAAGAAAAAATATCATTTCAAGAATATTATACGTCATCTCCATATGATAAGATCGTTTCCTGGAATGGGTGTTCGGCCACAGCAGTCTGAGGAGTGGGGGTGGTCCCGGGACTGAGAAGAGCGCCCAGAAGGTCCAAGTACGAGGGATGCTGTGGTTCACGTTCTTGCTGCTGTCGTCACTCTTGACGAAGTTCCTCATGCTCTCACAGACCAAAGGATGTCAGTTGTGTAAGCCACAGTCATGTTTTTTCCTTGAAGATGATATAGAATCCCACCCTAGCTTAATTCAAAAGTCAAATGATATCACTAGTTGGATAGAGTTTGAAACAGCACTTTGGAGTTGATTTTTTTATCCTTTATAATTTTATGTTTGGATATGTGAAATATTAATATGGTTCAAAAGTCAAAGCCATATTAAATGTTACACTCGGAATTCTCTCTCTGTGCACTGTCCCATAAGACCCTTTCCTCCCACTGTCTCTGGGTAATGATTTTTATTATCCTGATTTATTCTTCTTGGGTATGCTTCCACAAACATAGCAAGTGCATACATTGCCTTTTCCTTTCTCTTTCTTTTCCCTTAGAAAACGGTGGTGTGTGAAGCCCTGTTTGTACTTCATGTTTTTCACTTGGAAATCTGTCTTGGAAACCATTTGATGGTAGTTTACAGAGGTTCTGCGTGTTTGTTTATTTTTCCATAGAAATCCATTGTGTTAGGTTGTGTTCAATATTTTGTGATGACAAATAATACCTCAGTGAACAAATTGGCTCATGTGGTGTCTTAGATGGTGGTGTCATACCTTCAGTTAAACCCTAGGGGCAGCATCGCACCACCACGGCTCTTCCTAGGGGTGCCGGAGTGTGTCTGCTTCCCCCAGCTTCGCCAGCACAGAGTGTGGCAAGGCTTTCAAAGTTTTGCAAGTTTCTTAGGTGAAAGTGGTACCTTGTGGTGGGTTTGTGTGTTTCTTCATAAGAGTGAAACTGAGCATCTTTTAATATATTGAAGGATGTTTTACTGTATTTTTTGGACCATAAGACGCACCTAAGGTTTTAGAGGGAAATAGGGAAAAAATTTTTGAAGCAAAAAAAAAGTGGTAAAATATTTAATAACATAAATAACATAAGATTTCACCAATGTAAATGTAAAGCTACATTTGCCCTATAAGACACAGCCCTCTTTCCTCCCAAATTTGGGGGGGAACTGTGTCTTACAGTCCAAAAAATATAGCATATATCTTTTATCCATAAACTGTTTATTACATTGCCCTTTTAATCAGTTAAGGATTTAGTCTCTTTTTAAAATCAGTTTTGAAGAGTCACTTATATATTAGTCTATGTAATATATGTTGCATATGTTTCTTTTCCAGTTTTTATTTTTCTTTTGACATTGCCTGGTGTTTTTCCATATAACAATTTTTGAAGTGTGGTTGACTTATCATTATGTTCTTTTATTGCATCTGGATTCTGAGTCAGAAAGGTTTCTCCTCAAATCAGCCTATAACAGAAAAATACATTTATTTCTAATAATTAACAATTTTCTTTTAAAAGTAAAGCAGACCCTATTACTAATATCACTGGAATTTCAAATGTCACCCAGGATTGTCCCAGGTAAATAGGCATAGATAGTTACCTGTTCACAGGTATTATTTTGTTTACATTATAGAGCTAAAACTAACATTTATTATAATTTACTTCATTTTCTTAATTTTAGGTTAAACCTATAGCTGTCTTATTTCCTCAATCTGAAATATTTTACTATTTTATTATGAGTGGCAGTGCTATGGGGCAAGAGAATGCCATACTCTCTGACAGTACAAAATTGTAGGACAAAGGTATATTCTTCCCCTTAACAACTTCACTGATAAAGAGAGGCTGAGGCGTAGCATGCACTTACTTATTCTGCATAAGAATTGAGCTCTAAATCTTTATTTTTCTTAATCACTAACACATATTACTCTGTAAAAATTTTGATCATTTATAATTATTCCAAATGACAGTAATAGATTAAATTTTTGTAATTGTTGTCATTAGCTTAAAAACCTTAAAAAAATGCACCATCCCTATTAGAACCCAATTAATTTCAGTGGAGAGCAGGAAATTAATCCCTACGGAGAGTTGAATATCTACTGATGTTTTACCGATGTCATTTCAATTAATCCTCCAGAGGGCTCAATATATTCCATATTACTATCCTCATTTAACAAGGAAGAAGCTAAGATCGGGAAGTTTACTGATTGGCCTAAGGTAAAAAGTTAGAAACAAAGTGAGGATATAATCTCAAGACTCCATTACTTGAAAGACCCTGCTTTTTCACAATACTTCATGGTCTCAAATGAGAAATAAATTGCTCAGTTTTCTAGGAACTTCTCAGAATGTAGGACTTTTACTTGGCATACATTAGCAATGTAGCAAGTAGTAAACTCCCTGACACCCAGATTATCAGCGTACTTCACACACAATTTCAAGATGGACCCCGTTTTCCAGTGAAATGCAGCCGAACAAATCACAGAGAATAGGTTTCAGTGTGGTCACGCTGAGAATGTACCCAGATCAGCTCTCAAAGCAGCCTTTGGGTATTCCTGTGTGCAGGGGTACGTGCCTCTTTCATTTAGATGTCCCCCCATTTCACTGTCATCCACACAAGGGGTGTGTGTTCTTGGAGCATGGAGTTTCTTGAAAGGCTTTTTTCCAGCACACCATTGAGGGATGGGCTTGCTTCTTCTCAGGGTCTGAGAAATTAAAGGGCACACATAGCCTCAGGCCCCCATTTGGAAAGCACTATCCGTGCCTTATGAAACGACAAAAGACACAGCAAAGCCAACCTTTTGTTTTCCCACCTTGGCCTTCGCTCTGTTTAGTAACGGCCATGACGTTTCTATCAGGTTTCTTCCATAAGGGCCTTTCAGGACACAAAGAAAAGAATGAATGCAGGAGCTGAGCGTTCGCCCATTCAACTTTCAGCTCTGTTAGCTTTCAATACCAGAAATGTATTTGAAACTGGATAAGGTTTGTTAACTCTTATGTACCACTGTCACTCATCCAGATAGAAAAGAATAAAACTATATGTGATAAGATTTGCAATTCAAATCAAACCATTTCCCTTTGAAAATATAGACTGTTGTGAGTTGAAGAAGACAGGCAGGGAAGGCAAGAAGGAGGTCTCACATTTACCTTTGGTGAGAACAGTGTACTTGGTGTTCACGAAACCAGCTACCAAATTTTGTCTATTCTTTAGAATATTACAATAAAATTTTCATCAAATTATGCTTATTTGATTCTAACTATGGCATAACATCAGATTTCACTAAAAAGCATATTTCTGAAGAAATTTAGATTTTTAAGAGCATGAAGGCCAAAGAAACAAGCTACTTTAAAACTTTTCAAAATATATTTCTGTATTCTAAGTCATATGTTGTACACTTTATCCATATTTCACACAATTTATGTGATTCCTTTAAAGAAGCAGACAAAGAGAACTGAATGAGTATAATTAGAATCTTTCAAAACACAAACCACAATAAGACAAAGAACAAACTCTTACATAATAGTTAAACTAAATTTCTCTGCTCATCATTTTGATTGTATTAGTTTAATAATTTTATAAGGGGCTCACTTCAACAACTATAACTTACTTAAACTTGAAATAGAAACTCAGCAGTTTTTGAATGGCAGCAGTATCAAAATATATTGGATTATTTTAACTTCAACCGATTTTGAGAACTTTCTAAAATGAGAACAGCGCAATAAGTGTCCGCAAGTTCTGTGTGTGCTTGAGTGGTGATCGTGTGATATGGCGCAGATCTTTAGGAAAAAATGGAAGCAAGGAAAGGACTATGAATTCAACATATGTCCACCGTGGAATGTACTAGGCTACCTAGCTTCAGTAGAGATGTAGAGATGAGCCAATATACAAGCAACAGAGAAGAGCTTTAAGCATTGTTCTGCTAAATCTCCTGAATCTAAGAATTACCCACCGCATCTATAAACAGCCACGTGCATGCAGCATGACCCTTGCCAGCCTGCATTGCTTTGCAGAGCAGTGGACGCCTGAAACAAGCAGAGCCAATCAGATTCTTTCTCTCAGCAGTTGGGCGTGTTGCTCTGCTGAGCTGTACCTGGGTATGATCTGTGGCTATCGCAGGCCCCTGCCCTTTCCATGGAGAGAAACTACAGGACTTCCGACAGCCGAGGTCTCTGAGATGACTCTTATTTCTACCCTTTCTGAAGCTTAATAGATCAGGTCCAGCATGGATTCTGTGAGGTCACCCAATATCCTTCTGATAACGTCCCTAACTGTGCTACCTCTGTTTAGCTTCTGCTACTGCTACTCAAAGAACCTCACCTGGCAGTCTCCCTTGTTTGGCCTTTCCCTGGGACACCTCAACACTTCATACAGCATACACACCTCTCAATACAATGTCTTGGGTGCTGTTTGTATAAAAAATATGTGTACTGATCTCCAAACAATATGCACATTTTTAACAAACATTTATGAGGATAGTGGATTCCTCATCCACTAGTGTTGGTTAGTGTTTATGTAATTAATGGAGACCATTCAAATAATTTTTCACATAATACTAAACATTTTGATTAGGGTGATTTGGCCTCTTCACATTTAGAAACAGGAGTGGCTGGTGTACTTTTAAAGGTTTTACCAGGCTTCATATTACATGGATACCTAGATGGTAATGGACAACAGTGCCCCAAAGCTTGGAGCATGCCCTGCTATTCCATGGACACTGATGAGGGCACTGAGGATGTAGCAATGGACAAGAAAATGAAATTTATATTTCTCACGGAACTGCTATTCAAAGGGAATCTGAGCAGCTAAGATACTTCCAATCAGGAAAAGTGATGTTACTAAAATCAGCCATGGAAACCGAGCCACTGCTTCGGGACACCAGCTGAGATAGGATTAGGGGAAGCCTTTCCCTGGAAAGCCAAATGCAGATTGCATCAGGACCCTCCTCACCTCTGGTTCCTCAGACCACTGGCAGTGGGCTAGGGACGTACACACTCCTGCCTCTTGTAAATCCCAAATGCGGACAGGGATGCCCAATGCACCCCTCCTCCACTGCAGCCCGGCTTCTGACATGCTAACAGAGGAGGTGGGAGGTGGGTGTGGGGGTGGCAGTTTTACTTGCTTTCAGGTGCCTACCAATTGACCCCAGCTTTCTGTTATCTTGAAAAGCATACACTAAGTTCAGCACAATCAATGCTGTTTTTCTTCCCTTCCCTACAGTAGTTCCCCCTTTTTGTGGGGGGTACATTCCAACACCCCCAGTGAGTGGGTGCCTGACATTGCAGGTAGTGCTGCACCCTATGCACGCCATGTTCTTTCCTGTACGTACATTCCTAGGATGAAGTGGAATTTACAAACAGGGCACAGTAATGGTTGGCAACAATGCCTAATAACAAAATCGGACAATTCTAACGATATACCATATAAATGTATGTGAATGTGGTCTCTCTCCAGTAAGTTTCATATTTTTTTCAGTCCAAGCCTTTTCCAGAAACGGTGTAACCGTCCCTCCCTTGCAGGGAATGGCTGGGGGTTGCTCGTTGCAGGGGTTCCCTCGCTGAAGTCTCGGTGCTTCCTGGGCAACTCGCTGCAGTGAGTCGAAACCAGCCTTGGTTCGCATCTTCCCCTCCAGACGCGATGCCTTTTCCACCGTGTCCTGAGCTCCTCTCGCCCACTGTGGCTGTGACCTCAGCAGCTTGCTGTGTGAGAGCAAAGGGAGCATGAATTTCTTTCTTCTTCTGTTTCACCGATAGAGGTTTCATTGTTACCGTAGATTTTAGCAACCTTGGCAAGTGAAGCTTTTTCTTATTAAGTCGTGAACTTTCACCTTTTCCCTTAAAAGAAGCACAGGTTCTCTACGGCGTTTCCGTTTCCGAATCCCTAGCGTCACTGCGCCTGCGCTCTGAGGCCCCGGTGAAGTAAAATAAGGGTGAGTGGAGCGTCAGCACTGGGATCCCGAGACGGAATCTGACACCTGGGTGGCTGCTGACTGATCTTGGGGCCAGAGCATCTCCAGCGAGGGGACACTGGACAAAGGGCTGGGTCATGTCCTGGGCAGGCGGAGCGAGGCTGCATCACATTCCTCTGAACGGTGAGCAATTTAAAAATTATGATTTTTAAAACAATTTCTGGAACTTTCCATGTAATAGTTTTGAACTGGGGTTGACTGAGGGTGACTGAAACCTCACCAGAGAGCAAAACCGTGGATGGCGGGGGTCGGAGGTGTACTGTAGTCCGTCCAAATGTGTCTCACACAAGGGTTAGATTGTGTGTTCCTTTTCACTGGCCTTTTTTTCTGCTTCAAAGAGATCTCCTAACAACTGGGTCAACACTGCATGCCCAGGGCCCAGCTGTGGTCCCCTACTCCAGGTGAGGAGGCCTTGATGCCTGCTGCTGGCCCGTCTCATCACCTGCTTTCCTGGGCCACACTTGGCATCAAGAGTCAATGGTCTGGACCCTAAAGTAGATGCTGAGATGAAGTCAAATGTGCGGGTGTTGTCTGGGGAGAGTCCTGGCAAGAAACACGTACTGGGGGAGGGGAAGGTAACGAAGTGCAGCTGGGCGGAGGAAGAAGATCGCGAGCACCGGTGGGAGAGCTCAGCCACAGCTGGGGAGCTCTGATGGTCAGGATGGCCCTTTAGAGTGTCCGTCACAGCTGCTCTCATGTCTGTCCCAGGCGGCCGCCGAGGGCTTCCAAGGGAAGCAGAGGTTTGTTTGATAATCACACCAATCGTCTTATTGAACAAGCAGTTCACAAGGCGGGCGTTTATGGGCAATGATGTGCCTCGTCTAAGACAGCTTTCTGGAGCAGATTGCGCTCCCAGTTGCCAGAGCAACAAACTCTTCCTTTAATTGAAATGAGTTTTGGGAAGCGCATCACTGTATTTATCAGAGTCACTATCACTGATTGTCCCAGGTCACCAGTGAGTACTTCCTGTGGGGTGGGGGGATTGTTTCTTGGGTTTTATTTTTGTTTGTTTTTCATGTTCACGTCAATTGTGTTTATGAACAACTGGTAGAAAAAACAAAGTGTGGATGATTTGGTGACCCGCAGGCTCTCAGCCCAGCTGGCACAGGCTTGAGTCATGGGCAATCCCATTCTGGCCATTACCTTGGGGTCAGTATCTCTGATCCTGATGTGAGTGAGTCCTGGGATGTCTGCACAGGACCTGGTGTGGCCCTCTGAGTGCTCTGTTATGCTCACGGCAGTTTTTGGTGACAGGCCCATGGCTCAGAGGCTAGACATCCTCCCCACTGAGGTTCTGCCTAGAGGTCCTCACGCCACCCTCTTCTTGGTCAGACTGGGCCTGTGGCCCAGGAGGCTGGGGCGCAACCTAATGTGTTTCTTGGCCTGCCTGTTGAGCTTCAGCTGGTCTTGACCAAACTATTGTGGCATGAAGCTGAGGCTGCATTTTGCACAGAGGAAGGGCCTCTTCCTTGTGGGTAGCTGCCGGTAGTTGTTAGGTTCTCCTTTCAGCTGTAGCACTTTTCACACTCAGGGCACTTAGAAGGGGCACTCACCTGTGTGCAGGGCATGGTGCCTTTGCAGCCAGAAGCACTCAAAGCTCGAATTGCACCTCAGGTTTCTGGTGGGGCTGGCTCCCCAGAAAGCCCTGTGCAGGTACCAGGTCAGGTACCATGGCCCCGGCAAGCAGCTGTCCCTGGCTCCAGGTCCAGGTGGTGTAGTGAGGGCATGAGAGAGGGCTTTTGCTCGATGGCCTTATGGCAGAAAAGCACTCCTGAAGATTTCCACCCCTGAGCAGCTGTGGGTGCTCGGGTGCCCCTTCAGGCTGCTCTGGATCGAGGCTGCTCCGTGCGTGCTGCGGCCACGAGTGTTCCTGCAGCTGGATCGGCTCTCTGCGCCAGGGCCAGGGCCCTCTGGGGCTGGTGCTGCCCAGCTGTGGCACTTGTCCTGGGGAAGGGGCACTTGAGGAGGCATGTGGCTCTAGTCCTTGGAGGTCATACACCCCATTACCACCTGAGTCTACTCAGGAGCTCTTTTCTCCTTGGGAAGTGTGCCTTTAGGAGCTCAAGCTCACAAAAACTACTAGAATCTTCTAGTATATTAATTTCTGCACTACGATTTCAATATTCTTGACCCTCTATATTAGTCAAGTCGAGAAGGGAAAGAGCTTTCCCTCCCTGGGCCCAGGTCTTTCGAAGGCAGAGGTGTGTAGGACAAATGATTGAACTACACAAGCCCCATCTGTCTTCCCTGCCAAAGTCCCCCAGCAGCCTGGTCCCCAGAGCACACAGACGCCTTTTAGCACAGCCTGCATTCTTGGGCATGTGTTCCTGTGTGTGTGTGCTGTGTGTGTGGGCAGAGCATGCCTCACACTTCATACAGCCACAGCCCCTTTTGACATGCTGGTTTCGACTTTGTGTCAGCTGCACCAAATAGGCCAGTTGATCTCGTTGGTGCCGCCTGTGGAGTTTTGACTCCACACAGGGTCTGGTTTCACAAACCGCTCTCACTCCTCCTATCCAGTGTGTACACACACCCACATATTACGTCATGTTCATTGTATATCTAAACCCCCATCTGTGAGTTCAGGTTTATCATTTATTTACTTTATTGAGGGACTTTGAAAACCAAAGACTATGAGCAGATACCTGGCTTACGTGTTCCCCAGTGTTCCGTGACAGGTAAGAGTTCTGAGACTGGGTGGAATCGAAGAGACTTGTTTGCTCAAAGCAGAGACAGGAACACTAGGGGGAAGTGTTGCCTAATTTCAGATTAGGGTGTAACAGCTTTATTCATCTGCTAGAGATAAAACTCACGCACAGCAAGCTATAATGAATACGGGTATGATTTGGAGGTCTACTGATTCATATGAAATTGGTATAATTGTTAAGCCAATAGGATGAGTAGCAGTCTCTGTTCTGTGCTTGGCTGGGATTCCTTCACGTTCGCTTATTATTTTCGGTATCACACGATGGGCAGCGATCCAATCAGGTTTGTCCCACAATGGGATATTCAGTGGGTTGCTTGTGTGACACTAGCTGCCAAGTCCTATTTTTTTTTGGCAAGACCTATGTTGAGATTAGATTCTAAGAACAGAGTCTTTCTCACCTGAGTTTCTATTATTCCAGTAACACTTGTTCCTAATTTGCAAACACAAACATCCCCAGTGGGCTGCGGAAGGGTCTGTGGCCTGTTTCTTTTTGAAATTTCTCTTTTCCTATAAAGTTGACAAGAATCTCTGTCATGGAGGAAGTAACTTCGAGGTTGTAATTATGAATCCCTAAGCAAATGACAGCTGTTCTTTTTCTTGTTTATTTGATTTGAAAATTAAACATAATACTGATGGAATGCTATATAACTATCAAAATACTCCCCTGCATATTAGTAGTTATCAAACTGTAGAGAAGAATCCCCTGAGGGGTTTATATAAAAATGTGAATTTCTGGACCCCCTTCTCAAGACTCCAACTTAGTATGTTTGGGTGGGGCTGGGCAGCATTTTTAAAGTGACAGCGTGCTAGGTACTTCTGATGTAAGTGGTGAGCAGTCATCACTCAGTGAGTTATGTCAAAAAGCTTTCATGTTTATAAAATGATTGAAATTGTTAGAAGAAAGGACTCTTGGCAAAAACCGTGTATAACATCATAACCTCAAGATGATAAACTAGAATCTCAGAGTTTGAAGGCCATCTCCAAGTCATCCACTGTGATGTCATCAACAGACCCCAAGCCAACACCCTTCCCACACCACCTGCTCCCTCATGTGCCATCAAACAGATACAAGGTTGGCTTGACGGAATTCAGATTCAAATAACCTTAGAGGATTCAGTAAGTTGTACTATGAGACTCATGAAAAAGTTAAGTCTTTGGCAGTTTAAGTGGTGACTGTATGTTTATGTTGACAAACATGTTCACATAGATTCGAAATTTTCAGAGGGATGTTTTGATAGGCAGAAATGTTTTAGTTTCCCTAAAAGCTTTGCCTGTGGAAGAACCTTGCTCTGTGCTTTCATTCTTTAGTAACCTCTTGGAGATATGAACAGAAGTGCCTTACTTAGAACATGAAAATTTGGGAAAATATATAGATATAAGAGGCCAACTAAATCAACCCAAATCTACTTGGACTATATATGTTCTCTCTAGAGATTCTAAAGAATTTTTAAAAGATACAAAGATATCTTATCCCTCCTTTCAACTTCTATCCTAGCAGGTACTGTGGTTTCTCTGTATAGACACTGAAATATAGTTTTAACATATGGCCCATATGTATTTATAATGAAAATGTTCAATGTCCAATTCTAGAGAGTCTTCTTTCCATAAATTACTTTGCATTTTTCTTGGTTTTCCAAGCTGAGAAATTTTGGGAAATATCACTGAAGTGTGTATTTCATTAGGGAATAGTATTTTTGGCCTGAAGTTCTTCTCATTGATGTCAGTTCTTGGCGTACACTACAAGTAGAAAAGTCAAAATGGCCCGGCAACAGTGTATACGAATCTGGGAGAAATCAATATAGGCAATAACCCCGGGGTGTCCAACCTGCAGCCCATGGGCCACATGCGTCCCAGGATGGCTGTGAATGCGGCCCAAGACAAAATTGTAAATTTACTTAAAATACGGACTTTTTTAGTGATTATGTGTCGCAATATATTGAATGTGTGACCCAAGACAACTTGTCTTCTTCCAGTGTGGCCCCAAGACACCAGAAGGTTGGGTACCCCTGACAGTAAACCACACTGGTGCGGTTGGAGAGTAGGGAATAGCAAAAGCAGAATGGAATGAAAGAATCTAAAAAGGAGGCATGCTGGACTATGTTAGAATATAATAAATCATGAAATCATGATAGATTTAATCTTAGATCTTAGATTGTTAACTTATATATTTACAATGTGACTTAGAAAAAAGTCACTTACTCTCCTTCTGAGTTGGTGGTGAGGTCTTAACCTTTCATACCTTAAATTTTACTATTGTATTTTTACCTGGCTGGCCCCAAGGATAACATATTACCAGGATGCTTATAAATGTAGAACTCTTTCAGAAAAGTAAGCCTTTCCTTTCTGTTGTTTATAACCATTTGTCTGGACATGAAAATTGCAGTGGTGGTGTTGAGTATAAATTGCTATGCAAATTATTAGTAATTTCAATAAGAGCCTTTTGTTGGACTTAAGCGGCTGTAATTCACCACAGTGAAGAGGAACATGAGCTGGTGAAGCAGGGTCAGCGTTTGGGAACTGGTGCAGGATTACCAAAGGGCTGAGATGCCGTGGTGGTCAGGAAGGGTCACAGCCCAGACGTGGAGGGAAGGATCTGTCTCCTTCATCACTTACAATAATATTGGATTTGCATTTTAATTTGTAAGGCTTGTCATCATCTTCCAAATCCAGAAGAACATTATATTCTCTTTTCCTGGAGTTGACTGAGAGTACAGATGCTTTTCTGAGCTCTGAATCCTGGCAAACAGGAACTCGATTCTTTTCCCCCTTCACTTTATTGCAGCCTCCTGTCTTTTCCAGGGATCAGTTCCAGTGCCACTTCCTCGGTCCCTAAAGTGGGCAGTGTTCCCCATTATAGACACCTATACCACAATGTAATTTTGCTGGCATGAAGGTTTTCATAGGTCTTCAAATTGATTTCATAATAGCTGTCTTTCTACCTATGCCGTAAGCTAGGAGAAGGCAGGGGGCGTGGCAGTGATATTAAATATTCAGAATGTGGCACTTTACTAACTCACAGCAGGTGATCAATGAGTATCATCGGTTGCACCTGTCATTCCTCTAGTTGGATGCTCTGGCGTCACACATCCTTTCTCAGAACTTCTCTTTCCTCCCTGGCCCCAAATTTCAAACATTACAATCCTAAACATTTTTTTTTCTTTTTAGGTTAAACCATCTTGCCCCAGAAATGTGTGCTACAAAAACCAGTTTTAAAAGATATTCTGGGAGGCAAAACCAATTCCAGGGTTAAATATGTTTTGGCAATGCTGTGTACTAGCTAGCTTTTAAAAAATAATAGTAAGTGTACTTTGTCATGTCAAAGACTACATCCTTAAATAAAGAAAACCACTTAAGCTTATTTAACTCATCTTTGACAGGCCTGTCAGACCTTAGAGCTGTTCTCCATGACTCTTCTATTGTATCTAACAGCGTTATGTCATGAAACACCGCTTTGGAGGAAGGTTGAGTTAAACGGCAACATTTATCTGTGGGTTTGGATCAAGGCCCTTTCCAAGCACACCTGAGTGTCCGTAATGAGCATCACAGGAGTGTTACAGCCTGGGTCCCAGCCCTGTTCCTGCCATTTGTGGATCATGTCACCTCCAACAATGAAAATGAGTCAGACTTGGATGAGGGTCCGGTCTCCTCTTCTGTAGTGTTACCTGACCTGCTGTAGTAGGTTGAATGGTGCCCATCCCCAACATACCTATCTGGTAAAGTCCCAGAATCTGTGAATGTGACATTATTTGGATATAGTTAAATTAAACATATTGAGATGAGGTCATCCTGGGTTATCTAGAGGGGTCCAAAGTGACAAGAGGGGAAAACATAGATGTGGAGGAGGAAGTCATATGGAAAGGGGGCAGAGATTAGAGTTACGTAGTCACAGCTGGAGAAAGCCTAGAGCAGGGCAAGCAACGGTGCTCCCCTGTAGCACCTGGAGGGCTCGGGGCCCTGATGTCACCTTAAGAAACCTTAACCTTAATCCACAACCTTAAGAAAATAGACGTCTATTGTTTTATGCCACCAAATCTGTGGTAATTAATTACACAGTGTTAACAAATAAATGTAACTGCCTTTATATTGAGGCCATTATAAGACATGATGTATGTGAAATTAATTATTTTGGATATTAAAATAAAGTATGAATATGGTAAATTATATTAATTAGTGAAGCTAAAAAGGAAGGGACACTGTGTAGTGAAGTATTGATGTTGGATTCCCAATAAATGGAAGTAGTATGTATTGAAGGGGCAGCAAAATCTTTTGCCTACATTTTTTGTTTCCTTTCGGAAGTTGTTTTTTATTTTTTTTTTGAGAAGTAAATATATTTTTAGAGAATGATTGGATATATCCATAATTAAAAGTAACTTATTAACTAATAATTTCAGGTGTATTACATAAATTACATCATTTAATTCTGGCAGTTACCCAGAAAAATATTCTCCTCTTTTGCAGATGAGCAAGAAAGTTTTGTTATTAATAGTAGTGCTCAAGTCGGTAGTAACAATAGCAATATTAGCAGGAATTACTGCTATTCAGAAACTGCATCATGTTTTACTCGTACAATATTGAATGCACGCTGGTCTATGCCTTTATGTATATTTTCCTATAGAATGCTTAGTTTTCAGGTAAGAAAATTGAAACACAAAGAGGATAAATAGTCCGCAGTCACACAGATGACAAGTTCTGGAGCTGGAATTTGAGTGAGCCTTGTGGCCTTTCCATTCTGTCGTAAGTTTGGTTTAGCCCATGCTCAGTTCTAAAGGAGAATCCTGGCGGCTTACAGGCTGTAACTGATGATGGTGTGAGCCCGGAAGGACTCCTCGCTTCCAGGAGGACAGAGCATGGGGAGCAGAGGAACTGGAAGGACGAGGACCGGCCACATGCAGAACCTGAGAGCGCCCAGGGCAAGAACACATTCAAAGTTGGCTGGTAAAGGCAGTCTAGGGAGTCAGGTTCTTTTCACAAAGAAATTGCTCAAGTATAACTGCTAACAAATTATTTTCATAACTGCCAGCAAGCTGTGAGCAAGTGAACATTTTCTGGCCCCATCAAATACTAGAAGAGATAAAGCTCACCAGCTGCCTTGCTCTCCAGGTTTACGATTCCTTGCGGTATTGACTATTCTGAGAACTTGTCCTGAATCTGTGCATTTGTTGCTGCAGGATCCACCAGGCCTCTTCCCTTTCTTAGTTTTGCCTATTAGATTTCTATTTCCTCAGCAATCTCTCATTCTTGTTTTCATTCTTATTGCATTTATACTTTTTGCTTACTCAATCCATATTTTTCTTTTATATTTCTTGGAGAAGATAGAATGGGTCATTTAATGCTAAATGTCTTACGTTTTTGTTTGGAATTGAGCGTAAGTTTTTGCTTTAAATTTTTGCTCATAAGGAGTGAGATCCATGACCAAATTCTGTGTAATCCTTAGAGAAAGAGGAATGTTATATTTATATAAATATGAATATATACATTAAATAGTAATGACTTTGTTATGCATTAGTGAAAAAGTTTACAATGTAGGAACCCACGTGGAGGTTTTCAATCTTGCGAACTGAAGCTGAGAGACAGACTGCCCCATTTTCCGAGCTGACAAATTCCGCACCTTTGTGACTCTCCTTGGAAGTGTAGGAGTACAATTTAATTGTAACATCAAATCAAACAAAATTCATCGTGAAGTAGCAATTGGTGGAACCACCCTTCATATTAGGATTCTTTGTAAAAGACATTGTATTTGTCCATTGTTTATCTTTTTATTTCTGAAGGGGCTGATGCTGTTTTCTTTGCATACCATGATGAGGAAAAACAGGTGCTTTGTGTGGTTTGCTCCATTTGACGCAATGATTTTTTAAAATATTGTGATTATGTCCCATGTTCATAACTCAGCACACCACTTGGCTCGAAAAGGGATAACTGGGTGTATTAAATGGGGGGAAATTATCTAGGTTATTTTTTTTCTTTAGGTAAAAAAATACTTTTAGAGTGTGAAATTGTCTGCTCTGGCCACTGGCCAATTTTGACAATATTTCTAATTACTGTCTTTGGAAGAAAGCATGCCCCAGAGACATCACAAAACAAAAATCAAAATATTGGCTTCACCTTATTCTCTGCATTGAATGGAATTATTGGAATTAAAATAAGTCATATTATCTTGATCTGAAAATACTGTACTTTCTCAATTTAAGTGAAAAAATCTCAGCAGTGCATTCAGTTTCCATGTAAACTGGTTCTGTGTGTCACCCTTTGCTCTGATCATGAAGACATAAAAATCAACATATGACTCTGAAAGTCGCATAAAAATTACTCACTCCACATCTCTTTACCCTTCCGAGTGTTTCTTGCTTTTTTATCACTTAAACAAATACCTTTGGAAAATCAATTAGTTCCTTGGGCTTCAGCTATGTCATATTTTATTAAAAGTCCATTGTAAACTGAATTAGTTTTCAGACACCATCTAGCTCTAAAGTTCTGGAACACATAGCTGCAGATCATTCAAAACACACTGACAAACAGACATCAAAGAAATATAAAGTTAGAAGGTTTATTTGTAGCTTCCTTCTTTCCTTTCCCTCCCTCCCTCTCTCCCCCCTCCCCCACCCCCTCCCCCTCCCCCCTCCCCCTACCCCAGCCCTGCGCAGACTCCTGGCCAACTGAAGAGAAAAATGCACACATACAACAACTTTAATAATTCTCATTATGTTCTATTATGTGATTTTGTCTGTTGCTTCCAGCAATGTTTAAGCCTTTGACCCTGCCTTTTGCCACAGGGTATATCATTTTAAAACATTACAAACAAGTGTATCTTGAGTATGTCTGCTGTAACAGAAAATCTTCATTTCTCTGTTCCTTTAGGCAATTTTTTAGTTAATGATTGTACATATTTGACTTGCTTTGAAATTTCTGCAGATCTAAGAAGAAATATTGACATTTAAAAAATCTTATTATCAGTAGTGATAGAAATATTAGTCAACAGAAATTATAACTGATAACTATTCAATACCGGTTATGTTTGAGGTACTACAAGGTTAGGTATATTTTATGGGCAAGTGATTTTTTTCATGAGTTTACACAGGAGGAGCCTCAGGTTAGCGTGGCTAAGCAAACTGTTCAATACTGCAGAGCAATCAAACTGCTCTAGAGCCCACGATGAAAACCACCGCACCAGAGAAGCCAGGCAGCTAATGCGTGTCCACTCTACCATCAACCAGAGATGGCCTCTGTCACCGAGTCCAGAAGGAGCCTCAGTGCTCAAGGCCACTGCTGGCACTGTGCCAAGGGGAAGGCCAAGTGGTGATGTATCCAGGGGGCCCTCCGCAGGGAATATCCCTGTTCCCCAAAACTCATGCACTCCACAGCCAAGTGGCCAGAGGAGCTGTCATTAAGGTATTATTTTTGGTAAACAATGTGCTTTCTAGGCCATTTATTTTAAATTTAGATAACCCTTTGTTAGGATGGATAAGTGCTAAGTGGTTAATGGTTGTTAATAATATGTAAATATCAAAAAAAATATGAAATTAGCTACCCTATGTCATATAATGACTCTATGCTAAGCAAAGGGAGTGTACATGTGAGTGTGAGCCTGACTTTTTGCCTGCGTGTGTGCATGTGTCTCTGTGCATGTTTGTGTTTTCATTCAGTCTAGAAAATTACCAGTTTATGGAGGAAAAAATCAAGCATCAAAGGTTGCTACTAATATGCCAAGAATTATTTGCCTGGTGAATGGCGTGTCTGGTAGAAAGAAAGTACAATTTGTAGTTAGACATAACTGAATTTTAATATCTTTTGCCGATTTCTAGATGAGAGTGAGTAGAAGAAACTTAATGTCAGTTTCCATGTTAGTCGAATTCAGGTAATAATATGTAACTTAGACAGTATAACTTTTACATGAGAAAATGTATGTAAGACCACATGGTGCATTGCCTACAGAGATAAACCATTTTGTCATATTGCTTGAGTTCAACTACGCTACTTCCAAAAGCAGAAGCAAGTAGCCTTGCCTCCGGGTACACTGGGCAACCTGGTGGGAAAGGCTTACAGCCAGATGGGGAGAAGGGTGGCGGGAATAGATGACTTCCTCATCAGCTAGTTTAGGTGAAAACTCATCATTGGGCTCATTGGCTGTGCCCTCCTCTGGAGAGAAGAGCATTCCATAGTTACTCAACGTGGCCCCTGGAGGGCGGCGTTTCTCCTCGTGACCCATGTCTGTGTCCAGGACCCTGCTTGTTGGCTGCCTCAGTGCAGCAGGACTTGAAGCCCGGGGCCACCACAGTCTGACTGCTCACGCTTCACACTCACTACGCATTTAGAAATGTTGAAGTCATCTCCTGATTTGCTTCACCAAGAGCGTCAACATCAAGTGAAATGGGCTTGATAAATTCAGTGATAATTTGCAAGCTGTGTCAAAAGCACCTTTTGCTGAAATGGAAATACTAATAAAACTGGGGGCCCAGAAGGAGTCCATTATCATTCTCACCACATTTGCAGAGAGGTTGCCCCTCCTTAGTTCCTGCTCCCTGGTGCATTCTGGCTGTTTTTACAACCGGGTTTAAACAAAGTGTCCAGGACTACCTGCCAAGGGGAGCAGGCCCTGGGTTCATGGGCTTGCTCATCACATGAGGTAATGACACATCTGTTTGGACCCTCTGGGCCGAGAGAGCAGATGCTGCTACAGACTGAGTATTTGGAGAAACAACAACAAAAATAAAGAGAAAGCTACTTTTAAAACAATCCCCCTCCAGCTCAGATGCATGGGCTGCTGCCAGAGACAGCAGAGGGCCGTCTGCATACCCCGAACATGGTGGGCTGGCTCCGGTGCCTTGCGGATCTCCTTGGCCCATTGGAAGGATTCGTTGAAAATAACTTTTTCTTTTAAGTGTGACAGATCCCTTGTAACATTAGGATATCCAAAATGATATTCTCAACCAGCGTAACTTCTAGTAAGTGGCAAACTGCTTTGTGGCTACATTCAACAGAAAAAAGTCATACAATTCAGGCTCATGTTGAAAATTGCCAGATTATCATTTCACCTGTTGTCTTCATGGGCCTCCCCTTTCTGGATAATGCATGTTCTGTGTCCCAGTCATTTTAAATACAGCCATGACCTATTTATCCCTAGGGTTTAATCTGTCCCTCACACTGTCCATTGTCCATCCATCCATCCATCCATCCATCTATCTGTCCATCACATGGTCAGGCATTAAACTGTCCATTTAGGCTGGGTTCATTTCTTAGCTACATTACTGCAAATTATGTTTCTTTAAACATTTGTTTAATTTGTTATTATATTTGGAGGAGCACTAGGGAAGAGAGTGAAATAGGTTTTCATTAATGAGGATGATTTTATGTGCCTTTAGAAAGCAAAGACATCCTTATGTACACAGTAACTTTTCAATTGTGTTAGCCCTGCTAGTCCCTATTTTGTCTGGTTATCCTGGTAGTCTGATCAGTTTATTGTCCACTCCTATGTTTTTCAGTTTTAACAAAGTGTGAATTTGTATTAAAAGAAGTTGGGATGAGTGTGGTAACTCCAACCTTGTACTTTGAGCTTCAGTTACAGTTTCAGTTGGTAACACGTGAGATTCATGGGGAGTCAGCAGAGTTCCTATTTTAATATATCATTAACTATGTGAGCTGACCCACCTCTTTTTACCCATCACCTTTATGGATACACCATAACTAAACCTCTTCCAGAGAGCAGGCAGAATACTTGTTGATGAAGTGAAGTGCTCTCAACTGTATGTGTCCAGAGACCGATGACTCCTTATGATCCCCAGTTGTTGGTGGGAGGTGTTATTTATCAGTTTGGTGACCTGTTTGTTATTTTATTGAGAAGGAAACACCCACTCCTGGTGGCAAAATGACAGAATCCAGTCATCATGAGCCACCCTGCCATGCTGACTGAGTCCTCCTTAGACCCCAGAGTAAACCTCAGCATGCTGCGCACTGCTTATCGGGAGCACATCAACATGCCCGATGTTGATGGCCAAGCAGGACGTGTACTTCAATAGCACTTGCACACTCTCAAGCGCAGGGAGCCCCATAGAGTGTGGGAAGGGAGCATTTGCTGCCCAAAATAGCATTTGAGAACAACAAGAGGTGATGCAAGGAGAAAAGGGTCCCTAGAGCTAATGGCCTCTCCCCTTTGTGATGATTCAGCCCAGGAAATTTGTCTGATATCTACAGACACATGTATACCTGTTGGTGGGTTGGAAGGGGGCAGGCAACCCCAGGCAAGCCCCTCTTCAGTGGGTCCAAGGGAAGAGGGAGTCTGACGGGTAGAGGTGGCTCTGGGTTTGTGCTATCGTACGAAGATTGGCAAATGGCCTGGTAGCCCTCTAGTCCCTTGTGGCCCCAGGTGAGAAAGCAGCCACCTGGGCTCTGTCACCCTCCTCAGTCCTCCTCCAGCACAGGGTTACACAAGCCAATGTGAGGCCTTTGTGCTCACAAAAATGATCCCAAGTCTTGATACTGAGGATCACATGGAGGGTGTAGGTGACAATGAAGAGCATGGTCAAGGGCATGAGCTGTCCCATGTAGATGCCTGGGAGGAGCCGGCATAGCTGGACCTGATATAAAGGAGCAGGGCTGCCAAGACCCTGTTTTTTAATTCCCATGGAAGGCAGTGGTCAGGTGTTCCTTGAGAGTATGAGGACGTGCCTTTGCTCCGGGGATCATGAAGCTGCCAGCATGCCAGCAACCAGAGTGATGGGGGAGTGTGGGAAGTCATAGGTTAGGCATATATGAAATATATGAAACACACACACACACACACACACAAAGGGGTGGGGAAGTTCTGTCAAGCTTACAAAGACCCCTTTGAGCTTTCTTGCTATCGTCACTACTGCTCTGTTGTATAAGGTAGACGTAAAAGTGCGTGTGTGCGTGTGCTACTTAGTCATGTTTTTCTTTTTGATGTATCAGTAAATCCTTCCCACAATAAGATGCTCAAAATCAAATGTGCATGTTTAATGGAAAATGTAATAATTGCAATTCAGTTTTTCAAGGAAGTTGATTTGTGTAACTTGACAAAATATCTGTTGACATTAATCAACACAAACCACAGGGCTTGTACTGACAAGATGAAAATCAGGAGAGCAAGGCAGAAGCCTCAGCCAGCACTGCAGTGTCATAATCACGCCCAGAAGAGCAGAGCGGTGAGGGCACAGGGCCAGCTGCGGGTACTCAACAGCTCTGCGTGCTGTTGGTCAAGTGACTATTTTTCCTAGTTATCTTTACCCATTCTCTATTTAAAGTTTGTGTGTGTGTGTGTGTGTGTGTGTGTGTGAATGTACAGAAATTGCTGCAGTAATTGTGACTTCATTAACTGAAGAAGTTGCAAGCAATTTTATATTTGCCTTTTCAGATATAAAATCATATAATTAGTTCAAAGAATAATTAAACTTTTTCTATTCCAAGTTATGGGATCAAAGCATCACTTTTCCTGGATCATTCTATTAAGGGTCAAACATCTGACATCATTGCGTGTGCTATTATAAATTCAGTGTTTAAAAGTCTGAAGGTAGAGGCATGTGAGCCCATGGGAATCCATTGAAGTAATACAGACGGAAAGGTAGTTAGCCATGCCTAACCGAATCAGAACTGAGTTAATGTCCTTAATATGTACATGTAAAGTTCTCTATCAACTGTTCATAAATTAACACACACGGAGGCTTCACTGACCGGATGCAAGACTATGTGTGTTTGGCAGTTGGCTGACTTCATTAGAATTCCTGTAATCATCTCAGACTTCAGAAGGGTATCCACTGTCTCAGTAGATACCCTTTCTGAAGATGTTACAGAATCTTATGATAGAAACTTTAATTTTAAAATGCCATTACTATGAAAATTTCTCTAGGCTGAAAAGACTCCAACTACAGTAGACAGACTGCCATATGTGTTAAAATATCTTTGCTGGGATTCAAGTATGTGTGAATCTGAAAGACAAGCCGAAATATAATCAGCCCATGAAAAACTTATGCATAATAGCTAAGAAAACGATAATGAATAATGTATGTGTTGTTAAATAACTGCTTGCATTTGAGTTTCTCACATGTGCCTGATACACAAGGGAAAGATGGGATGATGTAAAAGCTGTAAGAGTAACACAATTAAATGGGGTTTTATGAATAATTTGTTCTTTTGAAGACTCATTCCTGTCAGTGAGGAAACATGATGTGAAACTATTCAAAAGACTTGAAAGGAGTCTTGAGAGCTTTAAACAAAAATAAAATATACTGAACACTTCACCTTAATGTGGATTCTTCCTGGATTCTCCTTTCAGTTAAATTTTCTGCACACTATTTGTATACCTAAATGGGGCAGGCATTCCATTCTATTAAGAATATAATGTCCCCCCATTGCACAGCTGGAGCCCGCTGGGCTGTGGCTTTGACTGTGAAATCCCAAGGCCCTTTCTCACTTGTTTGTAACTGCAGCCCCGCGAACACCCCCATATCTGATGGTGGGAAATGGAAAATACGCACGCAATGTTCAGAGAGCACCTAAGAGAACAAAACTGTGGATACAACTAAATATAGTTTCAAAACAGTTTTCGGAAGTGCTTTACCTTTTATGTCTGAGAGCGTCATCAGAGTGGGGAGCTGGCCTTTCTCTCTTCTTCACTGGCCTGTTGTTTAATTGGCTGGTAAACACTGGCCATCACGTGCATTTGTAAGTTTGGGTGAAATGTTTTCTTCTCAGAATTCCACGTCTTGCCACGGCTGCCCGCCTGATGACTGGGTTCCTTGATTCCTTACTTCTCTCTCCTCAGCTCTACCCCAACCCAACACACATGATTTTTTGTAATTTTTACCACTATATTCAACCCTATTACATGCACGTGTTTATCCCCCAATAATAACTTCGGTCTTTGCAATCATCCTGTTAGCGTATGGCAATAACAAAATTATAAAACATCTGCAGAGCAAAATTTTCTATTTTATCATTTAAATCTTAAACTATGGGTAATTATGGCAAAATTATACTGTGATTTTCTTACTGTGTTGTTGCTTCCCTTCCTACTATTACTTATTGTTTTTAAAATTTTTATTTTATTGTTGTTCTATCACAGTTGTCCCAGTTTTTCCCCTGTTGCTCTCCCCTGCCCTGCCCCCAACTCCCACAGTCAATCCCCATCCTACTGTCCATGTCCATGCATCCTTTATACATGTTCCTTGACTAGACCCTTCCCCTTCTTTCCCCTGATACCCACCTCCCCTCCCTCCCCTCCCCTCTGGTCACTGTCAGGCTGTTCCTTGTTTCCATGCCTCTGGTTCTATTTTGCTTGTTTGTTTTGTTGATTAGGTTCCACTTCTAGTCGAGATCATATGGTACTTGTCTTTCATTGTCTGACTTACTTCACTTAGCATAATACTCTCCAGTTCCATCCATGTTGTTATGAAAGATAGGAGTTCCTTCTTTCTTTCCACTGTGTAGTATGCCATTGTATAAATGTTCCACAGTTCGATCCACTCATTTATTGATGGGCACTTACGCTGTTTCCAGCACTTGGCTATTATAAATAATGCTGCTATGAACATTGGGGTGCATAGGTTCTTTTTAGTTGGTATTTCAGGATTCTTTGGGTATAATCCCAGTAGTAGAATTGTTGGATCAAAAGGCTGTTCTGTTTTTAGTTTTTTTTCATGAAATTCCATAGTGTTTTCCACAGTGGCTGCTCCAGTCCGCATTCCTGCCAATAGTGTACTAGTGTTCCCATTTCTCCACATCCTCTCCAATGCTTGCTGTTTCCTGATTTGTTAATCATGGCCATTTTGACTGGCATGAAGTGGTATCTCATAGTGGTTTTAACTTGCATCTTTCTGATGGCTAGTGATGTTGAGCATCCTTTCATATGGGACTACATCAAATTGAAAAGCTTCTTTCTACATGGCTAAAGAAAACATCAGCACAATGAAAAGGGAAACAACCATATGGGAAAAACACATTTGCCAATGATACCTCATACAAGGGTTTGATCCCCTTCCTACTATTACTTATTCTTATAAATGTTTTGCTAAATAATAGAAAATTATATAATGCTCTTACCCTGTGGTGTACAGCTAGTGCATTACATACCATATTAAAGCTACCTGAGCAAGTGAGGGAAAAAGCTGTGAATTTGGCAAGAAGAAGGAGCCATAATACTGGTTTGAATCATGGTTCCAGCACTTACCAAGCTCACTGCATGTGTCTAAAGGCTGTAGTGTGATCATCAATTCTTACCCTGCATGTGTCTGAAGGCTATAGTGTGATCATCAATTCTTACCCATCACAGCAACTAAACAGAAAGTTGTGGGTCCATCAATCTCAATATGTATGATGAGAGCTTGTCAAACTATGTGAACAAGCCCTCCCACACGGACGTGACCATGGTCCTGGCATTGCTGCTCAGCACTGTCCCACTGAGAGAGAAAAATAACCTCTTATTTACCGTTCATGGCTGGGCTCAGGGAAGGTGTTCAAAAGGTATATAGAAGGAAAACAAACAAGTAAATATCATTACTTGTTTTTAGTTCATAGAAAAATGAGATGACTATCCTACGTGATACGTTTGATGTCTCTCTCTATCTTTCTCTTTTTTTTCCCCCCAGCAAATCTTTTCCTGGAAAGTGTCAATTCCCAACTGGAAAATGACTGAAAATCATATTAAAGATTTTTAAAAACTATGGAAAATGAAAATTTGGTGAATGAGTAATCAGGGGGAAAGAGGGATTAAACAAAAAAAAAATCCTGAAGGCAGGAGTATGTCATGATGGTCTCTGGCACCATGGAACACAATCTCTGGCTCTTCCATAAGGCACTGGTGGGGCTTCTTGGAGGTAGGTATGGGCAGGTGAATTAATTTGGTCAATGCGATGTGACTGCCAGTGACACTTGTTACTGCTGAGAAAAAGCTGTGAGGGCCACTGGGTGTTATTCCGCTCTTTCCCTCTGACACGGTGACTAGCAATGCTTGTGATGCTAAAGGTTTGTTCACTCTATTTCCAAAGCAGAGGTGTCCCATCTAGGCCTGTGGCCCGAGGGAAAAGTGAGCCTTTGCTGTTTTAAGCCACTGTGATTTGGGATTGTTTGTTACCCTAGTACAATGTAGTCTAACTTGATCAACACATGAGGTTGTATACAAAAGCCATGGTGTGAACCTCTCCATGATTTTAAAAAGATGGTTTCAAAAAATTGGCTCTGTGTTTTCTCTCCCATTGGTCAGCAGCCATTGTGTACTTGTGGTCACGGGAGTGGTAAGTGACTCAGTTCCACAAGCCCATCCTAAGACTTGCTTCCTGAAACCACATCTGCTCATAATTGTGGTAGGCTGGGTTCCCGCAGGAGCTGGCTGTAATAGAAGAGTTTGAGTGAAAGTAGCATATCTCTGGTCATTTGTCCCAGAAGCCACCTGTAGGGGGCTGGGGAGTGAGACAGATTAGGGATGGAATCATCCAATGCAGAGTGTGCTATCTACTGAGCAGGTTGCCACTGCGAGCATGAAAGCATCCATCGATCTGGGTCTGTCTGCTGAAACTATACTCAGTGTCACTCAGAACTGTACCGCCTTGGTTGTGGAAGCTGAGCTGTGTGTCTACCAGCGTTGTTTTGTAATTGGTTACGAGCTGCTCTTGGGCATTCTCTCCTTAGCATCGTGGCCTGCCCGATGTGCAGTCCTTGGTCACAGGTCAGTGCAGCAGGTGAGCAAAGGCTCCACGTGCAGACTGACTGTAGATTGGACACAGGCATCGCGCCAGTGTTGGCATATACTTCCGGTGCTATTTGTTTGTCCCTAATGTTAGTTAACTCCAACTAAACTGACACTCTGAAACACTGTGCTGTAACGGTGGATCTGTCTGTGACTCTGCTCTGTGTGTCGTATGTGATAAGTCATAATCATGTAGTCCTATATTTAAGGCACCCCACAATCTAGACTCACTCTATTAGCCCCAAATTATCTCATTATTTTGTGTATGTATTTTTGTTCTAAATAATCTATTGTCTTTACCAAATTCTTTTCTTTGTAGCTCTTGTTGTCAGTCCTTGTCATGAATAAAATGGCCTGCCCATACACGTCAGTCCTCTTGAAGTCCAGTAATTTGTTTAAAGGTCTCACTCGAGTCCAACTTTCTGCGATATAAATATTTAGTTAGACCTGTAGTTGACCTCTCTTATTTTCTTAAATTTGAATGCTTGACACGTATGGGCACCTAGTGGCACATTATTTTGTGTAACTTTTATAAGCTTGTCTTTTCTTTCTTTTTTTTAATTAAAATTATCAGGGTAACATTGGTTAATATGAGTATATAGGTTTCAGGTGTACAGTTCTACGATACATCATCTGTATATTTGTATGGTGTGCCCACCACCAAACGTCATTGTCCTCTTCGGTCACTATATAGTTGACCCCCTTTGTCCTTCACTACTCCTCCACCCCCTTCCCTCTGGTCTCCACCACACCACTGTCTGCGTCTATGAGCTTTGTTTGTGTGTCTTGTTTGTCCATTTGTAGCTTTCAGTTTTATATCCCGCATATGAGTGCAATCACAGTGTTCTTAACTTTTTCTGACCAACTTTATTCACTTAGTTTGATATTCTCAAGATCTTTTCTTTTAAAATGGGTTATACGTGCATGGAAACCAAATGTAGTTATCTTATTTATTTATTTATTTATTTTTGTTATTTCTTACCTAGCTTTGCAGCTCCAGAAAACACATAGCATGTTAGTGGAAGAATGATTGAGTGAATAAATGATAGCAAGATTTAAAGTGTTCCCAAGGGCCATACACTTTCCTAAATCCATAAATAAATCTTTAATTTTTTTGAGTGAAATAGCCAGTTCTATTTTTCCTTTGATTTTAAAAAATAATTCCCAATTGTGTTTGTATATCAATTGCATAGGGAGCTTTTAAAAGTTACCATTGACAGGACCTCATCCCTGATCTTTTGAAATCAGGACTAGAGGAACTTAGGAATCTATAAATATTGACACAATGATAGTGTATATCTAGATGTCATGAGAACTCTGAGCTAATGTATATCAATTGTGATTGCTAGACACAGTGCTAATTAAACAAATACTAAACTAAATCTCTTTGAGCAAAGCTTAGAAACACCCACATTCTACAACCTCCACAGATAGTTCTCATTACACAAAGATTCAGAACCTTTTACCATGCCTTTCCCTATATTACTTAATACTGTACGATTTGCTATTCTCAGAAAGCTTTATGTCACTTCTTATGTGAAGCTTTCTCAGTTGTCACCATCAACGGAATTTCACTTCCCCCAAAGAAAGTAAATTACATCTTCCTCTATGCCCATGTCCCACCTTTGTATGTGCCTTTATGGTAGTGAGTCTCGATGTATTTTGGTGCTTGTCCGTCTGTCTCATCACTGGACCATGAGTCCCCAAAGAGCAGTGGGAAGGTTTTCTTTATCTCCCTTCTCCATGAACAATGCCTAGGACACAGGCACTAGCAGTCTTCGTTTCCTCACTCGTGGAGGGTAAAATGCTAGAAGAATCTAACATGAGTTTTCCTTCACTATCTTCCTCTGTTTTAAAACACACATGCCTTAATCTTCTTGTTTTCACTGCTCATGTATCAAGGAGTTCAGATGGTTCCAAGGGAAAAACCACTTATTTTCCTGTAGATTGTTCATGCCCAGCAACTCTAGATTTTTGCCACATCTGACATATAGTATCTTTCATATCTAAAATATGTGTATTTTTTCCAATGAATTCCTTTATATTTTTCTTCCTTTGAACATTGCAAATATGGTCGTCACTCACCCCCACACACTCACACACATGCACACTTTGTGGGCCATGGGCCTTCCTTTTCAACCGTCTTTCAAGTGTTTGGCTTCATGTTAACTGGTATGCCTGATGTTACTTTCTGATTCTTTCTATGTCCCCAGGCCCCATTGGATTATAGCCACTTCACCTTGTATTCTTAAAAATTATGTGGAATTAAAAATTCAGTTTCTCAGTCACATGGACATATTTCAAGTGCTAAATAGCTACATGTGATTGGCGGCCGCTGTATCAGATAGTGAAGACACAGAATTTTTATGGTCCCAGAGAATTGTGCTAGAGAGCACTGTGTGAGACCGATGTTCAAGTGAGATTTCATGATTAAACAATTTGCTTTCTTATGTAAAATACGCACTTATTGTTGAATATAGAATCCACTTCTTCAGAATTAATAATCGTGCATAAATATGGTATTTGGATGAATATGAAAACAATATACTTATAGTACATCAAATTTATTCCAATAATAAACAATATTTATCTCTGTAAATGTTTTTGTGTGTAGGGGCACATTACTGAAAACTCTGTTGTAAAAATTCTAAAATATGTTACTAAACATATACTTTCAAACTGAATTTCTCATATATAGATTTTTAACACTAAAAAGGAGATTGTCTTAGAAGACACCATTGCAATAATTAAAGATAAAGATACTCTTATAGTAGAAGGTAAACTGAAGCAATATAATTGTTTCCCAGAATGTTTCTAATTTTCTTACTTATCTGAAAAAAATACAGTGTCCTACATAAAGAATAGAACCAAATTTCTTTTTCCAGATGATATAGGGATAGCCATGTTCTAAAATAAAAGAAGGCCTTGTATTTCTTGAAGAATGAATTGTATGATTGAGAATGTTGGCCATGTGAAAAATCTAAAGGTTTGCTGATAAATTATGCACATTCTTCAATTAAGTTTGACACTGCACAAGACACATGTGTCATTGATGTTCATTCAGGCTAAAACATAAATGTAAATATCAAACCTTAGCACACTGGGTATTCAGTCTCCCTAGGCATAGTTCAAGTAAATCCCATTACTTTTTAGTGTCTTCACAAAAGATTGCTTTATGCAATATTTTCAGCTCATATTCGTGGGTTTGCAGAAGCCTGTGTTACGTCCGATGACTTACACAGGGCACACCGACACCAAAAACTGTGCCGATGTTAACAGAAGAGTAGGTGAATGATTTGCCTTATTTAACTGAAACCTAATTAACATAATACTATAATTTTACATTAGTAATTGATATAGTGGTCAGCTTTTTAGTAATTTCTAAAGGACTATTATGAGGTAGAAGTGTTAGTTGTGAGTGTTAGTGTTAGTTGGTAGAAGTGAGTTTTGATGGAAAGCAGAGTCTCTGCATACATAGTACGGTAAGTAAAAGACCACAAGAGTTGGAGGAAGGAGCTCTTTTTAAGAAAAAAAGATTTTATTTATTTATTTTTAGACAGAGGGGAAGGAATGGAGAAAGAGAGGGAGAGAAACATCAATGTGTGGTTGCCCCTGGAGTGTCCCCCACTGGGGATCTGACCTGCAACCCAGGCATGTGCTGGGAATCAAACCTCGATCCTTTGGTTCACAGTCCCATCCACAATCCACTGAGTCACCCCAGCCAAGGTGCAAGTAGGAGCTCTTTAACTTATATCAATTTTCTGAAAAGAACTGTTTTTTAAAAAAATGCTTTATGTTACAAATGTTTTACTTTTATAAAGGAACTTAAAATTCTAGAATCAGCTATTTCACTCCCCAATCCTCTCACAAGTCCATCTCAGGATTTTGGTGTGTGAAGGCTTTTTACTATAAATATAAGAGATCAGCTAAACTCGACTTAAGCAAACAGACCAACAAGTAAATCTATTTCCAGAGCAGGAACACGGAACGTGGGTGGAATGTGACTCTCACCTGCGCTCCTGCCTCTGTCCTCGCTGCTTCCTTTTCCCTCAGCAGAGGGCCTTTCCTCTTCCTTGGTTTGCGCGGCAGACAATGGCTGCCCCCGAATCCTAAGTTTTTACATCTCCATCCTTCCAGAGATCAGCCCTTTAGCTCTCCTGCTTGAACCTGCTGGTTCTCTGATCTCCTGCCTCGAATCTCCAATTCATCTTTCAGGACAGAAGCTAGCCTTGCAGGGAGTGTGGACTAATTATCCACAGTGTGATGTAGTTTCATACTTACATGCCTTTTCTTCAAGCCCTCGGTGGATATGGTGAAGTTGTAGCCTGCCTCTTATTTAATTGTATCCATAGAGAAATGTCAGAAGGCAGGGGGGCACAAACATTTAAGTACCTGATAGTTTGGTCTTTAAGCACCTACCTAACACAGGGTAGTGTGGGCCAGGGCACCTGCCCTAGGCCCGTTCTGAGATAGACTCGAATTCATTTGTGAAATCACCTGTGAAACTTGCTTGCCACAAGATATCTGAATACGGAAGATGGCTAATATATTCTAGAAGAGATTGGACTAATTCAATAGACAGCTGCTAAAGGTTTTTCAGAACTTGCTCTTTCAAAGTTCAGTCTTACTTTATTCTTCCAGACTTTACTGACTCAAGTTATATTTTGCTACCATTGTTTTTAATGTATGAAAATGGACAACTGCTAATCAGTGATTAGACAACGTTGGCTGAATTTGGCTGAACTCAAAGCAGCCACTTTTAGGTCAATAAGCAGCAGCACACACTGCGTTCTACACAAGGTGTCACTGGGAAACACGTCAGATCTCTTATTTGCTCACTAGCTTTTGGTGCTATCTATTTTGAAACAGGGCAAGATTTCTGTTCCAAGCTATTTAATTAAAATATGCTTCTGCAGTCCTTCTGTCTGTTTAAACATACCTTCTAACCTTTTATTACCTGAATCTGGAGAACAGGCCATAAAACATTCAATATGAGAAAGCAGGGAAATGCCACACACTGTAAATGCATGAGCTAGAGTCTCAAAACTTGTGCACAGAAAGGTCTTGTTTCTTCGCATAAGGTTTGAATGGAGAGTCCGTTGTATGAATCTTTACTTTCAAACTGGACTATCATCTTTGAGCAAGAAGAAAGGAATGCTTCACTATGAAAAAGAAAACCTTGTAGTTTAATTCAAGAGAACCACATTAAAGGCAATATATACACAAGATGAAACTCCCATCTATCCTCTCACAGTGTCTTTCAGGTTCATAGCAGACTGGGTGATAGTAAAAGCAAGAGGCTTTTTGGATACATAACAGTACCTTTAAAATAATGTTAAATCATTGAGATTAAAAGGGATTGTTTTGCAGATTGTGGTTTAAAATTCTACATAAAACGGTCAGTGCATATTTGAACTCATGGTTCAGTTTTTAATTTTAATCATTTAAAAATCTTCCCCTGCTTAAGCAAGTGCTGTGCCCATAGCAGGTGCTCAATGAATGCCTGTGCTGCAAACGGGCTCTGCTCACCGATAGCCAACCTACCTGACTGCTATTGCTAGCCAGCCCCATGGAACTGCCCGCTAGGTGGCAGTAGCATACAGAGAAGCCTCCTTTGGAACTGGCTTGGGACAAAAATTTCTTTTATGCCAAAACCTGATTGGTTTTATTTTACAACAAAAAACTTTCAACAAATGTTTTAAAATTAAAGACACTTTCAACTTTCAAACGTTTTTGATGTAATTTGTCAGTCGTTGTTTTGATTTTTATATCAATTTTAACAATTACAGTCCTTTTGGAAAACAGGATGTCTCTTGGGTTCAAGTCTCTTTTATGACATTTTTGCATGGGATAACGTTATTAAGGTCAGAGAAGGTATGAGAACAGTAAATGCCAAAGGAATGCTCCCTATTTATCGTGGGACCTACCTACAGCGAGGTCATACCGCCCCAAAGGTAAGAGGGTCAGAAATACATGGAGTCTGGGTCATGATGCTTGCCAGGGATGAAACCGGCGTCCGTGGCTGGGGAAGTGCAGGCCCGCGAGGGGGAACGGAACACTGTAATGCGCCTCTGTACCCAACAAAGCTTGGGAAAAAGATTTTAATTCCAGGATTTGGGATTGCAGTTAGCGTCAATCATAGCTGAAATTGAGGAGCTATTGATAAATATAAGGAGGTTATTTGTGTCTCACTTTTATTTTTCAAATTTAATATTTTACAAACAATGAAATGTGTATGAGAAATTTATATTTTTAATAAGTTAAGCATGTGATAGTCAAATATTTATTATTAGTGGTTTAACTATTTTTTTCTCTATGTCTTAAGTTAGTACTTGAGGTAATTTCTAAAGTTACTTAACCTTACTTGAAGGTTTTTTTTATTTTCAAACTTACTTTTGAGTGGGCACAGCCAGGGGGTTGGCATCAGAGGTGAATCCCCAGCCCAGGAGGGACCCTGGCTGACTGGCTGTGGTCACAGAACACAGCTCTCTGGTCTGCTGTGTTAGTTGTCTACTTCCTGTGAGCAAATTACCCGCAACTCAGCCGATGAAAACACCAGCCCTTATTATCTAACGTTTCCGTGGGTAGGAAATAGTGTGGCTTAGCTGACTGCCTATTATATATTTATTTCTTGCAATGTCCTTAACATCTCTTTTCAGTACAAGTCTACTGTGGGTAAGTCCTCTCACTTTGCTTTGTCTGGAAATGTGTATGCAACCTTCATTTTTGAATGATAGGCTTTTTTGCTGAGTCCAGATTTCTAATTGGATAGGATTTGCCTTTCATTTAAAGATGTGACTTGATTTTTCTTCTGGCAAGAAGTCTTTGGTACTTTTCCCCTTTGTCCCTCCCTATCTCGTGGGTCTTTGCCCTGTGGTTCCTTTGCCGGCGTTGTCTGCATCACTGCCTTTTAGTGATTTGATTTTGGAGTGCTTTGGAGAAGGTTCCTCTCCGTGTGTGCTCAGATTCTGTTGTGCTTTTTGAAATGTCAGGTTTAAAATTTTCTTCAAACGAACAAACTTTTGATCTTCATCTTTTTTTTTTATTCCACTCTTGTTCCATTGCAGGTATGAATTACATTATACTTGACACTGGCCCACAGGTCTCGGATATGCTGTTCATTTCTACTCAGTCTTTTTACCCTCTCTGGGCATTATTTTGAATAGTTGCTGTGGTTACATGTTTAAGTTTACTGATTTTTTTCCTGTAATGTCTACTCTGCTGTTAATCACATGTAGCATATTTTTCACAGAGGGTATTTTTCATCTCCATATGCTTGATTTTGGTCCTTCATATTTATTGCATTTCTTTTATCATGATGTTTATAATTTTTTAAAACTTTTTGATCATATAAAACATATTTATATTAGATGTTCTAATGTATTTCCTCCTATTTTCATCATCTTTTTCATTTTGTTTTGATTGGTTGAACTATTTCCTCTGGGATATGGTTCTGTGCATGAATGATAATTTTTAATTGCATGACAAGCATTGTAAATTTAGGGTGTTAGGTACTGGAGTTTATTTGCTTCTTTAAATTATTTTAGATTTTCTGTTTCTGGAAGGCATTTCAGTTACTTGGCAACAGTTTGACCCTTTCATGAGCTGTCTTGTCACCTTGTAAAGATGAGCCCAGAGCAGCCCCGTAGTTGAGGCTGATTTAGCCAGGCTACTAAGGCCATACCCTTCCAAGAACCCTACTTCACCCCCCACGCATCAGAAGATCTTTCTATTCTGATTGGTGGGAAAACAAATTATTCTTTACCCTGCTGAGCTCCTAGAGTTATTTAGTTTATTATTGTCCAGTGGTTCTTTTCCCAGTCGTGGGTCATTTTCTCTTATGCATGTGAAGATTAGAACTCCACAAAATCTAAACGCTTGATAGGACCCTCCTGCCACTCACCTTGCACAGATTCCAGAGTTCTAGCTGTCTCTGTAGCTTCCTCTTCTCTTGTCATAGAAATCCTAGTTACTTTGTGCTTCACCCCTCTTATCTCTCTGCTCCAATCACTGAAACCACTAGGTACCTTTGGTTTTTCTCCCCACCCCCGCCTCATTCTGTAACCTGGAGACTGCATGCGAGCACAAATCAGCTTCATCGTCCTTCCAATAGATTTCTGTGTAAGAAACTAGGATTCTTTAGATAATTCTCAAATTGATTAGGCACAATATTCTGAAGTTGACAAAAGAAGGTCATAGACTACTTAAGTTTCATTAGTTATAGGCACTGCAAAGCCATATGGGTTAAAATTATTTTTAAAAAAGATTGAGTGTGGGCGATGGTCATGATCTCTACCTGGGTAGGAGTCTGGAGTACACAGGTATTTTTATTGTCAAAATCAGTAAATATACTATCCAGATTTCTGCCTTTATGGAATGTACATTTTACATAAAAATAAAAGCAATGTTTGAATAAAAACAATATCTGAAAACAATATTAAATTATAGTTAATTATACGTATATCGACATATGTAAAGGTGAGCTACAGGTATCTGCAGTTTACCTTGCATCAGAAACAAGACTGATGGACGGGCAGACGGATGGATGGAAAGCTGTGTGATGAGATCGGTGTAGTAATGCATTAATGGGAGAACATAGGTGATGAACTTCCCCTAAAATCCCTTTAACTTCCTTGTGTATTGGAATATTTTTAAGGAAATGTTGAATAAATTGGTTGAATATGTATAGATGTCTTGCACAGAAAAATATGGCAAAACAAAGTAAGAGATAAAATACCAGGAGCCAAGAAGGAAGAAAGCAGACAACCAAAGATCTCCTGATATGCTTCTTTCATTTATTTCACAGATCTATGAACTGAAAATTAGCTGGGACTCAGAGGGAAACCTGTGGGTGTTTGTAGGAACTTATGGATACCACCAAACATCTGAAAATATATTTTCTATTCACTAAGTAGGACACTTTTTCAATGGACAAGACACCTTGCAAGAGCTAGTATGAACCAAATGGTAGGCAGGGAAATTCTTGGCACATACATAGTTTAGTTTCTTCTTGATACAGTATGGTTAAACGGTTCTGCTCACTGTAGTTCTGAATGTGCTGGTCGTGTAATGCTTACTTCCCCACCTCAGATTATGCAATATAAGGAGAGAGCTAAAAGACATGACTCATGCTTTGTCAGAAATAACTAATGCCGAAGTTTATCCCTTCACGTTTATCACTTGTGTTTGACTATCCCAGAAAATCTTAGCCATAATAACACTTTTACTTCTATAGACCTTTGTGTATTTACAGATGGTAGTGGTTAAGAGTCCTAGACAAGATAACCTGACTACCCAAGAACCTTACTATGTCTTCAGTTTTCTTACCTAACAGATGTGTATGATAGTAGTAGTAGTAGTAATCTCAGGGCTGTTGTGAGGATTAAGTAAGCATTTAGAACAGGGACTGACACATAGCAAGTGCTCCACAGTGGTAGCTGGCATTGTTAAACCTGGGCTTACAGCTGGAAAAACTGGTAAGATAAACTCTTCACATGTTCAGAGATCAATAGTACATGAAACAGACTCGGAATTCAGGTTATACTGCGTGTTCTAACCATGGAAACTATTAAAACAAGATCCACAAGATCGTGAAAATGAATAAATAAAAACTAATTCCATGCTAAGTTGCTTAAAGAACTCCCCAAAGGGTTCTGAAACATAATTTAAAGATAATTCCAAGACCCCTTCCTAGGCATTGTCAGCCGATTCATTTGGGATAGAGCTTTACTCTCACTCTTACTTCTAGATGTCCTTGGTTTGAGGCAATCTGTAGAGTGATTATCTGAAGAAAAATAAAATAATGTTCCAGTCGAGCAAACTACTAATGAGAAATGACTAGTGAATGAAAAGCTGTAAGAGTTCGTTTTAGCGTGAACATGTGTTGATTATATTTTTCCAAAATATATAGTGCAGTTTACATTCTTAAAAATGCCAGCCTTGTAAAACATTGATTCCTTAAAAAAAAAAAAAAAAAAAAAAAAGCAAATGCCATCTAAACACAAATGCATCCCACCTGTGGTGTGAGATTTATTAATTATCAGTGCAGAATGTGGGGCAGAATTCTCACCCTCCTGGAGGGCTCTCTAATACAACCTTCTCCTCTGATGGGTCCTGTCTGCATGAAGCACTTGCCTCCTACATCGAATAGCAAGGGGCGATCCGTACCCATCTCAAATGCATGAAGCGGCAGCTGTCTTTCAGTTTTCTTTGGAAAAAGCAATTTTTAAAAATAGAGGTAATAAGATCTTGACTGATGGAATCATGAAATTAGGCCCAGTGTTGGCCCGAATCCATTTTTTACCGTATCTGGGTCACAGATGCCTGGGCTGCAGACTTGCTGCCCTACGTCTTTGGGACTGGAAATTTAGATTCAGTTTGTGTGAACACACATTCCAAAGGGTTGCAATGCAGAAAGCTCACAGACCCTCTGTTGGGTCAGTGTTCTGTTCATTTTTCAGTGCCTGACACCGTAGCTCTGCTTTTCCCTCCATGTTGGGGCTGGCTTCTCATTTTTGGATAGTGAAGAAAAATGTCTATTTCAGTTATCAGAAACACATTTTTTTTTAACTTAGTAGCAAATTCTGTTCTACAGTGTTAGTGGAATAGGAAAGAAAATGTCATAATGAACATTACTAATATTCTAATTGAATTTTAATGAGAAGATAAAGAAGCCTAGGAGTTATATTGAAAACATATTTTTCACCAATTTATATTTATCATTAAAATGAACTCTGGTAATAATATGCAGCAAAAATATTTAGTCATTCTTAGCTTATGTGCCGATGAATATGGCCAGAATCCCTCTCCTACTTTTTCTTTATGTCAACTGGGACCCCGAGGAAGCTCAGCCTTTAAAAGTATCATTTAAACAGATCATTCTCTAACAGTCATGAACACTTAGGCACACATCTTGGAAGCACAGATTTTGCCTTTATTTTTCACAGTAAAAGAATCTTTGATCTCTTCTATGTGCCATGGAACATTTATGAGATAAAACTACTTGAGAACACAACAGTATTTTACATGCAGTATTCCTTAGGCTCACCAAATAATATAATGCATAACTTAGTATGTTGAGTTTACAGAAGAAAAATTAGATAATTCTTTGCCCTTATTATAAGCCACTATGACAGTTTTAAATGACACTCGTGAAAAATGCCTACCCGTTGGAGATTGTATTGCAGTTTGCTGCCTGTGCCATGCTGCTCCTGACAGCAGGACCCTTTCTCCCGTTGCATCGAGGTGAGGCTCGGCCATTGGCTCGCTTTGACCGGAAGTGAAGAGTGGAAGCGGTATGTGTCCTCCGTTTATCTAACATCAATCTATCTACCTGTCTCTCTGTCTGTTTGTACCTACCTGCCACCTACCTGCATATTTATTTATCTGAAACCCCCAAGATAGTGAGGATTCGGAGGACTGTGATCCTGAAGAGAAACGCAATGCACAAGGTAAGTGCAACACGGGACACAGCTTACCCACTCGAAGCATTTGCTGATGTGTGAGATCGAGAAGCTTTGCAGAAGGTTTCAGCCGAGTGACTGATAAGCTGAATGCAACTTCTTACTGGGTTGGCTTACTGGGTTTGGAAAAAAAAATTAAAATTTGTGACCCATCAAAGTGAAAGAACTGTGAGGAACACTCCAGACATTTCTTGAGACATTTTTTTTTTTTCACCTGAAAGGGGACACCTTAGGAGTAGGAGTGAAATGGAAATAGAAAAGCCTCACAAAGTCTAAAGCCTATATTTAAGTTAGCTCTGTTTCTACTTGGATCGTGGTCTTTCCTTAGTTTAATTGACAGACACAAAATGAATCATTTTTAGAGGAAGATTCCATTACACTGAGCTTTAAATTATCTGTACCCATTTTGTGTACATAATGCCAGCAAATAATAATAATTACTAGGTAGGTCAGGAGATAAACAACTCAAACTCCAGATAAGACACTGATATTAAAACAGATAATTCACAGAGATTATAAGGTACATTATCATACTAATCACAGATAAAACAGAAGTTACAATAGTATCAGAAGTAAAAATGGAGACAACATTAATAATTATTTAGATATTAAAAAGCCTTGAAGCAGAGGAAACATTTCTTAATTTATTTCAGGTGGCCAACATAACCTTGGTATAAAAATTTGACAAGAATCGTACATAAAAATTAGTTTGCAGATCAGTCTTTCTCATAAACTTAAATCTAAGCTTTCTAAGTAAATCACAAATGCAAATTCAGTAATTAATGAAAAATATAATAATTCAGTTAAGTACAATCCAGGAAAATAATTGGTTTAATATGTGACATCAATCAATCACAAAATTAATAGAATATTGTATAACTTTCAAAAGATGTAGAGACACATTGGAAAAAGTAAAAAATATTCATGACTTATGAAAAACAAAGCTGAAGCTGGAAATGGAATATAATTTTATTAATCTGAAGAATATTTTAAAATCCCATAGAAACTTATTTCTTATTGGTAAAATATTTACAGTATTTGTTCTGACACATTGAAGAGATAAGATGTTCACTCAGACCATGTCTGTTTTATGCCTCACCAGAATTCCTAGTCAGTGCAATAAGGCAAGGAAAAGCAATGAAAGGTATGAGCTTTTAAAAGAATGCAATATATTAACAGATAAGGTTTGCAGATTTGAATAATCTATAGATACTATAGATAATCTATTAAAGTCAATAAGTGAGTGAAGCAAAATTGTGAGATATAAGACCAATACATAAAAAACTGAACTTTTATATATAAGCAACAGTTTAAAATAAATATTTAAATTGTAGCCATTAACATTAGACTTATAAAAAGAAACTTGGTTTATTTTAAAATCTTTCGCATAAAAAGTTCTCTGCAAGTGTTACGGAAGGCTGGTGCCATTCCTCCCTTGAGTGGAGTAATTCATGGTGAAGCCACGTGGACGCTGGGATTTCATGGAATCTGTCCAGGGCATCTTCCCGAACTGACTTCATCTGCAGATGCCCTGAGCCTTTACCTGCTGACTTCAGTATGCCACTGGCTGAGGAACACCCCTGGGAATATTGACTTGTCCTCACCCCGCCCCAAAGTACTCATTCTTGAGGCACTTCTGGCTTCTCAACTAAAAACTGAAGGTGTTTCCCAGGGCCTTTACTTGGCAGATCCTTCAGTGTCCATCTTTCTAGCTCTGTGGATCTGCTGGAAGTTATTTTTACTTTCTTTGACTTTCTGTTGGAAGCAACAAATTTCTCAAGAGGTAAAGTGGCATCAATGGAAGGACTTGGGCCCTTGTGTGTCCTCATTTTTCTGGATCTTTGTGCTATAAAATGTCGCTGCCCAGTACATCTCCTGTAGTTTTCATACAGCTCTGTAAGTATTGTTCCGCATTTGTTGGTTTATTTAGAACAACTGTTAGTCCAAGAATACCTAGTCCATCTTTTCCAGAGGTCAAAATGAAAACTTATGTTAATAATCAGAACAATATCAGCAAACTTCTTCGAATCTTCACATCTTGCTTTCTCAGTGCTAAACATAACGATATATATGCATAGGCGATGTGACTGAAAATACATTTAAATTTCTTTAATCTCAAAACTGATATTCAAATTTAACTATGGTACAATATTAACAAAGGTGATAAGGAAGGTGAAGAAAGTACATGTAAGCGAGAGGACTTTGTTTGGGTCCTGACAGGAAACAGGAGGTACACTTAGCCAGAAACCCAAGGCACTAATTTCAGAGAATATATGCAGCCTGTGATCATTGCAGCGTTATTTACAATAATGAAGTTATGGAAGCCACCCAAGCGCCCATCAATAGACGAGTGGATAAAAAAGTGGTGGTACGCATGTACTATGGAGTATTACTCAGCCATAGAAAAGAACAAAATCTTACCATTTGTGATAGCGTGGATGGACCCAGAGGGTATTATATCAAGTGAAATATGTCAGTCAGAGACAGACAAGTACCATATGATTTCACTTATATGTGGAATCTAAGGATCAGTATAAATAAACCAATGGGAGTGCAACAAACGATAGATGTAGAGAGCAGACTGATGGATACCAGACGGGAGTGGGTTTGGGGGACTGAGTTAAAGAGGTGAAAGGATTGAGATGCACAGATTGGAAGTTACAAAATAGTCATGGGGATATAAAGTACAGCGTAAGGAATGTGGTCAATAATATTGTGGTAATTATGCATGGTGTCAGGTGGGTCCTGTAAATATCTGGGGGAACACTTTGTGAAGTATCTGATTGTCTAAATGTTATGTTAGAAACTAATACAAAGTAAGATTAAATGTAGACTCTAATCGAACAATAAAAATAAAGATATTTGGGAAGGACAGAGGGGACCAATAATGGATGTTGAGACATCAAGGACATAGCAAAAGTGGAAAACCATTGTGACAGCTAAGACTGAAGTGGCAATGCAAGCAGACAGGGTTGCTAGCGGCTGTGAAGGCTCAAGCTCTTGAAGGAAACCCTTGTGACTTTCTTGACCTCTCGTTCCATTTTCTACTGTCAAAAAAACCTGCATTGGCTGCATCCAACCAGATGTCAGAGGACAGCAAAACTGCAGAGAAGTCTTTGAGAAATCACTCCTCCTCCTCCTCACTCAGGTCATAGAGCAGGCCAAACAAAGGGCAGACAATGAATTAGGGGAAAAAAGGAAAGACAGATATGACCTTAATGGAGAACCAAAGGGGCTGCAATTGTTGGAAACATTTTACTCCAAGCTTTAGGGTCCTCAGATGTCCCACAGTGTTGAGTCACAGTGGGGTCTGTGGAGGGAGTACTACCAGGTCGGACTGACCAGAAAACAGTCTCTTTCTCTCTAGGTTTGCCCAGTTGGAGAGAAAGAACATCTGAGGGCATTTTGGAGTTTCATTTTCTTCTAGAGACAAATGGAGAGGGTTGTTGTAGAAGTTGAAATATCAGTATATTTAGAAAATATTCTAAAGAACTTTGGAAAAAACCAAAATATTTTTTACATGAACCATTTGCCCTGAAAAAAATAATGTCACAATCTTTGGTTGATAACATGTTCTTTTACACTGCTCTGGTAATTATGGAGAATATATTGTTTCCTAACAATGAGTAAACTCAGATTCAGAAGTCTCTCTCACCATTCTCTTTGTCCTGCCAAATATAGACAACTAAAGATCTTCTGAAAATTCAGTATGTGTTATAGGATGTCCCATAGATCAAATCTGTCACAAATTTGTTGTGTTTATCTTAAAGATTTTATTTATTTATTTTTAGAGAGAGGGGGAGGGAGGGAGAAAGAGAGGGAGAGAAACATCACTGTGTGGTTGCCTCTTGAGCACCCCCTGCAGATTGGGGACCTGGCCCACAACCCAGGCATGTTCCCTGACTGGGAATCGAACTGGTGACCCTTCAGTTCACAGGTCGGCACTCAATGTCCTCAGCCACACCAGCCAGGACACAAATTTGTTTTTGAGATGTCACTGGAATCTCAGTCTGGCTTTGTCAGGGGAATCCTTGGAAGGTTTACAAGGTTTGTTGATATTGGAGCCTCAAAGAGTTGTCAACACACTAGGGAAGCAAATTCCCAAAATTTTCTACATCTTGTTCTAAGTTTCACTTCAAGAGTGTATATATGTTTTGGTATTCAAAAAATAAATATTTGGCCATTCCTGCTGTTCCTGGCACAAGGTTCCTAAAAGTCTTGGAACCTTCTGAGTGATGAATGTCTTTTGTGTGCTAATAAGATGCTGGTGTCTGCGGCCTCAGGATAGGTTTAGGATGGGGGTTCTACACAAAAAAGACCGAGTCTGGTTAGTGGGATGGAACTCCTAGCCCCACCCCTGACCTTCAGGGAGGGGAGAGCAACTGTAATTGAGGTTAATGACCAGTGGACAACGTCTGAATCAACCATGCCTATGTAATGAAACCTCCGTGGGAGTCCCAGATGCTAGGGTTGGGGAGGTTCTGAGCTGGTGAACACATCAAGGGCGGTGTGCTCTGAGAGGGCACCAAAGTTCTGTGCTTGCCCCCCGCCCCCTGGCCTGGCTCTGTGCATCTTTTCCATTTGGCTGTTCCCCAGTTGTAGCCTTTATAACAGATGAGTAAATGTAACTGACATGTCTCCCTGAGTTCTAGGAGTCATTCTGGCAAACTGTGGAACCTGAGGAAGGGTCACAGGAATTCCTGACTTACAGCTAGTGGGTCAGAGGTGTGGGTGCCTCCACACCCCTCACCTCCCAGTTGAGATTGGTCCCAGAAATGGGGTCCTTTTTGTGGGACTGATCCCTTAACCTGTAGGACTTGGTCTCACTCCAAAGGTGGATGTCAGAATTGAATTGAGCTGGCATTGGAGAAGCACACAGTTTGTTGTCAGAAGAAAGACTTCTTTCTGCATGTGTATAAACAATGATCAAGATGTATGCTTAAGATTAAGTGTACTTTACATATTTAATAAATGTATATTATACTTTGATTAATATTCTGTACAAAGCCTGGGAACCAATTGGTGATGACCCTGGTGGTAATTTTTGCAAATTTGTACAAAAACTTCATATTACTCACCAAGACCAACAGGGAAATCTTAGGACCCGTGAGATCACACTAGAATGTATTGTCTGTACCATCAGAATTCATCACAGGTATAAACCATAGACCCCTTTAAAAAATTAAATTTCATCCGGAAAGTAGGCTTTGATCCCTTGGGTGCACCTTCTTGATCTTTGCTGGTACTTTGCCTCCTCCACCTCTGCATGTTCAGGTGTTTCCGGCTGTTGACCTGATCCTCTTTCATTCTGTCTTTACAAACATGATTTTAATGTGGGTAAGGCTTTACATCATATCTGTATGTCAGTGGTTCTCAATTTACCTCATCGTTCTTACCACCCCACCAAACTTACATATCTCATTTTCTACTCTGCAGCTTCATTTGGATGTCTAGTAAGTATCCTGCACACCCCAGACAGAACTCCAATGCCCCACTGGTAAACCTATTCCTCCCCAAGTCTTCCATGTTTAAGCAAATGCTGGCACCATCTGTCCCTCTAGAAAAAGTATCCTAGGAACCACCCTTGCTTATTCTCATTTTAACACAACCATACAAATTACTTTAGCAAGTTCTATCAACACCATATTCAAGGGTTGTATAAGACTACATTTATCTGTCCATTCACCCTCTTCAGTTCTATGGTACCTTAACTAACCTAAGCTATCATCACGTCTCTCCTGGATTTCTAGGAAAGTCTCTTTTGATTCTTCTGCATCTTCATTTCAGACAGACAAAACCTGAGCAGAACTTTTCACATTGGTTTCCTCAGCATCCACCTGGACAGTATATTTACCCTCTGGCAGGGAACCTTCAGGGCCTTAAGCTAAAAGAAATACTTTTTTACAGCAAAAATGGGCCTCTAGAAACTTCAGCCATTTTTTTTTTCAAACAAAAAAAGAAAAAAGGCAGTAGCTATGTAGGAGGTGTTTTTACTAAAACTATAAAACCATCAATGGTATTTTCACCAATTCAAAAGGGGTACTTTTTACCTTAACTCTTGAAAGTGTTGGAAAGAGCTTTTCTCTCTCCCAAACCCTCCCTGTGGCGTGTGAAGCACTGGTTTTTGCTTGTCGTTTTCGTTGTGGCGTCACACACAATGCATAACAAATGAGTAGGTTTTCAACTCAGTTCTAGAGAAGGCTGGCCCCCTGCGCCACCTAGATACTGCCAGCCCAACTGTTGGAGTTGTTCTCCAGGGCAAGTTTCATGCAAAAGCCCGTTGCTGTTACATGAATATGTGAATGACTGGTTTGTGTTATATTGCGGGGGAGTGGGGTATAACCATCAGGTCCAATGGAAGTTGTCAGTATGGTCACGGGAATTGGCCTGTGATTCGGTGACTTTAGTCATAATAATGTGCTGTATTTATCCAGTGGTTTTGCCCAGAATCTCCGAGTCCTTTGCAGGAAAGATTACACTCATCTTTATAATATCTCTTTCATAAGAGGATATTTGAGTGGAGATAGAAGGAAGAATGCAAGGTGCTTGGCAAATCCGAAGGGGAGTGAGAAGAATTCGTTTGGCAATCTGGGTCCAAACTGTATTCCAGGTGACCCATCCTGCAGTACAGCTGTGTCCCCGGCTGTAACATGTGCACGGGGACAGCTGGCCACAGGCTTGGGAATTCTTCAAAAGACTGGACCAAGTAGTAGTATTGCCAGATGCCCCAGGCTTTGGCAAAGCTCTTTCCATTTTTTTCCCCATATGAGGTATTGTTTGTGTCATGTTATGTTTGAAACTGGACATTTTTGTTTATTTATTTTTTAAATGTGTGTGCATGGTTTTAATGAAACTATTTTGCATTCTGGTACTTAGAATAGCCTGTAACTATCCAAATAGATAGAAGATGTTTGATTGTTAAAAGAAAGTGTTCCAAATATCACAGCTACCAGTAAAAGTGAACCAAATTTATAACCTTTAGAATGAACAGCAGCGCCATCTTCCCCAATAATTGTCTCTCAAAGGGCCTAGAAATGTTCAGGTGTGACATGAGAAGAGAAACATAAATTAACACCAGATACAGCCTCCTTGGGAAGCATTAAGCAACATCTTATTCATGCATTCATTCAACAGTTTTCAACTACAACATTCAAGCTACTGTGAGAATCGATAATTCAATATTCAGATCTTAGGTGCTCTAAGAAGTAGAGCTAGTAAAAAAAAACACCTTTTACTTCATTAGTCAGATTAGGAACCATTAAAAATGTTTCACAGGTTGAAGATTGGTGGGCAGGATTGTTTAGGATTTCTCTGATGCTCTCCTCACGGTTAGGCCGGGTTACGGGTTTGCGGGGAGACTGCAGAGGTCAGGTGCCATCCCCATCATAGCACATCGAGGATGTGTACTGTTTGTATGTCTTATCACTATTTACGGATTGATCTTATGGTTCTGACATGAAACCAACCGTTTGGTGCCTAAAACGTCTATTGGACCACTAGTACCTGATTAGAAGAAACCTGACTAGTGGTGTGAGAGTGTATAGTAGGTTATGAGATACTGCATGCAATTAGAAGACGTACAAGTGGAAACTCCTTGTTATCCAGAAACCAACTACCCAGGGGATGAATGGTCCTCTCTCTAAGGTGGATAAGGGTGATGGTGCACACGTGTGTGCGTGTGTCTACCTGCACAGGCCCGGCGTCTCTGCGGATGCAGTTTGGGGAAGATGAGCCTGAGTGGCAGACACGTGTTGAATAAAGCGCATTAAGTCTCACACCCTTAGGTAACACTGTACGATCAGACAAGTGATCACCTAAAGACACTGTGCGTCTCCAGGCTTTTAAAGGACTTGCCTAGCTGTGCTTACTCAAACACAAGAGAAGACAATTGGGACTTTAAATATTTTAATAAGGATCATTGTGTTATGAATGATTAATGCAAAAACCTAATTCCTTCAACAATTTACATAATCTAAATTCTTTTGAATTTTTAATTGTAGACTATATTAAACATTAAAATATGGGTACATTATTTCTCCTCAGTTACAGAAAATTAAATGGATTAACAGACTAATCCAATATTTTTAGAAATAAAAATTTTATGTTCATTATAATTAGACAATTGTCCAACCCTTCTTCATTCTTCTTCTTTTTTTTTTTTGAAATGCCAGATGGCAGAGTTTTACAGTTTTATCCACAAAAGCACAATGTGCGCACGAGCTGTGTACTCATTTTCTTCGCTGCACAGCCTGGTGTTGAATGGGTGACCGGTGGCCAGTTGGGCTGCTCTGTTCACAGCGGCCTTGCGGTTCTCGGAGGAGATGTTCTGGGCCACCGCCACACAGTGAGGTCTGACGCACATCAGCAGCGCTGCCAGCTCCTTGACACTGTGGACCAGGGACTTCTGAAAGCCACTGGGCGGCACGTGCTGTTTTCTTGTTGCTCCCATCAACCAATGCTGGGTGCCAGACTCTGGGCGTTGGATCTTCTGCGCACGTCAATGTCAGTACAGCTGGGCTTCCGCCAGTTTGGCTGGATTTTGACACATTGCTTTGACTGGTGCACATCGGATTGAACTTGTTGGTCCTCTTTTTGATGACCTTGGGCTTCACCAGGGGTCTTAGGGCAGCCGTGGTGCTGAGTCGGAGATGACGGCCACCTCCATAGGCAGCACTGAGGAAGAGCCGACCGTTCTGATATTTAGTAACGAAATAAAATAGAGCTCATTTATATTGTGCTCCCTGAAAGCGGATGGAGAATTTTATTAAAAAATGAATAAAGAAGGAAGAACTAATGCTTAACAAGTATTGATTCAAAAGGTGGTAACATTTGTTGTCACAAATGAACAAAGTAAAATTATATTAATATTTTTGAAAATATTTTCGCCCTGGCTGGTGTAGCTCAGTGGATTGAGCGCGGGCTGCGAACCAGGCATCGCAGGTTCGATTCCCACTCAGGGCACATGCCTGGGTTGCAGGCCATGTCCCCCAGCAACCGCACATTGATGTTTTTCTCTCTCTCTCTTTCTCCCTCCCTTCCCTCTCTAAAAATAAATAAATAAAATCTTTAAAAAAAAAGAAAATATTTTCAAAATGCCCTTAGTTACAGTGTTGATTAATATGCACTAAAAGCAATAATGAGAACACCAAACTTATGATAGGAAAGCCACAGGGGGTAATAATGTACAACGTACAGGGGAAGGTGGTCAGTAATGTTGCAGGGACTTTGTGTGGTGGCAGGTGCTTACTAGACTTCTGTGGTGATCACTTCATAGGGGGTGTCAGTGTCAAGTCACTGCGCTGTACACCTGACACTTGCATAGTACTGTGTGGTCACTGTAGTTTACAAACTGCTTTACATTCCAGGAAAAAAAAACCCAATAGCAGAACTACATAGAAAATGATTATACATGGAAATGTTGATGGTGATATACTAAAAACATGATCAAATCTTCATGAATAAAACTAGAAAAATAGAAACTATGTTTTTTATACTGATATCAAGTGTCTCAACTATTAAGTGACATGAATTGATATGAAGAACACCACAAAATAACAATAAGTCATGTAATTTTGTATTCTTGAGGTGTTTTCTCCTTGAGTTTGCTGATTTTCTAAACAAAAACATCTCAATTAGAAGTCATTTTAGAGATACATTGATAGATAGATAATCTTGGGTATATAATTATTTTATTTCCAGAGTTATGTCTTTATCTCTGAGTGTTATAAAAGTTCTGTGCATTCAGTTTCTTCCAATTACAATATTGGAGATCATACTAGAAGATTAATCTCTCTTTTTAGAGAAATCCCACGAGAGAGCTTTCCAAACCCATTCTCTTATCATCCATTTTCCCTATCTCACAGAGGCTCAAGGCCACCATCCTTGGGAAGTCCCAGGAGGAGGCAGAGTCTAACAGCTCGGAGATGTAGCCACAATAACTCCTGTGGAGCTGCTTTGGGGCTTTCCCACCATGGTGGTCAGGGTTGTGTTTTTTTTTTGTTGGTTTTTTTTTGGGGGGTGATGAGTGTGTATTACCTTAATATATCACATCTTGTCTTACACACTGGTATCTGTCTTCTTAGATTTGAGTGTGTTTAATCCCTGGTATTCTGCCCAGATTTGTATGCTTTCTGGTTGCTGTGGAACTGGCCTGTGACATGACCCAGTGCTACTGGGTGTCATTGATCAGGGTGTATTGGTAGGTGACCTCACATAATCTTAGGGCATTTCATGGAAAAATTAGCAAAGCCATTATTATTTTATTTTGTTTACTTGTTTTAATCCTGGAGAATGTTGGATACTGCTCCCTGAAGCTTATATTTAAATTAAAATTTATAAAAAGTCCCCCATTACATTATTCAAAGAAGTCCCAGAATATATCTGAATACTTCTAATTGAAAATATTCAGTGAATTATTTGAGAAAAAAATAGTGTGTTATGGTACATCACATGTATTTTTTCTATATTTATTCATAGGAAAAATGCACATGGTTGGAGAAAAGAGTGGGTAAAATATTTTGAAAAATGCAAGAATTCTATAAAAATTAGTTTGCCCCTGTGTTGTCAGATGTGAAAGCAGGTCTGTCCAGAAAACAAAGTGCAGTCAGAATTTAGGACAAGGATGCAATGCTAATTAGAGAGTTTTGTGTGCATTGGGAGAGGGGAGGAGAGGGGAGGGGAGAGCAGAGGGGTGATGGTGCTTTGTTGAACGGAGCCATTCACCTTGCCAGAGCTTTTACAACCAGTTCTTTTACGGCTCTGACATCTTTACGTGGCTGTCCTGTCCTGTCTCTGACTTGGCTGCTTTTGTGCACGTTTCAAATGTATTTGATCAAATGCATATATGCAGCCCGATGTTTTCCCCCTGAAAGCACGGTCCCTCAACTGAGGAAAGTGTTGAAGTAGCTTTCATCAAGAATAAAGGTATGCGAGGGGTGGGAGGAAGACAGGAGGCAGGGTGCTGGACAGACCCCTAACAGCGTGAAAGAGGTTTGATTGGAGGGCAGGTGACCGGACTACCAAAAGCCCGCTGACTGCTCCTGGGTCCTGCCTCTGCACCACGGAGGCGTTGGTAAAGCAGCAGAGATTTCACCTGTAGTATTGGTCATGAAGGCGATTCCTTTTTCCCACGTGCATGAAGTGTAAGGTGAAGTTCCTGCCCTCACTCGGAGCCCTATCTTCTTCAATGCTGGCAGTGACCTGCACAGACAGGATTGCGCGTTCTCACGCAGAGATGACTGATCTCTCCCGTTTCCCCACGCTGTGTGGTTTTGATCCAAGGCCCTCTGCCTCTGCCACAGCGTGAACCTTTCTTCTTTGGAAAAGAAAATAAAGAAGTTGGGGCTGAGTTAGTGAGGGTAGAATCTATTACCTCATTCTATTTGAGGCCTTGCAACAGCTCAAGGTTAACTAGACCACTGAATAATGTCATTTGGCCAAACAGGCATGCAGCCCAAATTGGATCATTCTGTTTTATTCTGCTCAGGAAGACACAGGGACGAAACACATTGAAAGAAGATACAACAAGTAGGGTTAATTACACAGGTCACTGTTAAAGCATTCTCACCAGGAAAATCCAACACCTTTTTTTTGGTGTTAAATTTGGGACTCTGGTATTAGGAAGAGAAGGAATTTTATTTGTCATTTGAATTGTCTACATCTCCATATGAATATTATATTCACATATGAAACTTTTTGAGATATTCATAATGTTTATAATTGGTAATTGCATATTTTTATAACATGGCAGACAATAGAATAACAGGCAGCATAGTAAGAAAGTAGTCGTTTCTTAAAAATACCATCATAATCTATCTTCATAAATAAATTAATGATAAACAGCATATTCAGAATGAAAAATGCAGCTTTTCTATTTTAGTGGGTTATTATACCAATCAAATGAGATAACACGTACAGAGTCAGTTGTTCGACTTTTTATTGCCTTTCTTATTTTTGCAAAACCTGAGTTGTCAGGCTGTGTTTGATATGACTGGCGTTTTCCCCAGGAGGAGTTTATGAAAGTTAGCAACGTGCAGGTTAAAGCCATAGCCGGTCACCCGGGAAGTGGTTTGTGGAACTTGGGATGGAACACAGGGACGTGGTGAAGGAGAACATTCACCTTTCTGCTGGAAAAACACATCATGGACCTTTGGAGTCGAAATCCATGCATATTGTTCTAAATAAATATATATATTTCAAACAAATTTTACATTTTAGAAAATGTCAGGGAGAAATGTTCAAATTCACCAGGTTTTACCATTCTGCCTCTAATTTGAGCATTTAACTTTGAAGAAGGTTTTTTCCCTTTTATCTACCTGTATATACATATAACATATGTATTTATCTGCCTGAATATATTATACATATATAATACACATTATATGTATCATCTATCAATCAGTCTATCATCTATGTATCATTTATCTACCATCTATCCAGCCACACCTCTCTCTCTCTCATCTACCTGCTTACTACCATCTACCTACGTACCTGTGTACATGCATTGACCTACCTCATTTATCTGCAGAACTGCTTAAACATTTGTTAGCCCTTCTAGTAATTTATTTTGGACTTGTGGAGTGTTTGATTAGACTCAAATTCTTAGGACACTGCTATTGGAGATTAATGTAGGCCTCTCCCTTATTTCCCCTGTTCTTTCAGCAATTCTTTCTCCCTTTCCTCTCTGCTGTTTTAAGCCCCTCTCCCGCCATAGTCATCATTCTGATAATTCGTTTGCATGTGCTTTTGGTTTATGTGCACTTGCATTTAATTTACATAAATGCTGTTATGTTATAAATTCATTCTGTTTTTCCATGTTTTAAAGATCTATTCATGTCTCTGTGTTTAGATCTAGTCTTTTGTACTAAATGCTGCACAGTATCACACAGTGTTCATGGGTCACCTTTTCATTGTCCATTCCTCCCTGGATTGCATTCAAGTCACTTCTAAAAACAATTCTGTGATGAACACTCATATCTATTTTCTCATACTTGTGCAGGAGTTGCTCTGGGATATGCATCTAGGACATGACTTTGTGTAGATCATAGCATGTGCCCACATTGAACTGAACTTGAAATGGTCCCGTTGCCCTTCGGAACGGCTGGGTCACTTTGAATTCACACAAGTGCTCCGTGAGATTTGAATCTCTCCACTTCTCCAGCAGCGCCTGCACTGTCCAGTTTTCTAACAGTTCCTGTGATTCTAAAGATAAGTGCAAATTATTATGTCTTTGTTTTAGTGGCCTTCTGTAGTGGCCTTCTTTGTTTTATTGGTTTTTTTTTTTTTTTTGTCAAATGCTTGTTTACATCCTTTGACTATTTTTTAATTTTGATTTGCTCTATTTTTTTGTGTGTATTAGAGAGAGTTCTTTGTTCTGGATATAGACATTTGACCTTGTTGGTTTTACATGTTGTAAACATGTTCTGGGAGTAATAAACGAGAGATGTGTTAAGTTTGTCCATCATGTCTTTCTGTGGACACAAAGCCTCTATATATCATGTTATAGAATTCATGTGCTATTCACCTCTGTTACCTTTCGCTAACCTCTATTAACTCTTTGGATCGATCTTTCACAATTAGATCTTTGGTTCTTTTGGGTGTGCCTTTTTCTATGCAATGGAATAGAAGTTCAATTTTATTTTCCCAATACAGTGAGCCAGTTTTCATACATCATCAGCCAAACACTAGGTCTTTGGCCCATTGATCTACATCCTGTTTGAAATCCATGACTTTCTATTTCCCTAAAGACACGCAGGCTGGAAGGCAATGGAGTGGCATTTGTAAAGTGCTAAAATAAAAGGAAAAGTATATATATATTATTCACCTAGAATTCTCTGCCCAGGCAAAAAAATCTTCAGAAATGGGGAGGGGATACATTTTCAGATAGTCAATGAAGGGATTTACTGCAAGAGGCATACCCCATAGAGAAAGTTTAAAATTTATTTTAGTCCTTACAGTACATATGGAGCAGGGTAAATACTATTTGATGGTAGACTGATTAAATATGTATATTATAAGGCCTAAATCAGCCACTAAGTTTTCTTAAAGAAAAAAAGGCAATAAAGGTGATAAAAAAGGAAATTATAAATATTGCTCAGTTAATTAAAAAAAAACAGAAAAAGTGAGTAAAAACATATGGAACAAATGGAAAATAATTATCCAGAAGTAGATTTTAAACAACCATACCAGTAATGATATTAAATATTAATAGCTTAAACATATCAATTAAAAGATTCTCAGATTAGATTCAAACAAAGAGATCAAACTATATATGCATAAAATTATCTTCAAATATGAAGATGAAAATAGGAAAAAGTATGGAATATTATGCAAAGTGAAATGAGCCAGTCAGAGAAAAACAAACACCATATGATTTCCCTCATATGTGGAATCTAATGAACAAATTGAACTAACAAGCAAAATAGAGACAGACTTGTAGATGGAGAACAGTATTACAGCTCTGGGAAGGGGTTCTGGGGGGTTAGCAGGATCAAGTAAAAAAAGAAAAAGAACTCATGCACCTGGACAATAGTGTAGTGATTGTGGGGTGGGGTAAGGAGGTAGATGGATATGGAAGAGGGTATAGGAGATAAATGGTAATGGAAAAAATACTATAAAAACAACCTATTAAAAGAGATATGCCAGACAAAACCCAACCATAACAAAACTGAATTGCCTGCATTAATATCATATAAAATAAACTCCAGAACAAAGAATATTGTCAGGATAAATAGGGTCATTGTATAATGATAAAGGTGCCAAATTTTAAGATTGTCAATTATATAATGTAAAAGTATCAATTCACATGACAATCTTAAGTAGTTTGCAATTAACAACCAAGCTTGAAAATATATTGAAAGACAGAACTGAACAGAAAAGAAAAGTGTGCTGTGATGGTTGGCGACCTCAACACTCCACGCTCATTAGTTGACAGCAAGTGCATGGAATATTAGTGAGCACACAGAGGCCTTGAAGAACGCCGCCAACCCACTGACCTCAGCCACATTTGTAGAACGCGACACACCCAACAGAACAGAACACACACTGTTCTCCAAATGCACGTAGAACTTTCACCAAGATAGAGCATCTTCTGGGCCATAAAACCAATCTTAAATTTAAAAGAATTAAAAGGATACAAAGTATTTTCATAGCTGATAACTGAATTTGATTAGCAACCAGTAACAGAAATATATCTGAAAAATCACCAGATATTTGAAGATTAAAAAACACATTTTTAAAAAGCATGTGGGTCAAAGAAAAAGTCTCAGGGAATTTAACAAAAAAATATGTATGTATGTGTATGTACGTATCTATATCTGAACTGAATAAAAATGACAGTTCAACATGTCGGCAGGTTTGAGCTCCAGTTAAAGCAGAGCGGGACCTCAGTTAGTGATCTAAGCTTCTACTCTGACGACTGCCTTTGCCTCATTTTAAATGTATGTGGATTTTCTGTTTTTCTTGTTTCCTAGTGGAATTCCAAGGTGGTTTGAGCATATTCTATGTGATTTTAGCACAGTGATTTTTTTGAGATTAGCATTATCTTTAGCATATAGGCAATTTTGTTCTATATCCATATGCATTTGAAAGGAATGTATACTTTTAATTCATTGGGTTGTCTGTCAACTAGGTAAAGTGAATAATCATGCTAGTTGTCTATGCTATGCACTTAATGCTTTATCGTGCACTCGTTCTGCTATTTAGTGGGTGTATGGTGGATGTCCATGATTTTGTGTTTTTTTGTTTCTTCTTAGGCACTATTCTTGGTCAATGCCACTACATGGATGCATTTTTTCCCTGTCAAGTTCTAAGTTACACTTTTGTTTTCAGGTGAATTCTCACAGTGTTTCTTCTCGTTTTGTTTTGTTCATCAGATACTGGCTGCCTTCATTGCTGTGACTGATTTTTGAGAAGGGAGGCGGTCACTCAAGCTAGCTTCTGTCAGAAACCAGAAGCCACATCTGTAGATGTATTATTACATACCTCCCAACAACTCTGTCTATATGTACAGTTACATACTTATGTGTGTGTGTCCACATGTATACTAGAAGTGTGGACATTGAGCTTGATGTTAATGTCCTGACTTCAATTTTTTTGCATGCAACACTGTGACTTTTTAACCCATATAGAGTGTCCTGCAGGATGTTTTTATGGGAAAACTAGCAAAATATAGAACTGAATTTTCAAAGGCTATTACTTGGTCTTGTGATTGGCCCCATGCCTTTCCATAAGTAGATGTTTCCTTGAATTGTGAAGCAATAATTGGACACTGGGGAGCTATTATTTTTGGGGCCTCTAAGACAATTTTGTTTTAATGCAAAGCCAAAGTGCTGTGCTGGTAGAGGGTATCTGGAAATATGGCTTGGTGTGTCCGAGTGTTGTGGTTTTGTATGGAAAACACATTTCCTTTGCATTAGGGCATAGCATCTAAACATTTGGCAATCTGTATAATCCTTGATACTTCTGGATTATGTCATAATCAGAGATAAAGGAACGTAAGTGCATTAACATCTCCAAAGCAGTGCAGTGTGTTTCTTGCTGTTTTTCGTTTATTTTCCTGACATGTTATTGGATAAGATTCTACTGCAATTTAAAACCCATAATTAGGAGGGGTCATTTAGGGGATGTAGTACCAGTTGTGGACTTTCTGAGAAGCATTTTGAAACAAAGTAAGTTACTAACTAACCGGTTTAGGACTGAGAGTTTTATTGGTGGTGACTCCCTCCTCTTCCTGAGTAGAATAGCCTGGAAATACATCGAGTCGGTATCTGAAGAGTGATGCTAGGATCAAGTCACTGTAATCTGCCATTTTCTGGATGTCTGATGGTGAATTTTAAAGATCTGAGGAACGAAGTCAGAAAAGAGTTAGAAAACTAAAGGCGTTAAGAGAGAAGGTTAGTACCTTGAAAATATTTCAAGAACTTATCTGGATGAGTCTCAAGATGAAATGCAATAAAAACAATACACAGCTGTATTTTGTTTTTTGTAAATACTACTGCTACCCAGATACATGCATTCAATGATTTTTTTTTAGTGTGATTGCATGATTGATTTTAATTTTTAGAGGCATTTAAAAAGTGTTAGGTCATCTAAGAAACATCATTTATATGTGTATACTTAGCAATATCAACCTATTTCTTATAAACAATTTTGATTTAAAAAATGAATTCAGAACTCAAAAAAACACTTTGATGTGTGTTTAATGATCAGTTTAGGCATGTATACAACCAAGTAAGGCACAGAATTGTTCACCTTTGTTCCTGGAACATTAATAAACAACCTAACACTTGATAGCCCTATTGGTTATATGTTTGGTTTTGTGTTCCTTTTTCTGGGTGTGGTTTCCTCATTTTTGCAAAGTTTTTGTTGGGGGTCCTGAATTCATTCTGTCTCACTTTCAGATCAACTCCGAATTTTCTCAGTGTCCAATCAGTTAGTGTAGATTTATTTACTCCTACCAAAAAGTAGATTGTTCCGTTCTGCTTACTCCTTTCTCCACTGGTTTTCTTGGCCTCTGGAGTTTGGTACGTTACAGTCCTCACTGTTGGGATCGCATTTCCTTCATCCTCCTGCACTTGGCATGGGTCTCAGTGCTGCACTTTCCTTGTGATCAGTGGCCCCTCAGATCCGTTCGGATTTCCAGGCCCTGCACTGAACGCCACCTTTGGGTCAATGATTGCACTGTGGGACCTGGTTTTCCTGCCGATCCAGTTAGACTCACTCTTGCTCCCATTGGGAACATGCCAGCCAGTCTGGCCTCATAACCTAATAATGTGCTCATCCTGGTGGCTCTCTTTGTAGTTGGTTCTTTTCCCAAAGGGATATTTTGATCTGAAAGTTTATTCCAAAACATTGTGAAATGATTATAATTTATCTTGTTTTTTGTGTGTTTATTATATATATCACATCTATTTATGTATATCTATCTATACCTGTATATCCACATATATAATAGTAAATCTATATGCACTTGAATGTATATTCTTGAAAGTATATATCCTTCAAATATATGTGTATACATATTTTTAAAGCATATTATTAAAAATTCCTTATAAAAATAATCGATACTTCTTAATGTGCTTTTCATGTTTTACTTGAAGACTTTATCCCATTGTGTTTTTGGCTGATAGGGGATACAGTTCTGATGTGCCTTAAAGTCATCTGTCTGGGGCTGGGGGAAGGCCGCCTGGACAGCAGTGATGTTTAATTCTCTCACCTTCTCCCTCCTGCTTGCCCTACCTCCAGGATATCCAGGTTCAATGCATGCTGGCCAGCTTCCTTTTATGCTCAATTTTCACAAAACATCACTTGTCTTTCTTCTTTCCTTAAGCATCACCAGCAAAAGACAGCAGGAGAGCCCTTCATAGTTATGTAAAGATAGACCTTTTGAAAGTGTGGACACAATCATTGGTCAGGGCAGCTTTGGGAAATTAGTGAAAATGCTCTTATTCCCTGACACGGACCAGTGAGTTATGTTTTCGCTGTTTATATAGAGCCTTTTTGTTTAGGTCTACATTCTCTCCAAAAGGGACTGGGGTTTATATGCTTAATAAATGTGCCAAATATGCTTATTACAGATCATAAAACAAAATATTTTGTGTGTATAAACTTACTCACTGGAGATATCTGACAGACATCTCTGTAATTTCTGCTGGACTAGAAATGAAACAAACAAACAAACAGAAGACAAACAGGCCCCAATAAAATCATGATCAAGTGCGCAGGAAGTGGGCCCACGTTATGTGAGGCTCTCTAGAGACCAGTGTAAGGGCCACTCCCTTTCATACATGCTGGGGATGAGAGGAAAAATCGGTGCTTTTTCCCTTGTTACTTTTTAAAACGCAGTGTTCACCAGCAGGTTTGCAGTGGAAGGACAAAGACACATTCGTGTATTGTTGTTCTTGGATTATGAACATGGTTCACTGCCCTCCCTCCTGTGCCTGATGCCTGAGCAGCTGACAGGGTCCTTCCAACTCAGCAGCGTGAGCGGGACTGGAAGGGTGTGTATCGAAGTACATGTGGTGGTTCTCTCCAGGGGCTGAATCTGGAGGGAGAGCTGCATTTGTCTTTATATGTTTTCATGTTTCCATATATTTATAGTGTGTATGTATTACTTTTATGACCCCAAAATAATAGACATTTAAAACTAGTATGAGAAATCAATCAAAAACAAGGGTAATTAAAATTAATGCCCTCTCTCTTGTTGTTGCTGCTTTTTATCCATGTAGGGACCTGGTATGAGGAAGTACAACAGTTTACCATAACATTCCTTTGGAATTTAGATTAAAAAATTAAAGAAGCTAAAACTGTAATTAAAATAATGATGTTAAAATACATTAGAATTGGAAGGTCCAAGCCTTACCCAAATGATTCTCCCTTATACACGCTTCTTTCTCTCCTACATCTGTCACGTGACACACAGCCTTGAGGAGAGGGACATATCTTTCTCATTTTTATTTTCTAAGCATCTGGTATGTGAGTGATTCTCAGGAAATATGTGCTAAAAATAATCCAATGAAGGAATGCATGGGAGGCTACCTTCTTATAAATTTTTCTATTAGAAATATTTTAAGAGAATGTTTCTAATAGAAAAGAGAATGATAGTAGATCTGGCGCGAATTTCAATCTTCAGGTCAGTGCTCTGCTCGCATTAAATACTCAGTAAAAGCCTGTAACTGCACTTCCCAAAGAGTTGAACAGAATAGTCCATGGAGTGAGACAAGGCCACCCAGAACACTTGCATCACAATTACGTTGCCTCCCAAGTAGCGGGAAACTGAACTCCACATACTGTACTCAACTCCAACTGTATTCTCATACACACTTCCTAGACTGAAACATTTTTATGACTCACAGAGCATGAGATTTTGCTGAATTTTTCGTTTGGATGATTCCCTAAGAACTTTTAAGATGAGATAGCTGCTGTCTCAGAAATTATTGTCTCCGAAAATAGTACCAAGCTTCAGTAATCAAAACAATATACCATGTGACTGGGAGACTCTGTTTCCAATATCCTTTCACATGCATGCTTTATTTCTTACAACAGTAAGTCAGGGTCAGGGAGGCTAAGTAATGTTTTCAGTGCTACACGATTTGTCAGTGGTAGAGCAGAACTCCTATGTGGATCTATTGGCTGCACAGCAGGCCCCTTCACCAATTACAGGACGTACCTTGCTGTTGTAGTAGCTCTTCTCTTCCCAGCCCTGTCCTGCTTCTGTTCCCAAGGAGACTACACTGGGTATTATCAACTTGAAATAATAGGAGGTGAATGAACTTTGTGAAACAAAAAGCAAAGTCTCAGAAAATCCATCTAAAGCATCTACAAGTATTATCTATCTCTTGTGTGATATCTATACATGTGACTCTCATATATATATATATATATATATATATATATATATATAAAATATGATGGACATGCCTGTCTGTATATATATTCATAAATATATAGATCTGTCTTGTGAATAGAGAGATTATTGCTGTTGAGTTCTCATTTCATTTCTGATGGGGCAATGGTGCCCACACATGAGGGCATGATACTTAGCAAAATTGAATAATTGTACAAATAAGTTTTACTCTGTGAAGCTTTCTCAGGAAGATTGCCCCAAGCTATCTTCTCACTAACAGAAAAGGAATAGTGAGCTGAGAAACAACCAGAGTCGTACATTTTACAAGGGTGGCTTATAGCATGTTGTGTTTTAAAATGTCTCATGAGTCATGAGTATTCATCCTGGTGAATGACTAAATGCAAAAGTAAAAAAACCTTTGAGTTTGATTTGCTTTGAATTTTCCCATTTCTCTTTAAAATGGTCAGTATAAAATGTTAGTTGATTCAAAATAAGCATAGTCCACTATGTAATTTCAGACTATATTTGTAAAGAAGCAACACCAACTTCGAGGTTCATGACATGGGGAAGACCAGAGACCCTGTGAGCCGCCACCTGCGTGTCAGCATCAGTGATCTCGGGCCACAGAGTGTTTTATAAGCTCTTCCATTAAAAAGCTATTACTTCGCCTCTAATTTTAGCTTTTTTATTAAAATAAGTACATGTATGGGTGTTTGAATTATTGACATATTGGAAAAGATTCGAGGCCAAAGATTGATGCCCTGTGCCCTTGAGCTGAAGAGGCACTGCCATTGACGGCGTTGTGACCAGCTCAGTTCTCTCCATAACATCATGCCGGTCCCTGCAGCTACCTCTGTGATGCTCAGAACTCAGTCTGCCCACCCAGACTTAAAGGATAAAAAACAGAAAGCTGTGAAAGAGTAATGCAATACATTTAAAGACATTTTACAAGAATCAAACCATATCGAGCCCCAAAAGATTTGGTAAAATTTCAAGGAGAAGGGAGGAATTGACCAGGGATCTGGCAATTGTTAAAACAGAAAAATCCAAGACTCTATATTATTGCGGCTAAGTAAGAAAATTTCAGAATTAAAGACATTTGTAGCTTTTCCAAGATCTTTAAATAATATTGATAAAATACTATAAGCTAATTTCTCCATTTCCCAAACTCAAACATTTACTTCTAAAATTTGAATTCAATAGTTTTAGAATATTGTACTTCTCTTGAAAGAAGGTATTATCGGTTTTGATTCTCTAATGTTTTAGGGAAGGCAGAAGTTCAACACAGCATTTAGAGTGATATTAAGACATATCTGCTGAGAAGGACGTTAAATGAGACACCTCTCTTGACTTTTGAAGAATGCCAGGAGGGACAGGAAAATGAAGGAGATATTTGGGAAGGCGGCATCAACTTAACTCTGAGCTTACCAGATCACTGAAACATTTTAGAAATGGCAACAGAAAAGGCAGTTGATGGGTTATCAATGCCGTGGTCTTAGCTTCTCTACAAATACCTCCCAAGTTTAGCCCTTAAGATTCTATCTTATCTGACTTATCAGAGGTTTGCAGCCCCAGTCCCTGCTGTTCCACCTGCTGCAGCCACACACAACCACTTTTTGTTCCCTGAGTTTGTCATAGATCTTATGTTTACATCTTTTCTAGAATGATACTCTCTCTATATTGAATTCCTCTCTAAGAGCTTTGTGCTTGGAAGCTGCTATTCATTTGGGACCTCAGTCTTTGACACCCTGTTTAAGTGTGAGGGCCCGTGCTCCTTCCCTGTCCCTTTGGTCTGGGTGAGGGACTTCCATCTCAGCACACCCGTACTCCTGTTTTCAAGGATTCTGTCGTATTTCACTCTCCACTGGATTTATTCTTCTGTGTTTTCACTTGACAATCAGAGTATTTTGTCACATCTTGTCTTTTTCTTTTTTGTGCCTTTCCTTTTCTACCACCCAGAAGAAAGTAGGTTCTGAATAAGCAAACCTTAGAGATGGGCTGGTTTAAGCAAATGTTTAATTTAAAAATATTTGTTTTTAAAGAAGCTTTCACATTATTATTTTTAAGGTTGCTTTCCTCTAATTTTTCTACTGCTTTGAATGTAGAAGACTTGAGAGACTTGCAATTTACTAAATATATGTATACATATTTATGTGTGTGTGTATGTGTGTGTGTGTGTGTATATATATGAAGTTCTCAACACATAGTTTTCATTTTCAGTTAATGATCTGAAAGTGTAATAATAACTTTGAAAATTGAACACTTTATAATGACCTCTTTATAAATCTTATGGAGTTTAGTACAGTTATATATAATGAGAAATTTGAGTCTTTAAGAAATTCTTTCACTAGAATTTTATGTTTTCATTCTGTAGCATTGGCCTTGTACTCTCTCACTCACAATTTCCATGTTTAATGACAAAGAAAAGAAGAGTATTCTGTGGCAGAAATAAGTTTGAAGAAACTATTAAAAAAATTCAACGGAATTTTCACTCATCATTATTACTAATGCAAGACTTTTCGGATTTTCTAATTCACTGTGGATTTCTAAAGCAGTTGATATAATGTGAAGCATATTTGTTCATGTAATTTTTTGAGGAGCATCTTAAATAATTGACAGTATAAACAGATCGTGTTTCTCATATGTTTTGGGAAAGTTGGTAAAATCAAACTGTCCTACTCTAGGGTTATTTTTGGTCATGTTCTCTTTCTTGTCATTATGGTTGTTGTTGTTATTATTCAGTGAGATTCATACACCCATGATGTAAGAAGAAAATCAAATTTCACTGTTGAAATTGCAATGTGTGTGTGATTGCAGGCCCTTAAATTTGTGCATGCTCATATATGTGTGTGTGATTATGTGTTTCATGCCTTCCCAGAATGTCGTACATCATGGGAACTCCAGAAGGGCTGCTGATTGTCAGCGGAAAACATGCATGTAACAAAACATGCAGAGAAGTCATGGTATAATAAGCCAGAAGGGTCGAATGTCTGAAACTATTAGATTTTCTGCAGTTAAAAATTGATTCAGATTTGATTAAATTTCACTTGAATGATTTATATTCATTTTTGTTCTCATGTTTTCTCCATGGGAGTGGGGGCTGTGCAACAATTATCCCCCCCACAGAGAAATAATCTTTGGATTAAGGTCCAGGAGACCTTTGTTACATAGACACTTAGGAAGGATTATTTGTCCAGCATAATTTAGGTAATTGGTGTATGACCATGTGCAAGTCACTTAAGCTTTCATGACCTCAGGTTTTTTTTTTTTTTTTTTTAATACATAAATGAATTAGCTGCATGGAATCTAACATTTTTTTTTCCAATTTTGACTCTAGAGTCTAGATTTTGGAATGCTTTGTGTCACTGAAAGAAATAAGAGTTAGTCTTTCCTTAACAGTTTTAGGGGGAACGCTCTTATATTCATGGAGAAGAAGACATCTGAATGTGTAATTATTTCTACAATGTGCAAAGTCTTCTGCTTTGAGAACTGCCTATTGATGAGCAAGTAGGTGCCTAAAAAAGTAGGTGATTTCATGTGAGAGAAAGAGTTCAGACTGACCAGGGTGTAGTTAGTGTGTGTGTGTGTGTGTGTGTTTTCTGCAGTGGCAGGACACAGAAAAGAGCCAGGGACCAGGAGCCTGGCACCTGAGCTCCATGACTGTCTCCGCTGATCCGCTCCATGACTTTGAGCATGCCATTGTCAACTCCCATGGGCAGTGTTCTCATGTGTGAAAAATGAGAGCTGGACTCACTGCATTTCCTACCTCTTCCAGCACTCTGATGCTATGTACACTTGACAGGCACATATGGCCCCCCTCCCAAACTGATGTAACCAACAATACCTATTTCACAAGTCATCTTTGGTAAAAACTCTTCAAAATTCTCCAAGAACTGACACCCTATGTAATCAGATAAAAGAAATAATATTTATGGAATAGTATATCTTCTGTTCCAAATTTATCTTCTGAAAGCTTGCTGAGTAAATAACTCCATCTATCAGCACATTTGTGGTTTCCACAGCTGCACTGCCCACCGCCTTGTTCCAGGGACTGTCATAGCCAACTAAACATCAGGACTTTGGACTTGGCTGCTGAGCGGAAGCTGCGAGGTCACTGGAAGTGACCACATTTAACAATCACCATAATTAGTTTTTACTTCATTCTGTATTACTATAAAATGAAGCCACACTAATATAAGCATCTAGAAATAGTAGTAAAAATGTGAGACTACTGTTTTAACGCCAGGCTGCTTTATTTTACAAAGACGGAAGTTAATACATGGAATATGTAGGAGGAGGTTCTGGGGGCATTATTTCTTTGTGCATGTTGGCGGCCAGCAAGAACTGGGGATGCTTTGGCTCCTTTGCAGTTTCAAGCAGGTGTGGTCCATCAGTGGCAACCCAAAGAGTAGACGTCTTGACATTTAGATTCTTTAAGCCGTGGCTCTCAGATGTTTGGGGGTAGCTGGCTGGCAGCTAGGGTCCCTTGTCCTCAGTCCCTAGGCTCACTCAGCTCCATGCCAAATCCCAGTGGAGAGAAAGGCAGCTGCCGCTCTGCAAAGGCTGCAGTAGACCAAGGTGCTAAAGCTCAGGACGCTAGCCGATCTGACCCGCACGCTGCACCAGCTCTTTGCTGGCGACGAGGTCAGTGGGGAGCAGGCACTGGCCACCCTGGAAGCCTGCAGCAGCAACAACCTCCCCTGTAAATGTGCAGTGCACGCCCAGTATGACCTGTACAAATACACAGCAAATCTTGTGGATCGAAGAAATAGAAAATTTAATCTCAAGGAAGTTTTAAAAGATACAAGTTTGTCTCTTTCACAATTTTCAGGAAAGGGTGCTATTTCCCTTAGAGCTGATCCAAAACTTCCTCCTTGAACCATTCCATCAAATAGAATTACTGTTTCTGTCTTAGCCTCGCCTTTTCCTGGAATAGACTCTATCAGGAGAAATACAATGTATTTTTATTTATTTGTTTTGTTTTGTCTCGTATGTTGTTAAAGCAGAGTGGATATGAATCATTCATGAGAATCTTTTCATGTAAATTTGAATGCTTGTATGCCATGCAGGACCACCTTTCCACCCCCCATTGTGTAATCTGTACTGTTTGTTAGCTCCGCCCACTGGGTCTGACCTCTGGCTACTCAGTACCGTCTCTGTTCCTGCTACCTTGTGCTGGCACCTGCTCTTCCACCTCTAGCTATGATGTCTTTCTGTTCTCCAACTTTAATCCTAAGAACTCAAGAATCGTACTGTTACCTAACTTCTTGTTTCCTCTTACCAGAGGGTAAAATACATGTAAGTGTGTATATGTTTATGTACCTCTCATAAAATAATATTATTAATCAATAGCATTTATAATCACTGCTTTCCTCATCTGTTTATTCCTAGCCCACTTGTCAGCTCCATGAAGGGCAGGGCTCTGTCTTTCACACTGGCATTTTTTGAGGCCCATGCAGTGCCCCAAATGAGAAATGTTCCTGTTCAATAAGGGGGTAAAGTAAATGAATGATACTTTAAGTTTTTTTTTTTAAGATTTTATTTATTTATTTTTAGAAACAGGGAAGGGAAGGAGGAAGAGGGAGAGAAACATCAATGTGTGGTTGCCTCTCGTGCACCCTACACTGAGGACCTACCTTGCAACCCAGGCATATGCCCTGACTTGGAATCGAACCAGCAACCCTTTGGTTCGATACTTCAAGATTTATATAGTGTACAGGACATGTGTTTGATAGATAGATAAGCAAAATTCAGTTCTGGTCCTGAGGGTTTTTTTTATAGCATTGTTGTTAACCTTTGTTTAAAATTGGGGAAAAAAACATATTGAGGTAATGGGATGTCATTAAAAGCCGTTTAACTTGGAGATTTTGAAGTAGAATTACCCAGGATCGTTTTCCCTGTGTGCTCGAATACTTCCAGCATGTTCAGCTGGGAGAAAGAGACCTGAACTGGAGTGGAAATACTTAGAACACTCGGAGGGGCCCCTGTTAGTGCGGAAGTTGGCGATTATCTGAGCATCACTACACAATTCTGTTCCTGGTTTGGATACTTCCATCCAGAAGAATAAAAACACGTGAAGACTAGAAGATTTCCATGCACCCCCACTTTGGGAAAGGATATGGAAACACAGATATTGGAATATCAAGCTCATGGACAGCTGTGGGTGATTTCCTTTATGGCTTCTATGTGTCCTGTGTTAGCACACACCGTGCACTTGGTGAGCGATTAAGAGACATCCACCGTTATGGCTCTGGCGAAAAAATGCCTATAACAGGGTTCAGTGAACGTGCTCAATCCATACACAGCTTCTGTAGGAAAAAAGAAATCCAGGTTTAGTTCTCTAAAGGAAATAAAAAATTTCAATGCAGTCTGCTTCACATAATCCTCTGCAATGAATAGTAAAATGGCTGTAATGTAGATAATTTCTTTCCATATGGAAAAAATATAAGTATTTGTGTAGTCCTATTCTAACTGAAAGTATCTGCTCAAGCTATTCGTTTAAAATTTATGTAGTGCTTTGGAAGATGTTGGATGATACCAAGTGGAGTAATTATTTTTGTTTTTAGGTAGCTAGGGCTCTACCATGTTATGCATTAGAATAATTATGACATGAGCAGGCAAATTTTTCAGTGTTGCGATACATTGTCATATATAGCTAATCTATATGTATGCAATGCCTTTTCCATGGCCTATAAAAATATATGGAAACCTCCTACCTGGAGAACGGGAACCTGAGTGAGTGACCTGGGAGCACCGTGGAGAAGAAACGTGCAGCCTGGGGTGCGGCTGAGTCCAGGGTAGTCCCCGCCCCAGGTTAAGTAGCACAGAGCATAGGGTCAAATGGCTAGAGGCAAAGATGATTTATCTGACAGTGCTGGCTTGCTAGCTCCCTTCTCTAAACGTGGCTGGAACCGTGTTCCGATAAACACCAACTGCTACTGACACGACTGGTTAACACAGAGCATGTTTTCCATGCTTGGCTTTAAGGTCCAGTTTCGTTTTCTGATGTAAGGAATCTTAGTTTGGATACTTGGAGCATCATTTCTATAATCAATGTATTTTCTGACCTTTAGATCCCGGGAGGCCCCAGCAATATTTGAAATGCTAGCAAATACGGAACTCTCACTATGTCCCCGCTAGCTGCTGCTCTCGGTGCTGCGGCATTACTTGGGGAATCATTACTAGGGCTGAGAAAGCAACTGTCAGATTGCAGTGGCTCAAGTGTAGGTGTATTTCTCGTGCATGTCGTAGCTTAATTGGATTTTTAGAAGCCAGGCTTCCCCCCCCCGGTGATCAAAGATGCTGGCTCTTTCCAACTCTGCTTGAAGCAGTCAGCAAGCAGCTCCAGAAAAGGGACTATGCCACATGTTTTAAGGTAAGACCTGGAAGGTCTTTGAATCCCACTCCTCTGGCAGAAACACCATGGTGCTGCCCCAACCTCAAAGCAAGGAAAGCGAGGATGAGATCTTGAGAGTCTAGGAAGAAAGAACAGGTCTGGTGATCATCTAGCTAGTCTGGGCCACATCAGTATTTATTTGTTTAATTCTTTCAACACAGACCCTCTTACTCTCCCCACTTCACAGATGGGACTACTGAGGCACAAGGAGTTTCATGCATATTCCATTTTACAAGGAGTCAATGGCAGGGCTGAGAGTTAAAGCTAGGAAAATTGTCTCCAGAACTCAAAATTCTAATTATTATAAACACAAAGTTCAAACTAAATGTCATTTAAATCATACATGCTTTTATTTTTTTAAAGACTTTATATATTTATTTTTAGACAAAGGGGAAAGGAGGGAGAAAGAGGGAAAGAAACACCAATGTGCGATTGCCTTTCACACGCCCCCTCCTGGGACCTGGCCCACAACCCAGACATGTGCCCTGACTGGGAATTGAACTAGCTATCCTTCGGTTTGCAGGCCAATGCTCAATCTGTTGAGCCACACCAGCCAGGGCTTATACATGCTTTTATTTACTAGACATTATTATGCATTCTTCTCAAACCTAAGAGGGAAACAATTGCTTCTTTAACAGATTATTTCAGTGCTACTTATCACTTCATTCTGCTCCCAGTTTTCTGTTTGAATATATGTGTGTACACCTGTGTGTGCGTATACATTTTGAAATATAATAAGTCTTTCTGGAAAAAGTTCAACCATTGTTAATATACCACGAATGGTTCGCATGACATCGATGTGACCTGGTAGCTAAGGAGAATGGACTGGAGTGTGCATGCGTGAACAATGACCACTTTACTGCACTAGTCAGTGGGGGTGGGAGATGCTGTTATGTCAGCATGTGTAACTGATGTACTGACTGGCCGTTGCTTTCAAAATGACTGAGCAAGTAGAACAATGAATTTCCCTCAAATTTTATATAAAGCTTAAATATGCCTTCATGGAAAGATTTCAAATGATTCAGAAGGTAACAGCTATGGTCAGCTGGTGATTGGCAGCTTCATCACAGCAACACACCCCATGCATCACGTCTCGTGCAGAGTTTTTTTATGAAGCATCAAATCGGCCAGGTGGCTCAGCTACCTACAGCCCAATTTTGACACTCTGTGACTTCCAGCCTTTCCCCAAACCAAAATTACCTTTGAAAGGGAAGAGATTTCAGACCACTGATTACATTCAGAAAATATGATGGGGCAGCTGGTGGCGACTAGAACTGTCTGAGGTCCCAAGATGCCTACTTTGAATGGGACTGAGGTGTCATTGCCCTATGTACATTGCTTCCTCAATAAATGTCTATAATTTTCATATTACATGGATGAATACCTTCTGGACAGACTTTATATTTTTTCTAGTTGCTGAGTTTTGCTTCAGAGCTATCGTTATCTGTTACCTTCATCATCACTGAAATATTTATTGAGCACTTTGGTCAGGAACTTAGATTATTTCAGATTGAAAAAGCACTGGGACGTGGGCAACCACGAGTATTATTACCATTCTACAGATAAATTAAGAGCTCAAAAGGTAAAGTAATTTGCCCGAGACTTTCCTAAGTTGGGGCTGATAGCTCATGATTGTAGATTCTGTGCTTTTTAGCATTATTTGGATCCTTCATAAACATTTCTTTTGTGAAGGAATTGGGGAACACCTCTGAAATTTTGCCATTTGTATACTGCATCAGCCTCTTCTACACTCTTGCTATTCTTGTTTTAACCCTATTTTATTGGTTCCTTTTGGCTACTGGACTGATATGTTGACATTTATAATTAGGAAATGTGATGTAAATAGAAATGCAGTGGCATAATAAGTATTATAGATCACTGTACAATAAAATCCAATTGACTAGCAATCTTAGGAACAAAATTATTCATTGTTTCTCCTGCATCTTCAACTCTTAATGTTCTAGGATTAATTCAATCAGCTTTTAAACATACTTGAGGGACTCTTAAAAAGAGTATATATAACTGTACACAAATGTACATATTACTGAAAATGTCAACACTATAGAGTAATTAGGTGTAGGAGCTTCTTGGAGCCATGGCCCACCTTCCACAGATTCAGGTCCTGCCTCTTACATCTAGACACCCCTGATGAATGCCTATATTGGCTTCTCTCCAGTGTATTCAATTAAAAAAAAAAAAAACGTTGTCAATACTTTATAAGTGTCATCTGCAGGAGTGTGAGTTCAACCATCTACTCTGTCACCCCTTCTCCCTCTTTCATGAAACCCTGTCTTCCTCCAGCTTTGGGGACATCACACTCTGCTAGATATCTACTGTCCTTCCTGTAAGCTCCTAATTATAACTCCGACTGAGTACCAATTGTACATGAGATACTCTCAGTGGCAGTAATCGATAATGCCTCCGATCTAACAGGATATATGTCCCACTGTGGGAGAGAAGCACTCAATAATCCCCTAATAATAATTGAAATTGTCAAAGGGGATATGAAAGTGCAATTCGAGGGGGCCTGAGAACCTTGTGTCCTGTGCTGAGTTGGGAAAGGCTTCCAGAGGAATGCAGTTAACTGCTCAGGGAGCTCAGAGTCAGGCTGGCGTGGGGGACGCGTTCCGCACACAGAGACAGCATTGGAACTGAATGTTGAAGCAAGAAGGGAACTTTGAAGGAATGGCGATGTGGTCAGAGTTTAGAGAATGAGGGAAGAATAGTGGCACAGGGTTGGTTTTAGGACAGATAAAGTGACATTGAAGCACTTGGGGGAGGGCATTAGAATTTTGTCACACTTATGCTTCCACCATAGGACTAACATTGGAAAGCAGCAGTTCTCAACTTTCCCTGCAAATATTTTTCATGATGTACAATTTGTAGATGGTGTTTCACTTGCCCTTATAGGATAAATATTTCCGCTCCTTAATTACTTTGAATAAACTTTTTGTCAGGTACATAGTTTTCTAGTGAATGTAGGCACTGCAGCTTTTTTCAAGTATTTTCTAAAGTTTCATTTGATTCTTTCCAAGTTAGGCAGTTCACATAATGCTACTGTGAATATGGGTATGCAAAAGCCTTTGTTAAAGGTGTCTGATCATAGACCTTAAAAATGTAATGATAAAATTGCTTGCAAAATGGCATTAATGAAGAATACGTTTAAAGATGAAGTTATTGAATTAAATTTTTAAATGAGATTCTTTAAATAAAACACCATTTATAGAGATTTATGTCAAATATCTCTGTGAACAAGTGAATGAAAATGTTGTAGAAATAAGACAGTTTTCATCACAGATCATCCACGATTGTTCTCACAGAGGAATTTCCCAGGATGCTCCAGGCTGCTATTAAGCATTAAGTGCACCCTAACCTGATGACATTTGTGATTATATTCACCCAAATTGCTTGAGAAACTCCAAATACCTTAATTACTTCACAGCTGTAATATTTTCAAACTTGTTTGAAGATTTTCCAGGAAAAGTGCACTTTATGTCTGATTAAGAGGTCTCTCCCAAGTGAAAACCATGGTTTGGCTTGCTTGCTTTCTGTTAAGTCTGTTCATGAATGAAAACTGCAGCTGAGGGTGATTATGAAGAGAATATTAGAAACTTAAAGAGACAGTAAGTGTTACAGGGAAAGCATGAGCATCATCGCTCCTTTATCTTCCATGGCATTGAACATATTAGGATTTGTTTCTGTTCTGCAGCTCAGTGCAATAGTATCTGCTTCCCCACAGACCATTGCCTTCATCCTTCTCAGCAAAACCTGGTTTAAGAGAACTTCTGGGCACATAAAGGACGGGTCCGATTCTCAGAGCTTCCTGTATGTGGGTCTGTAGGTATTGCTGCAGTCATTCCGGATTAGTGATAAACGGTCATGAAATTGGAAACAGGTTCCTCCAGTTTCTCACAAGAATCCGGAAAAAAAACCCCTACAAATACGTGCACCCAGAGAGTGTGAGTCCAACTCAAACATCATAAAATAATACAGTGCATGCTTCACGGCAGGCAGGGCCATAGGAACATATTAAATGACACTGCCCGGTGCCAAAGTCAAGTATGGTTTCCACATTCAAATGTGTAGAAATTGGGAGCGCTCTTAGCTTAAACTTGAGCTAATGACACAACATTATGTTTACCCTTTTGATGACAGAAAAAAAGGTTGTACTCTCTCCTCATCTGTCTCCCTTACAACAGTCGATAAGTGTCATTTTGTTATTTTTTTAACCTTTGGAGATAAAGATTATAAAATAACACAGCAGCATCAATAATGTTGAATATTTAAAATGTATCAGGAAGTTGCCAAGTAGTGTGTCATTTAATTTTCACAGCTATGCTGTAAGGCAGGTAAAATCACGATTTTCCCTACGCGGTAATGCGGAAAGCCAAGTCTCTAGGCTGATACATGGCTAATGTCCCATCACAGAGCCAGAACTGGGGAGCACTGATTTTAACATAGCTCACTTGGGCATGAGGGGCTGCTGACTCAAAAGTCCTTGTAACTGGGCAACATCCCTGTACCGACAATACTGGGCTTTTCTGAATTAGACATCTCAGTTTCTTTCAGTGGAAATTAGATCCCAGTTCTGCCTCTGGAGTGGAGGTGTTCAGGCAAGAATGCCCTGGCAGCAGATCTCTGAGGACTCTTCCTACCATGTCCTGTTTCATTGCTTTTTGTTTTTTTTATTGTTCAAGTACAGTTGTCTCCATTTCCATCCCACCATGTCCCCCTGCCCCACCTATCCCAGCCTCCCACCCTGGAACCTACCCCCTTTGGCTTGCCTTTTTTGCCACAGGCAACTGTGCTGCCTCTTCCAGCCCTGGGCTCTGGGACCCCCGGGAGCACCTGGGGCTTGGGAGACCCACAGACAGGGTTATGGCAGTGTTCCATGGGTGGTGAAGCCCCTCTGATTTCTTCATTCCATGGTCTCAGAGACTGACACATCAAAAGAGCAACAAGTTAATACCTAGACTTTGTAACTCTCCCCAACATCCAATTTAAAAAGATCCCCTTCTGGGTTATTCTAGTTAGCCATTTGGGCAGAAAACAGATCAGCAGGGGGCCTCCTTGGGAATGGATATCACCTCTAGTTTATGTCTTTCTATTTCGTATTTATGGGGGAAATTGCAGAATAAGGAGCATAAAAACATCGAGGAATTTTTGAGGTGAAGCATGGGAATTTTAAAACTCCCAGGCATTAGGCAGAGATTCAAATTTGGGAGGCAGCCCTTCTGTTTGCTCTGACTTGACCATTATATAAAAAATCTTTAATTCCCGCCCTCATGCCTTGGAGATTCTACACAAAGATTTCTATGTGTCCACAACAGAGATAGAACAAGGCGTGAGTGATTTGACGCCTAAATGGTCATTATTGCAGAGCCGGAGTAAGCATCTACTAATATATGGCTTCAGGGATAAAGAGAAACTCACTTTCTAACTTCTTAAATTCATCTCTCACCTGCTCACAGAGACCATAAATTATTAAACCCAATTATAAGAGTCATTCCTTTGATTTAAGACTCCGTGTATGGGGTTAAAATTCAAATGCACCTGGGAATGACAACACACAAGCTTTGTAAATTACAGTGTAATGAGTTAACCAGACCTTTGCATGAGCATGTGTTTTAATAGAGCCGAGCACTGAACAGTGGCGGGAGTGAGGACGGGGAAAGAAAGTGGAGGGATAAACTCAGAAGGGTTGGTAGAGGCTTCGAAAATTCATGAGGACTTCATCCACATTGATTACCTGGAGTGATAAGGTCACTATTCCTAGACTCAGGGACACCAGCATGAGGCTAACCAGAACCCTAGCCCCTCACAGCTGCCGATCTGGAAAATATGACACAGCACAGGTCAAGTTAGCACCATGTGCAAAGCAGCGTCCAAAATAGGAAGTATTGAAATAGACTCCAATACAGGGTACAGACCTCCAAAATAATCCACTGATTTGAGGAGGAAGGAAGGAAGTAATCTGAGAAATCATTTATTCTGTGTATCTCATCAAAAATTGTGAGAGGACAGATACTTTGGGAGGTTTTAAGTCCATGACCGGAACACAAGTGAGTAATGCTTCTGCACAGGCAAGGTCCTGGTGCTGGTTCTGTTTTTGAGATTTGTTCGGGCAATGACAGATCTGGGTTAGCGCACTAATCGCCACCCCAGATGAAATGACCTCATGCCCATAAGTAGTTCCTTTCATCATAATCACTCTCAACCTTGACCTTAATTCTGAAATGAATCACATTCCAAATATTTCAGAGAGTGAACAATATTCTGTTGATGATGATGATTAAAACAAAACTTGGGGCTACCATTTTAGCACGAGGGTTTGTTCTGGTATTTCCCCAACTATAAGTAAGTGAGTCTCGGAAGCCTCTTGACACAGAAATGGTTCTGGTCCATACGGACTGTCCCAATACAGCCAGCTGGCGCTTCCCGAAGGAATCGTAAATTTGAATTTCCTCACTCATGGTCTCATAAAAGCTCAAAATAATATGCACTCATGTAAGAATCTTAACATTTAACATTTTGTTATGCAACAGAAAAAAAAATAAAACCAAAAAGGGATGTGATTGATTTGGGCATTGTGTGTGGAGCTAACTTGAGTTGTTGACTTGAGAGAAAAGTTGAGGAGGGAGAAATCAATGAATCAGCTTCCTTCTCATCTTTATGCTCAGGCATGACATAGCAGGGCTCAGGAAATGGTGACAGCATGGCCTGGCCTGAGGAATGCTGGAGGAAAATATACAGAAAGCTGACTCTTGGCTCACTGATCAGGAGCAGAGGAATTTTATTTCCATTAGTTCACAGCACACAACGTCTAGCTTGATGTTATACCCCAAGCTCCTGTACTACTAGGTGAGTTATACAAGCAGTTCTACCTTCCAGACTGCCTGTGACGTCATGTGCAGAGTACGAGTGAATAGTCAGAGAGTGTGTTTGTCTAAGCGACACAGCCCCTCTTCAGGGGGAAAGCCCCCGAGGATGCTGGAGCAGTCCCTTCCACAGACCAAATCACTTACTTGAGTTGATGAATCAATAACTCTCTCTATAAGTTTTCTTTCATTTTCCTTTAGGATCTTCAAAACACATACATTTTATTAACTGGCATTAATAATTGCATTTTGTTCCTTTGCATATAATGTGTTAAAGCTACCGTTTTGGCTATAAAATACATAATAGTGTGCTGCTTTGTGAATGTTTCAATGCTTCAGAAATCACTGTTGTGAAGAAGTGATTCAAGGAATGCTTTAATAATCAGATATGAAATATTTGCTAAATATAATATGTGACTAATGAAATTACTTCAGGTTGTTTTGCGCATGACAACTTACTGATTCCTTTCCCAAGTGGTATCTAATGCAGGGTCTTCAGCAAACATGTGGGTAGGTAAGGACCTCCTTCATCTGTAGGAGATAACAGTGACGGCATTTCAAGATGCAGCATTAGTTGGTGAGGCTCTGGAATGCCAAGGGGGTGTCAATAAATAGAAGTATAAAGACATAAAACCAGGTCATTTAACTTTAAATATGAAAAACATTTCAATTTTGAACTGTTTCCTGTGTGTAAAAATATGAAATACTTTTTGTACTAAAATGTTATTTAGTGTAAATTCATCTCATGATACGAACATGTTTATTCAAGTATAAATTAAGGTTACAGAAATGTATGCTTTAATAATACAGATATACATACATGTGGAGATATATACACACATGTACATTTATATATTCTATGTACATGTAACTGTCTATATATCTACATATGTACAAGGTAGGAAAATTAGGTTTACAGTCATTAATATGGAAATTAATACAAGAATAATAAATAATACTACCAGAATAAACTCTGTGTTTCATTGCCCCACCCTGTGTATAGATATTTATAATCTTCTGGTCTAAAAGTTGACCTTCAGAAATAAAGCCTGCACAATGATAAGGCACATTCTTCATGGTTCAGAAATACCACACACAATTCAAGATATAACAACTTCTTTAGAAACTTCAAGATGCAATAATCTTATGACAGTATTGTTAAAATAAAGCATGGACCAGCATTTAGTAAAGAAAACTGCTTTTTGTAAATGAGGTACCCTATCTATTATTGTCAACTGGAAAGACGGGGTCTGTTTGCCCAAAATTCAGGGGAGACGTCTGACAAACCCAGGTTCATGGCAGGAAGTACCGTTGAGATTCCCACAGCACTGAAGATGCACAGTGAGTAGTCTACAGTCTTCGGTGTTCACAAGCAATGACCATTCTTCTGTGTGTGTGTGCGTGTAATAGGGAATAAGGGATTGGGGGGACTGAGACCTTCCAGTTCTTATGTTAGTGTTTTCTAGGGATCCGGCAAATCTAGGATTATGTTCTCATAAGTTACAGTTTTCTGAAAGCATCTTTAAAGATCCGTGCGCCTTGGCGTGTGGACAAATATATGTAAAAGGAAAGTTGGCTTGTTAGAAGCACAGAGCAAGTTTTCTCTGCAGCACTCACAGCACTGTCTTAGAATTTTGCATGCAAAAGAAATCAAAGGAAGCACAGGGGACATACGGCTAGATGCACTAATATTTGCTTAACCTTAAAACTGACTTTGGAAAGAACAGCTTCCCAGGGAATTGGGAACCCTTGAAATAAATGAGCCAACATGTTCGGGGAGAAGCTGTGTGACAGGCTTTCCATAGCTTTGACCTTAAAGGTAAACACCAGGCCAAAGAGCCCCCTGGTGTTCCTGGAACCCAAACCTACCCTGGTGAACAAATCTGCTAACTTCCCATTCTGAGAGGGCAGTGCATAGTGAGTAGGAGCCCTGAAGAGCAACCATAGGAGAAATGGGACTCAGTCTTTGTTACATGAGTGCTTTTCTAAGAAAGAATGTTCTTTCTCCCCCGTCTAATCCATCTGTGGGAATAAGAACCATAAAGGAAAGAGCTTAAACATGAAGAAGCTTCAATTTATATTTCTACTCATCTCCTAGGTCTGCCTGGGCTTCCGAGACTCAGCAGAGGTGGGGGTCACCTTGGTGGGCTACAATGGAGATTTACACTCTGCTTCAGCCAGCTGTCCAGTTCCATTTGTCAGACCCGGTTCTTAAGAAGCATGGCTGCTTGTCAGCCTCGGCAGGTCAAAGGCTAAGCAGGGCATTCAGTGCGGGGAGGGGGGGCAGATTATAAGCATGGGGTGGGTGCTTTCTGCTCAGAGGCGTTTTCTTTCTGCACACTTTGCCAAAGGGAACATTTCACTTTCTTTGCTTGGAAGTATGTTGTCCCTCAGGAGGTTCGGCCAGGGGATTTTTAACCTTTTTTTTTTTTTTTAACCAAAATGACCCCTTACCTGACCTCTGATTTTCCCCAATGGAAAAGAGTTTTCTAAGCCTCTTTGGCAAAGGTTAGTAGTGGGTCGCTGAAAACTCTGCCAGTGAATGACGTGTCACGAGTGATTAAGGATGGAAGAGCTAAAAAGGAAAACTAGCTAATGGTCCAATCAGCATGTTTCAAAAAAAAAAATCACCAGTGTGTGTCAAAAAATCATCAGAATCTGTTTCAAATAGAAAGATAGATATGCACTGAAGCAAGTTTGTATTCCCATCATTTTGGGGGCCTGCACTGTAAAAATGTGTTTATTAATGAAAACTGTGATGATTTGTATTGCTTGGAAGGTTGCACAGACGTTTCTGCTTCCATATGCGTGACACCGATAAAGTGACTTTTTGTAACGTGTTAATAGTACCACAACATCACAACTAAGATTGCAAAGCCCTCAGTATAGGAAGGTCTGCTAAATGCTCCCCAAACTGGGTTGCTTAAGCTACAAGAGCAGAAACCCCATTTTCTTCTCTTCAGTAATGGCTGTTTGTGACTGAGTTAGGTGTATGAAAGTAACTCTCCACCTGAAGACAGTTGAGGAGAGCTAAACAAAGCAGGTGTTGCAATGGGGTAGTTTTACTGTTGTGATTTACAACAGAATTTAATGGAGTGAATGATTAAGAGCTCAGTAACTCTGCAAGAGTCTTCCCTCTACCAGAGGAGCGTGGCTTAGTTCGGGCCTTGACTGAGAGGAACCAACAGCCTAGACCGGGGGTGTCAAACTCATTTTCGCACATAAGCCTCGTGGTTGCCTTCAAAGGGCCGAAATAATTTTAGGGCTATATAAATGTAACTACTGCTTAACTGTTAAGGAGTTGAAATTACATTCGTCCCTTTGAAGGCAACAGTGAGACTGATGTGGCCCCTGGTGAAAATGAGTTTGACACCCCTGGCCTAGACTGTTCATGTGCTCTCTACACCTCTAGCTGCCTTCCGTTCCTGCTTCGTTGAATGGAATCCCAGTTGCTTCTCCCTAGCGTCCTGGCAGGTCTTGCATTTAGAATACATTAGCCACCTGTGCAGGTGGAAGCTCACGTGCCTTTTGTGTGTTCTTTTGTCCATTAATACAAGGTCATTATGCTGTAGTTTTTGTAGTTTAGAAATGGCTGTGTTATTTACTCCACATTAGCCGACTTCACTGTAATTCACAGGTGGCAGTGACTCTGAAGCTCCTGGTCTGCACAGAGCGCAGTTAACATCTATGTCCAGAAGGAGACTGGACTGCGGACCGTGTGCAAAGCAGAGTCTCGTAGCTTTTCCCATGTTGTATTTGCAGCATCCATCTTAGCGGCTGGCACACGGAGGCTTTCAACACAAAAACATTCTTGAGAGAAGGAATAAGCCAAGATTTGCAACTTTCACAGTTTTGTGTCTTATTTCAGTGCTGATGTAATACATATCTTGTCCGATATGATTATGATAGCTTTCTCTTGCTGGGACTTGGCTGTGCCTTTCCAGTTGAAGACACCATAGGGTCGCATTCCTGTGTTTGAGTCATGAACTCGTCCAGCTGAATGATCTTAACACGTTATTGACTCACTCTTCATCTCAAATCACGGCAATGATAACATGGATGAAGGCTATTGTGAGGGTTAAACTATTCATACATATGAATCATTTTGCACAATAACACAGAGGAAGTGGTAAATAGGAGCTCTTACTAGTGTTACAGCTATATTGGTATCAGAATTCATGTTATGATTAATGTTATTTTCATGCAGTAACTCTTTTCTTCTTATATCAGTCTTTTCCGAAGTGAGGTTTGAGAACTCCACATTATTAGGATTCTGCCAAAAATATTTTCCTTTCATAAATATCCACATACTAGTCAAGATTAAGACTTTCATCAATAATGCAGAAGTTTTTATGATGAGTTATTTTCAGGAAACTTATTGTACTTTCCTTGCTTAGGCAAAGCCACCCACTACTGCAAGATATAATACACAGTTTTTTGCCCAAATTTTTAGGGGAAAAATAAGGATATGCATTATACATGGGCAGCACTAATTCTATATCTATATAAATGCTTTTCATTTTTTAATTTGTGCTTATGCATTAAAAGTGTACCTCCAGGAAGCAATAGTGATATCCACATGCAAAGTAACAGCCTATAACATGATAATCGGTTTTGTTTCTAAATATAAATAAATAAAAATTAAATTAAAAATTAAAACAAAAGTTTTTTTTTTCTGAAAGTTTTGACCCCAAAAACATGGGTGTGTATTACACATGGCAAAATATGGTCATTTTGCTTAGCAGGGTGGTGTTTAAATGGTTGTGGAAGAAACTTACTTTTTATTATGGAAATTGGAAGTAATATCTGAGCACATGTACTGGCAAAGCCTTTTATTCCTCTGTTATTTTATTTTATTTTTTTATAACCAGTTCACTCTTCGATTTGAGTATAAACATTATCACTAAAAGTCCATTTAAGAAGGGGTAAAAGAGGTACTTTATAACTTTCAAAATATACTTTGACAGTAATTTCCCCAGCTGTGAAAATAAGAATGGACTCATTTCCTCGGGTGGTAGGAGTAATTCAGAAGAGAGAGTCTGTGAGCCACACGCAGGGTATGGGAGCTGGAAACTGTTATTTTGGGTAGAATGGCCACTCCACGGCACCGTGGCCACAGGATCAAAGACCCTGCCTGTGCCATCCATCCCCGGGCAGTGGGGGTCTCTGCCCGACCCCAGACGCGTTTAGTCTCAGGATTTGGGTTCCCCTACCAGTGTGCCAGACCTCCAGGACCCGTTGATTCAATGGGTGGGAACCCAGTTTTTAACCCATTTTCAAAAACCCAATTTTAATCCACTTATTCCTGAGTTCCGATGAATCTCTTGCTATGTTTACAAAACGTAATTTTGAAAACCCGGGGCTCTTATTTGACACAAAGTTATTGATAGTAATTAGTATTTATAAAGTTTTTATAATCTACAGGCTTTTTGACTCTGAAGTCAGTATACTTTTTATTCCTATACCTGGGAAAACTGATTATGCGGGAACAAAAATAGTGCACCAGCAACAGGCAAAAAATGTCCTTGATCTACTTGAATTCTTTCAAATTCATTTCACAGGAAACTTGAAGCACTTGCGATAGGTAGGTGGGTATCATGGAGTAGGGGCGCATTTAGCAGCGGGAGGTTGAGGAGTGACTGCCAGCGTGCGAGGAGGCCGTTGCTGAACATGGGGAGGGACCGTGCACAGTTAATGACTCAAATGGAGCCTGGACAGGTCCTTATTTTTGAAATCTGTTTGAAAAGTTGCCCCCGGTATCTGGAGTTACTGCTGACCCCACATGTAAGGAAGCTTGTGAGAAGTTTCACAAATGTTTGAAAAGCTTTCATCGAACTTGGTCTAAACTTAGTTAAGCATTTCATCAATGGGACTTTATTTTCATAGTCTTAATATGAAACTACTGGCCTTCAGTTGTTGGGTTTTTTTAGCAACTCAAAATGTGCATAAAATTAGTCCAGTTCAGCTAAATGTTGCCTTTTGACAGTGTGTTAGAAAGGTTAAACCGAAATCCAAATGTTTGCAAAAGTCCAAAACATTTACTTACTTTTTTGAAATAATATTCCCTCTATATGCCAAGTAAACATCTTGCATGAAACAATTCTCCCCCCCCACACACACACACTCTGTAGACACGCCCACAGGTTTTCTGAGCCAGAGGAGCGTATGCCATTAGAAATGCTTTGCTCCTCCCCGTGTCAGTCCTAACTTTCTGAATTTAATTCTTCCTCCGGAGATGGGGACTCACTGTATCAGTTCACATGTGGCGATCAGTTGGCCTGCAGATCACAAACCAACCAAGTGCTGAAGTGCAGAAGGAATGTTAAGGAAAAAGGAAACCAGATTGCTAGTAGCTAGTGATGTGTATGGTGAAATACCAGAACTTACACTCGGGACCACAAATAAGAGGGGACTGGGTGGTTAAATGTCTTATAATATTGGAAAAATATAAATAGTCCAGACCTTTTCCAGATTCCAGCAAATAATCTATAGGGCCCAGGGCATTTTCTAATGTCAGAGGTAAATCCAGGCATCTCTCTTAGTGAATCCAGACATAAGACATAACTACAGAGTGATGTCATCATCAAAACTTCGCGGGTTGCCATGTGTAGATAAGGCTGCGAGGATGTGAGTTTAAAATGACTGCATAGTGCTTACAGTCAGTGCAAATTCTGTCTTTCATTGGATTTCAAAACCTATTAGAAGCATTGCCTGTCTGCATTTCTGAACTTCTTCTGTTGTCATGCCACTTGGAAGCCTCTCCCAAGGTCAGCACCTCACGCACATCTGAAGGTCGTTACCTAGACATACACTAGGTCTCTTCTCAAGCAAGACACTTGTCAATTTGTATCTGGGGAACAATAACAAATAAAAACCCACGTGGTTCACTGCATATCCACATTGTGGCAGGGGTTTCTAAGGCTTATTTTGAGAGAGTCCAAAAACACTGCAGGGCAGGCTGTCAGCAGCACAAAATTCCCACAACTTACTTATGGAAAATATGCACTGATTTCACACATGTTGTTTTTTTCTGTTGCTTATGGCACTCTGCCTTGTAAGTCCACATTTTACCTGGAGAGAGACACACACAGTAATGCATATCAGGATAATATACATTTATATCAGGATATATATTCAACTTATATTAATTTAAGCACAGGCATTTTATCTTTTAATTAAGGATGGTTATTGAGACTATGCAATAATATTATAAGGTAGACAAATTTACAATTTTCTTTTTGTCAGTATAAAATTGCTTGGATCCAAGCTAGAAATTTTGAATCTGCTGGTCTTCTAGTGATCTCCTGTACTATATAATTTTATACTTAATTCTACATAAGGGACTGAATGTCATTCCAGTTCTGAAATTATGCTAAAGGAATTTCAAATCATTGCCATTTGCTTGCTCTTTTTATATTTTCTCTGATTTATTTAGTCTTTTAAAATGTTACTTTCATCTCTGTAGTCCCAGAAAGTAGCAGAACTTCTGCGGAATCGGGTGTTCTGTTTAGTAGGGACCAACCTCAGAGATGGTACCTTTGTTTCAGAAAACTAGTTGTCAGTAATTCTGAAGTCACAGTGACTGAACTGCACGTTCTTCAGGGTTCACAGTGTCTTGGAGAAGTCTCAGGGGAAGCTGTCTGACCTGAGCTCTAAATCCTTTGCAGGCAGGGATTCTGCTTTAACAATATATCCTCAGCACCTCCTATGCTTTGCACACAATGGTGAATGCTTGCTTGCATGGATGGAGGTACAGGGGGACAGACCCTAGAATTACAGCCATGACTAAAGGGGGTGATTGCTTTGAGAAGGTGTAGTTTATTGGGGTTACCCGAGCTACTCCAGTGTGCTCTGATGGACTAAAATAATCCAAACTCCATAAAGGTACCAGCGAGTGGCCATTATTTCCATCAGTTTTTTGGTGACAAGACTGCCAGATTGTAGATGTGCTATGAGTTTTTTACATTGACTTGTCCAAGAATAAAAGGTGAAGCAAAAAAGATAGGTTTTTCTATTGGTAATGTTGATTTTATGTTTAATATCTTGCTAAGAAATTTCAGGGCAATTGGCCATAAAAGCAGAAAAAAAAAAAGGTAACTATATCTCAAAATTACTGAATGGAAAAGTACATGTTCCCTTGGCTTTATTGAGGTATAATTGACATATAACATTGTCACAGTTTAGGTGTTAAATATGTTGATTTGATAAATTTATATGCTGAAAAATGATTACCACCAGACCATTAGCTAACACCTCCACCCTGTCACATAATTACCATTTCTTTCATGTGGTGATAGTATTTAAGATCTACTTTCCTAACAACTTACAAGTATATCAAACATTATTACTAGCTATCCTCATCATGCTGTACATTGTGTAGGATAATGCTCACCAAGTAAAACGGGTTTGGGAGGATTCCCTCTTCTTAAGTTTTTTGGAAAGTTTTGAGAAGAACTGGTGTTAATTCTTTTTTTTTTCCTTCTAATTTCTGATAAAATTCACCAGTGAAACAATCTGGTCCTGGGCTTTTCTGTGTGGGGAAGTTTTGATGATGGATTCAACCTCGCGTGGGGCCGGAGGGAAGGAACAATGGTGCCCAGTAGTAGGACAGGCCACTGTGGCCCATCAAGAGCAAGGGAGCCCCTGCTGGTGTCAGCCAACCGTATAAATGGGGTCATTGTCATGGACGCCTTTTCCAGGATTACTGCAGAGCCGTGGTTTAGGGTCAAGGTAAAGTGTTAGAGCCTCGGTCATTAAACAGGCAATGTTTCCGAGGAGCTACCACAGTCCATAAGCAAGAAGTTTTCTTATAAGCACGACAAATCATACTGACACAGTCCTTCCGACTGCCATCCTGGTCTGGACAGTTGAGCAGAAAGCAGGCAGTGACCATGTCCGCTCGAAGGCACCTCCATGTGCAGTTGTGTAGGCCGAATCCTCCACTGGGGGGTGCCCTGACATTCCCGAGGCTTCCGGGGTGCTGTCTTCAGCATCATACTTCATTCTGGCCGCTGTTTGGGTGTGCATGTAAGTGATCTCTAAAGGTGCTTTTCTCTTTGAAGCCAGTGAAAGCTTAATACAGTTTTGTATTGTTATCTCAGATAATGATTGTGAAGCTGGATCCTTTGGAAACTTGCTCTGCCATCTGAGGCTTTTCACACATTTTGCATCGATAACTATTGATTTTCTGCCATTCCTCTACCTTCTGTCGGGACTGTGGGTGTTGGTGCCTCTCCACATCCTCGGCCAACTGTGAACAGTGAGATCGGCCGCCAACCTACGGGACAGGTTCTTACTGTTTCTGCGTTTTCATGTGTCTCTTCCACCTGATTTATATTTTTAAAAGGTTAAATTCTAGAAACACCTTGAGCAGATAGAAATATCTGAATGTGTGGTCATTCAGATCTGGTATAGGAGCTAGTATTGAGAACTTATGAATTAAGAGCCAGGAAATTCCACATCGAAAATTTCCACAGTAACCTTCGTTCATCTACAAGAGAAAGATGTGGGATTAAAAGTCCTTCATTGGAACCTTAACAGAGGACTATTTGTACCGTGCACGCGCCTTTGCACAACTAAAGACATGCTGTCCAGCACTCATCACTCTCCACGCTCCCCTCTTTCACAGCAATCATGCTTCAGGACGTGAAGAGTGCAGCTCGTGAGGCATTGTGCTCACACACCGGCCTGCTTCTCACATAGTGTGGTGCTGCTTTGGAGATACTTTGCGGCTGGCGCTGCAGCACTGGGCGCTCCTGACTCTTCTACTCAGTACGTAAAGCTCACCCCCACCCAGCCTCTCACTCAGGCTCTGGCGAGCTATATCAGGCCATCTGCTCGTTGTCATCCGGGTGGTATGTGGCGTAGAGAGCTTTGTTGTAGCCACGTTTCCCTAGAAAAGTTTGAGACGTTCAAAATTGGCTTAATAATTATATAAAACAGGAATGCCCTTTCAGAAGGCTTTTTATTAGTTTGATAATTGATATTTTGTTTGTCTTTGAAAATTCATGCAGTGACAGTCACTGTCACTTTCTTCCTCCTGAGTGGTTCATGAGTATAATGTACAACACATATAATTATATACTTCTCATACGCACTGATGCACATATAGATGAATCCCAAGGTGGTGGTCAGGCAAACTAATGTGCTCTTTTTTTATTTTAACAAAGTCTAAGATATACATTGGAAACTTTTCAATCAATTATTATTTCACTTGGCTTCATAAAACAAGGTAAATTTTGTTTCTTCATTAAGATAAGAAATATTACAAAATCTTCTGGTATTTGACTTCTTAACTTGTTAAAATTTCATTCCCTCCTGACAAACACTCATAGTTCAGTATGTATGGTTTTCCTCTCACATCACCATCAGGGGTTTTTAACAGGGTATATTCATTTGGACTCTTTTTCACAATTGACTCATTCTTTGTTACATGTTCCAAATGACTAGGACTGAGGGAGTCATTGCTTGGGGTCATTTATACCTAACACTTAGAGTGAGTCCGGGTCAGCAAATAGAGAGTGGTCTCCGCTTAGGGTATTATTATCAATATGCTTCGCATTATTAGTATGTATAGTATGTTATAATATCAGATAGGAAGGAAAGATAGATTTTTGGTTTTTTTCATATCTGTAAACAAGTACACTTGTATAGAAATTATAGCAAATTATCTTCAAAACTATTGATAGTTTTGAAATCTACCTAATCTGTCTAATATAATATAAAAACACTTATAATGGAATTTTTGTGAAAAGCTTGCAGAGTAAAAAGTTAGAATGCTAATGAAGATCTTCTCTTGTTTTCCCCAGAGACTGTTTAGAACATAGGTGAAGCTATCTTAAAATTTTGACAGCATTTTCTCCACAAATTAAACTCTCTCATGTTTTTCTTGTTGATTTTCTTGGGAGGGGGCAGAGAAAGCAATGATTTATCTGTACCCTAAAGCTACCTGTTATTTAACCCATCATATGATCCTTTATTGTATTTTTTCACATATTTACACAGTTATTTGAAACTCCTGACCTACCAATTATCTCTGAGTCTACTTACATTGTCTGAAGTGGTCGAGGAGGTGTTTCTCTCAAATTACCCCTAGAGATTCTCTAACAAGAATTTTTCTTCCTGGGTCTGTACCCTAGGGGTGCGGTAGTTTATAGGTCTAATTTTTCAGGGAAAGACCGTGTTTCCAAAGATACAAAGCGGTCGGTCCACTAAACCAGAATCTGCAACTGCTACTTCGGATTTATCATGCCGCTGAACCAATACACAGAGAGGGAGGTTCCTTTCTGAAACTGGTGATCCTGACTACCCAGGGTAAATTGGGTTGTTAATACATCCAATGTCATTCCTGGTGACAGAGTGTGTCTGGCAGGGAGGGACCTCCTGGAGGCCCTCCTAGTGAATCTGTATCATGTGACAAATTTCAATAGGAAAGCAAACGACCAGATAGACAAGACACTGCCTCTGGCCCAGACTCTTCAGGAATGACGATTTGGATGACGGAGCCAAGCAATGAATTGTGAGCAGATGGGGTTCTTGCTGAGGACAAAGGGACAAAGAATGTTTTAAATAGCAGCTATGGCCATGTGGCCACTCAGGACAAAAGTGTTTGCAGTTATATTTATCCTTTGCTCTGATGTGAATGCGTGTGTGGTGGTGTGTGTTACCCAGTTCATTTTCTTTTTTTTTTTCACCTCTCATTGTTCCACTCTCTACATCAATGTGTTAAGAGCAGTTAGCCTGATATCTCAATATTTGAGTTATAGAATGCCAAAGGAGTGGGACTCCGCTAGAAGAACACCCCTACTCAAAGATGTTAAAGTGAGAGTCTCTGCAGCCTCTTGGCCTAGGCGTTAGAATATTCTTGTTTGTAAGACAGACAGCTGCACAAAGGAAGGTAGAAGCATAATTTTGGTATCTTTTTTGGAGATTATATATACTTAAAAGATGGTTATGCAAATGCCAAGCTGGCACAGCCAGATTGTGTCCCGTGTATCAGAGTCACCAGAAGAGTAACCTGCACAAAGTGGAAGTAAAGTGGTAGGCGTCCTTCTCAGAAGGCTGCATGGTTGGAGGAGTCTCAGACAGACACACGGGTCGTCAGTGGGTCTGTTTGTCTTCTGGTCATTGTCCAGTTTGTTTTCCCAAATGCTGGCCCTGCTGATATGGCGCCTGGCCCAGCACCAGATGCCTGACTGTGGGCTCATCAGCTGCTCTCTGATCCCTCCCTTCGCATCTCCACTCCAAGGCTTGGATGTGCTGAGTGTGTTCAGTTTGCCCAGAAGCTCTGCTTTCCCACCTGTGCTAGTGCTTCAGGCAGATGGGTCAGAAATTATTTCTCTCATTATACATCGACCTCCAAACTTGCACTTCCCTAGTATCTCCCATATTTGTGCATTTCCTAGAATAAATTTCTATTTACCATTGGTCATATTTGCTCTACTGATTAAACCTCAACTAATATATTCAGTGAGTTAAAATTGTTTCTGGTTAACTTTATTGAAATCAGCCTAGTCTATTAAAATCTTTATCTTCCTCCTTTGTTTTAATATTTTAAATTTTCATTTTAAATGCAGATTTTAAAAATTCTGTATCTGAAAATCCTATAACCTAAGGTCATCAGCATACCATTGCCTTCTAATAGGTTGTATCAGAGCATAGTAATGCACTCTACTATAATATATTTTCATTTTTTTGGTTATTCTTTTTTTATTGTTATTCAGTTACAGTTGTCCAGCCTTTTTCCCCATTGCTCTCCCTGCCCACACAGTCCCACAGTAAATCCCTCCCCCCCCCATTGTCCATGCCAATGAGTCCTCTATTCATGTTCCTTTGGTTGCCCCTTCCCCTTCTTCCACTGTTACCCCCTCCCTCCTCCCCTCTGGTCACTGTGAGTTTGTTCTTTATTTCTAAATCTCTGGTTCTATTTTGCTCATTTGTTCATTTTGTAATTAGGTTCCATTTATAGGTGAGATCATATGGTACTTGTCTTTCACCACCTGGCTGATTTCACTCAGTATCTTACTATAGTTTAGAAGGTCCATCTTCAAGGTTCCAGAAATATTCCGCATCCCCAGGTCTTTGTGCAGGTAAGGGCTCATATTTGCAGGTAATTCCACATGGGCTTGTTGAGAGGATGCTTTGAATTGTCTTAAATGAAGTTTTAAGCTAGAAATTGCTGAGAAGTTATTGGAGTAGACTAAGATGCCATTGCTTGATAAGCTGAATTATCCTTGCTACCCAGCAAGGTAGGGTGCTTCACAAAAATTTGGTAACAATTCTTAGAAAAGAATGAAGAATCTTTCATATGTGTACCATATCATGTCACCAGACATGACAGGTCAAGACCAGATCTTCCATCTCACTGGCCTCGGGCATCATGCACAAAATGCCGCAGCAATCCATCCCTTCCCAGTGTTGCTCTTTCAACAGCGGCCAGCCTTTGTCTTGTTGTCAGTAAATGGCTTCCCATGACCCAGAAAATAAAGTATATGTTTCTTGGTACAATTTGTCCTCCACCTCCTTAAAATTGAACCCGCTGTCACACTGTGTTCCACCACACATCCTGGATTAGAAAACCCTAAGTAACGACCTTACTGAGTTGGGCTTTTTCTCAGCCACCTGTTTGTGAATCGGCTCCTCTGTTTTGGTCTTCCTAGAAAGTCCTCCTCCTGTTTGGGTTAACACATCATTGTTTCTGAGAGGCGTTTCCTAATATACCCATTGTTATAATCTACACATAACTTATCAGGACCTGTTAGGATTATAGTAAATAATTTAATAAACTATTGTAATTATATGCATAGCCGCCTGTCTTCCCTGCTAGGCTTTTCCCTTTTGGAGCAGAGGAGCCGAGTCATAAGCACTTTGGAGTCTCCAGCGGCCAACACAGGGTCCCCTGCCTGGCGTTGAGTCTGTATTCGGTTGACAGTACGTGCGCTCCAATGTTGTGACGAATTACTGCTGAGACTCTGACTGTTGTTTCATAAAATCCTTACGAGTACACACCTGTCCATTCAAGTTGGATACTTTTATAGTGGTACCTAGAGAAGTGTTAAAATTGGCCTAGATACTTGTTGGAGTTCAGAATCACAGAATTGGCATGGGGCAGATAATTAATCTAGTAAAATTAGATACTGCGTGATAATTAGAAAGTCCTTGAGCTTTTCCTCCTCCTTCTTCTTTTCGGTAATAAAATTGAAAATGTATTTCATGGTATAAGGGAGATATAATTAAAGGCCCTCATTTGCTCGGATGGGATGATGTTAATAACAACCTAAGTTAACAACAGTGTGAACGGGGAGGGGGGGTATGTGTTCCAGAGAAAAATATTTGACAAGCATAACAGTGTCTATAGTTAGAAATGAGCCTGAAACTTTGAATTTTGTTATCTTGAGGTTGCTTTTAGGTCTGGCATAATTTAACTTTCTAAAAGCCATTTCTAGCGTAAATTCAGAAGCAAGGCAAGAGATTCAAGTAAATATGTTTGTGCATTTGCACAGCTCAGGCCTCTGCTTCAGAGGAGAGACAGTCTACAATGAGCTCTTTAGCTATTGCTCCCAGCCATTATGACAACTCGGTGGTGTGGATTTTTAAAACTCAAATTCCAGTAATTTGATAAATTTGGAATTCACACATTTCTGCCAACAGTAGAACTTCTTGAGAACACGCTCTTCGCAAAGTGAAATTTAAACGTCTGTAACACTTACATGGGTGCATATTAGTAATAATGCAAATTCTGCCTGAAGTTTGTCTAAATGTGGAGTCATGCAGCTTTTATAACTGAAAAGACCTCCCAAAATCATCTTTAAATGAAACTGCAAAAATATTTCTTGGCTTCAACTTAAATTAGAGTTAAGGCTTTCTTTTTCCCTTAGGACAAGCACCTCATTAAAACACATTTCCAAACCAGTTATATGATTGTGTGACACGGGATCCCCCAGGTAATTTTGCTGATTGCGGGGAATCTGCTGATTGGTGGCAGCTTTGAAGACAGCTCAGACCTGGGTGGATTTCAAGGCCTGAAAAATTCCCAAAGGAGTAGCATTCCTGTAGGATTTGGGGGAGTTCTGAAGTCCTCTGAGGAACTGTGGGGTGGGCAGGAGAAGTGAATTCCAGGGCAGACGTGCGGCAAATCATTCCTGTGATTTCAGAAAATTCTCCCACACTTCATTGGCTCTATTTACTGCACTGGAAAACTAAATATTCATGGGAATGGAGATGTGGAAGGAATGCCAAGACGATCTCCTAAGTAACTTTTAAGGAACCCTTAATACATAACACTGGTGTTGCCTGTTTATGAATATATTGGTTCCCAGGATTGTGTCCAACAAAATACCTGAATCACCATGGGTTTCCATGCTTGTCCTAATTTAGGTGTTCTCTTGAAATATCTCGTCCTACTCCTCCCCTTTCCCCACTCACATATGCTCCTAAGGAAAGTAATACCCAGGTAGGATTTCTCAGTTCTGTCCCACCAAAGCACACATGTAGGAGCATGGCCGAGAAGTGAAAAATGGTGGTACCCACTCATATCAACGTATATTCCCGTTTCTTCTAATTCCGTCTCTGTTTTCAGTTTGCCTGGTTGTCTGTTTGGAGGGGAAGTGACATTCTCTTCTCAGCATTGTTATTAGCATGCACTCCGCACCCTTCCCGTTGCTAACACAGCCTGGATTTGCATCTTTTACATCAGGCTATACATTGAATTCTTGCTTGAAAAACTACATCAGTCATTCAGTCCCAAGTACTTTTCAAAGAAGTATTTCATAAATTCTCCTGTTGTTGCAGAGTTGTGCTCACCCTTCTATAATACCTACAATACATGAGCAAGGATATAAAAAATATCTGTAAGACTCAGAGTAAAATATGTACTATAATAAGGGATTTTGTGTGTGTATACATATATCAGAGAGAGATAGAAACCTTTTTAATATGAATTGTAAAAGAAAAATAAATTTACCTAACCAATTGCAGTAGTCACATATGGGGTGGGGCAAAAGTAGGTTTACAGTTGTTTGTATAGAAAATAATATGATAATTGATAAATAATAATACATGAATAAACTCTGTATTTAACATAATCACAATTGTCAGCCTACTTTTGCCCCAAACTCTATGAATGTTCTACATTATTACAGCAATGTTGCATTATTTTAACACATAATCAAAATCTTGTAAACAATTTATGTAAACATCATGTGTCAACTAATTGGCCTTTAAATATTTCCAGCCAGATCTCAGGTTTGATTACTGTAAAATTGGAATTTGCTTCTATGTTTTTTTCTCCTCCTTTTACTCCATTCCTGAAAACTGACAAAAAAAAAGGTTTTTTTTATGTGCCAGATTAGTCAAGCAACAGACACCTTAGGATGTGGAGCTACATTTGAACTCAGGGAAAACACTTCTAAGTCTCAGTCCAATTGAGGCTAAATGCATCACCGACTTTACAGAGTATTCTGCTTCAAAGCACATTATTCATTGTCATTTTCTTCCTTCAAACCTCTCGACTCAAGTGAATATTATTATGAATAGATACTCTTATCTTAATTAACCTTTTCACAAAAGGTTAATAGAGATTTTGTGAAATTTAAAAAGTTTCTGAAAATTGCTAGTACAAAAGAAGAAATGCTAATTACAGAGCATACAGTAGAACTTTAAAATATAAAGACCACTTTATTTACAAATATATTTACTCAAACTTTTCTTGTGCAAAGATAATTTTAATTTTTGGTAGAAAGCTAACTGGCTTTTTATCCCCCTAAGGATGAAAGTGTTTAAAGCTTATAAGCAAACCAGCTTTAAAAACATATACCTTCTTTGCATGCAAGGGAAATGTTGAATGTTTGAGGAATTTTTTCTGTTTATATGTAAAACATCATGTAACATAAAACTATAAATAAAACCTGGATTTTAGTAGAGATAGCATTTAGAGTGTCATTTTGAGAATATGCTAGAGTAATAAACTGAATTCAATTTTGAAGTTGTTTTATAGAGTGGTAATCTTATTTTCATTTAAAAGAAGAAAGAATAAATAACTTTAAAATTATGATTGCGAAACCCAATGAAGAATGCAGTAAAACCTGCCACCCACCCAGGCTGAATGCCACCAGGATGCTCTCACACCTGCTCTGACGTCTCCTCCCTGGAACCCAGTGGGACCTGGAACAAAGAACCTGGCTTTCCTGGACTGCCTTTTAACCCATAAACAGGCACAGTGTTTTGCACTTTTTCTCTGCCATGCTCCCAAGGGGGTTCATGGAAACTTCCCCAGAGTGAACGCCAACAGCAGCCCAGGTATCACATAAAGACTGTTAAAATGTGAATAAGCGTGAGCAAGCATTTACATTGAAAATGAGGCAGGCTGTTGATGGTGGCTGCCCATGGCCTGGCGGGAGTTAGCTCTCAGCTGACTGGCTGGGCATCTCTGGCACCATGATGCCACCCTGCTGTCGGTACAAAGCGGGCAGCAGCTGGGTTTCTCTGTGAAGAGAAAAGTCCACACTGGTGTGTCATTTGGGTGGTCAGGTTGAAAGGGTCAAACCGGGTCGTGGGACCCTGACTATATCAATGAACCTTGACTCTGTCCAGAGGAGGAAAGGAGGTAGCATGGCTTTCAGACTTAAGTAAACCATATCCTCCATCTCAGTTAAAAAAAAAAATTGAAGGTTGGAGGTTCATTCTGTAGTTCAGGGATCCACTGAGGATGGCCTCCCAGGTGAGCAGAAATGGGAAAGAAGACCAGTACATGAAACAGTGAGACAAGCCATGGGAAGGAACGATGAGTCTGTGCTGGTGAGTCAGACCTAAGGTTGGGGGCACAGCTGTCCAAGCGTGGCCCTACTCTTTGGGTTTTTATCTGTGATGCTGGCAGAGCAAACAGGGGATTCAGCAACAGCATCTTTAAAGGGACGCCAAGTCAGTGTTAGTAGTCGAGAGCACAAATCTCTCAATCAAAAGAGAGTAGATACTTGGGCCTTCACGTTGATAAGAAGTTATGCCGTGAATGCCTCTCCTACAATCATATTTAGAATTGCTGTTATTAAACTATGGTTCACACTAGGTTTGGAGTGATAATAAAATATAATCATCAGTTATCTTTATGTAATTCTTTTAAATATGTCTTGCATACCGTAAGTTGTGGAATTCTAAAACTAAGCTAAAAGAACCGTTAGTCTGGTAAACACTGTATTTGGTTTGCAAGATAATTTCTTTTGTATCTCTGTCTGCTTCACTTATACTTTTCAGGCAGGAACATTAGCATTGTTATCACCACTTTAAGCTTTTAGTTGAAAACATTTTATTGGTTGACTGAACTTTTGCATCAGGAATGTCCACATCTGGTCAGATGGGGGGTTCAGTGTTTGCATTTCCCAGTCCACACTGCTGAGTGCAGATACTTTGCTGGCGAGTTTACAAAGCTTCGCTTTTTTATAGCTACTTAGCGCACAGGCTCCTAGAGCACATACCTCCCTGAAGCACTTTCTTTCTCATACCATCTGGTAACGAGAGGATCATTTGCACAGCATAAAACTGTGGCATCTGGAAAAGAAAATAATGTGACAAAAATCACTCAACTACCAGGAATGTCCATATTTTTATTTAATTGTGGGGAAATTATTTAATACTAAAATGAGGTTTAAGAGAACCGATATTAAGTAAAAATGTGAATAAGAAACACTAGCATATTTTTAATGGGTTCAGCCATATACACTCTTCTAGGAAAAAAAGTAATTAAAAGCTGTATATTTTAGTGAGATATAAGGCCAACATTTGGAGGGTAAAGGAGCTGCATTTGTAATTAATGTCAATACTATTCTTCAATGTACATTTGGAGGTTGTGCTAAGATCCCCTTGCCTGCAGTGAAGCTCTCTGTCAGATCACGAGGAGAGCCAGCAGCAGCTCTAGGCCTCGAAGACAAGTGGAGACAGCACTCAGGGCATTTGGTGACCCTGTACCCCAGGGAGGAAGGTGAGAGGCACTCATTCACGTAGGTCCTGTCTCTGTGCTTACCGTGGACCAGGCATTGCTCTGGGCACTGAGGGCCAGTTTGAGCGGTACAGGAATGGCTGTTACTCTCCTCGCATTCCAGGGAGGGAGGAAGGGAATGGTGCAGGTGCTGCCACAGAAATGAAACAGAGTGACTGGCAGAGAGTGACTGTTGGGTGCATGGTGGAGGTGAGAACACAGATGAGGAGAGAGACCCACTAAGTATGGATGGGTCTGGGACAGGCCAAGTGAGTGTGAGGTGACATCTGATTGAATGTTAGGAGATAGCTGTGCAAATAGATCTATGGGAGAGAAGGCATTGAGCCCTGATTAAAGAAAAGTCTAAAAAGTACCAAGGAAAAGAAATTGAGTGAGAGAAAGGTGATATGAAATCAAACTCTTGGACAAAGGGAAAGAATTCAGTACTAGGACAGAGTGATAATTTTGGAGAAACTTTTCTGTTGTTGTAACAAATCCCATCTCTGTGATACATAATTTTTTTATTTTTCATACATGTAGGTGTTTATAGATACAGTGGTATCTCAATATTCATCGTTAATTTGTTCCAAGAAGTGGTGAGCAGGTGAGGATTAATGAAGCATTTTCTCGTGTGGGATGGCATGGTGATGCACACAAGTTCTAGCAAGCCCTGAGTGCTGAAATGTTTTTTCTCATCAAATGCAATGAGTACCAGGTTTGATGAGTTCTGGAGCAGACAAGTACTCAAGTACCACTGTATCATATAATATCTATATATTATATACTATATATTATATACTATATACTATATATTATATATTATATATTATATATATATTTATATCATATATTGGTCTGTCTGGGAAACATCCAGCCGTTATTGACATAACAAGAACACTTTGTGTGAGATGGGTGTAACCTGGCAGCCAAGGAGAGTGGACTGGAATGCGCATGTGTGAGCAATGATGACTTCACTGTACTAGTCAGTGGGGGTGGTGGACGCTGCTGAGTGAGCATGTGTACTGTGTGGCTGTCACATTCAAAACGACTGAATGAGATGAGCAATGCATCTGCGTCAAGTTTTGCATTAAAGCTTGAACACTTGTCCGCGGAAACTGTTCAGATGACTCAGAAGGCTTTCAGGGATGATGCGGTGAGTGCAGCGCAAAGCTGCTGACGAGTTGACTCAAACTGGTACCCATGAACCAGGCTTCCTCAAGAAGTTCGTAGCCAGGGACAAGTCATGGGTCTACAGCTGTGATCCAGAAACAATGTTTCTTGTATGTTCTTCAGTAAATGTACCTGTTTCTCATGGCACATGGCCGGATACTTTCTGGACAGATCTTGTATATATTATATATATAGTATATATTATATATAGATATACATAGCTTATATGTAGTATATAAATATTTGACTTTTTAGCTAGTCAGTCTCCTGTTCAAAAAGTCACTCCAAGTCAAGAGTTGCTGTGCTTAATAGCTTCTTGAGTCCCTTCGCCCATAGAGCAGTGAATCCCAGTGGGCAGCACACCGGCGGGGGGGGGGGGGGCGTAGAGAAAATGCTGGTGACATTTTGGCAACAGTGATTGAGTTCTTGAGTACACAAAGGCAGTGACATGCTTCCTGTGATTTAATGCCTTGCTGATCGTCAGTCCACAAACATACATTTTCAAATACAATTTAGCAAAATGTTGGGACTTGTCCATGAAATTAGATCACTGGTTTCTTTGGTGTCGTTACCTCTGAGGGAAGTGAAGTTATCAGGAGTGGTAGGGACATTACAGGAATTTTTATGGATGATTCAGGTTTCACATTTATTTATGACTTAACTGTGAGGATTCCTGTATCAAGTTAATAGGTAAACTCATTGAAATAAATTCAATTCACTTACATTGAAGAAAGAGTAAACTTCAGGTTTGATATAAACTGTCAAAGAAATCAAATGAATAATAGATCCTTTGGAAACATTTGCACTTGAGAGAAATAAGAGAAGACAGAAAATCAGTTAGATGATGTTTTCAGTAATAAAGTAGAGAAAAATCAATGAAAGTCACTTTTATGGAAGTCAGAAAAGGTGATGTAGGAGTCTTTCAGTATGCTTCAATACTTGTAATACGTGCTAGTTTTTGCATTGCTCAGAGAGCTTACAAAACAAGCTGAAATCAACTAACCTCTACCTCTCCTTTCTGCTTCCTCAGACAAAACAGTATTCTACCATAGGGACATTTGCTCACACAGGCAAATGCCTGACACTGAATGAGATAAAAACTCTGAATTTCATGTCTTTCTGTGTCACCAGGAAAGTCTGAAGTTGATTATTCCAACAACAAAGGTAACAAAAAAGTAAAAGAAGGCAATTACTTGTATTTCTAATCCTGTGGTACAACAACTCATGTTAAAGACCTAAGGAAAAAAAAATGAATTGATGGTATAGACAGCTCAATATTTATATACTTCCCTCTTAACAAAAAGTGCTCAGTATTATTGGCCAGAAGAGAAGTGAGAGAAAATGAAAATGCAGAAAATGTGCCAGTGCAATTTGATTGCCTTAAATTAACGATTCTAAAAATGCAGTCTTCCTTTAAAATGGGAAGCAGCTTTATAGGGTGACATCATTCATTTAAATGACTTACTGTGGGGCATTGCACATGACATATGTCATTGCTGCTATGATCTTATCTGAGTAAATAGCCAGTGCAAATAATCAAATGTGGGATCAGTCATGGAGCCTTGGACAGCATTTCTTCATTAACATATATCAGCGTGGGCCGAGGATCGGATTCGTCCCATCCTCAAAAGATCCGCAAAGTGGAGCACTTTAAAGAGGGGGCTCTCTTAAATCCAGTCATGCGACTTAGTCAAGTCCCATCGTCTGAAATCTGCGAAGATGAAAGACCCCTCTTACAGAAAAGGTCCCTTAGGTGAGTTAAGTGCAGCTCCGCAGGCTGCACACAGGCACCGCACTGCTAAGTGGCCACGTGTGTATACACATGTTTAGTGTTAAGGCCGTAAAGCAAACATTAGCAATCAAGAACATCAAATTGATTTTGGAGCGCATGTGTCTTCCAAGACCCCACAAAATCTGGACAACAGCTTGGGAAAGATTCAGACAAGTTCTTGTACAGTGTGCCTCAGTCTCAATTGCAGGAGATTGTGCTCATGTGTTAAACTCACTAAGAGGCTACCTAAAAATTCAGTCCTACCTTTGATAGAACCAAGAAGTGAAAATTACAAAATCTCTGTGTCATCACTAGTCTCCATCATACGTCCCCGAAGACACAGCCCGTAAGCTCCATCAAACCCTACTGGCACTGCAGACACATTTAGGAACGTTAGTGCGTAATTTGCTGGTATGCATTATTCTCTGTGCAGACTCTCATTACCGTAGTCATAGAGCATGAGGCATCGCACATATGCACACAGCATGTTCCCACCAGGCACGGTCCATCATCTTTGGCAACTTAGGGACGACAACGGTGTTGTTTTGTTTTGTTGTTATGGTTTCAAACAAACCTTTCCCAGCTCATCATTTATGCATAAAAAGAGGTCTGCTCCATTGTGATGATCCAAATAATTTACAACACAATATCATTTTAGTTGATTAAATAGGAGAGGGGTTTTCAACTTTTCTTCTTTTTTACTACTGAGTGAAATCTTTTATTCAAACAAATCTTGCACAGATGAAGCAGATGGAAAAGAAATTCTGGATGTTGAAGTGTGAGGGACGGAGAGGGCGGGGACTTCGCATCTTTGAGGGCTGTTTTGTTTTCACAGCAGTTCCTGAGGCATCTTTTAATTACTTTAAGAGTAATTAAAAGGCTATGTGCAATGTTCCAAAAACTACTGATGCTGAGGATGGAGAAAAAAGAAACATTTCTCTGTTCCTGTGTCAGACCGACTCTCATGCAGTAAACGGGGCCGTTGCTGTCGTGACGTGAACTTATCGAAGGTTCCTTGTTGGCATCCCGGCACAGGAAGTCTCTCCCCAAGGAGTAACCACCACTCATTTTCTGCTTGAAACCCATGTGGGGGAGGTTCTTGTCACAGAACCAAAGGGGCCCATTTGCCTGCTCACTATACACCCCAATAGAATAAGAACGGCACAGAAACTAAGGGTTTGTTTTTAGAGAGAGATCCACTCCTGGAGTCACAGGTGAGCTCAAAGTCCTGGCTCCCCCATAGCTGCCAGGGGTTGGCTTTTATAGGGGAAAAAGTCTTTCTTCACAGTGACTAATGGCATCAGGGTCATGGTCAGGGTCATAGTCTCTACTGATTGGTCAGTATGAGGGTAGGAACCACTTTGTTTGTTCCTGAGGTCAGCCGTGGTAGGCTTCACCCAGTTTCACCACTTTTCTGGGTCTAGAGCTGACACACGTCTGAGGTCTCGATGCTATCCCTAGGACCAAACCTCTGTCTCCAGGGTCAACATACTGGAGGCTTTGTGGCTAAAATTATTTGTTGCCAACCAGAATCTCATTGTCCCAGGAGCTCAATAAGTAAGAGAGAGGTCCTGTGAGGGAGAAGGGGGCAGGTGGTAGGAAAGACATAAGTTTCTACTTGGTTACACTAGTGCATTTGCTAATAAATACACAGTGAGACAACCTTTACCAGTCATGGCCATGTGGTATACTAACCCCTCTGTGGTGAGAATGGGCTACATTCAGCTGGGGGGCACCTGGCTCATGAACTGGAATAAGAAAGTGACATCACCAAGGAGGTGACAGAATGTATCCTTCACTAACAGAAAGTAGGATTTGGCTTTAAGCCTTAACTCACTAAAAAGGGCCACCAAAGCTAGCAGCTGTGGATATTGAGAATTTGAATTCTAGCTCGGGTCCTTGGATTATCAGGTGAACATGCCAGCCTTAGAAGCAAAGACATACCTGGTCCTGGAATTTTGAGAGAGCAGTCCTGTCTGCCACAGAGCCTTCCTCTTTTCTAGTCATGTGGAACAAAATTCACAAAGTAGAGGCAATACTGTCAACCTTATTTTTGCAAATGGAAAAGAGTTTGTTGAATGTGTTCCTAATGAAACCATACACTTGCCATATGTACTGAATGTGACCTAAAGTGAGGCTGTTTTTCTCCTACGATTTAAAGAGCTGTTCTTATTCTGCTCTGAGCTCCATCATAATCAAGGACATTCTGACTTGCTACATATTTCCCTGCACACCGGTCTAATTTGGGGATGCAGTAGGGTAATGAGTACTGGAACACCTTGCTGGAGAGTCCCACTGCAGTGCGGCTTGGTTAGTGCAGTAACACGAAGAGTGTCTGCTGGGAACCTAGCTCCCGTAAAGCTAAACCGTAACCGGAATGCTTATTGAAGATGCTTTCTTTGCTCTCAACGACTGGCTGAGGGACTTGTCATTCATCAGGCTAAAGCATGGTGACCGTGATAAGCTATACTTTGCTATCAGATGTTGGTTAGCACCAGATCTGGGAAAGAGATCAAGAAAATTAAAAAAAAACAACAACTGCTGAGGTTGAGTGCGGGTTTCTCATCTAATAGATCCAGTGGTGTCACAGTGAAGAACAGACACCAGCAATGCAAGTGTTGGGGGACAGGGACGGATAGTATAGCTCCTTGAACTATTCTAAAAAATAGCAGTTCTACCCTCCTTGTTTATGGAGAGAAATTGAAACAGGATGAACCTAGTCAATTTTCTATCTGACGTCTGTCTTCTTACCCAGAGGTTCTGGGAGAGGAAAAGGCTAACTTTTATGAGTAAGCATGGAAGAGAAGTTATATTTACATTTTTTCCTAATTTAAATAGCCCATATTTGTTATTTAAAATGCCCCATTCACTTTGATTTCCATGTGTATTTTTCTTCCCAGCTATGTGATAGCTCCCTGGGGACGAGCTCCTCCGCCAAGGCCCTATGAGTCAGCATCACTGTGTGCTCAGGACCGCGGACACTCGGTGCCCCGAATGTGGTGTGTGGCCAGAAACATGTGCATCTGCTAACAGATGTCACCCAGATCTGAGGATCCAAAGAGGCTATTGTTAGGGCTGACCAGGAGGATGGCCTGGTTGTGGGACTGAGTAGAAGGACATGAGTAATTAGTGTTTTCACTCAGGTTCTGAAACTGCAGCTGTGTGTTGTTTCTGGTGGTCATCTGACAGGGGTCCATTTCCCCGTGTGTAGTTTGCCACTTCGTGTTCTTGGAGTTGGGTCTGAGGGGCTTCTTCGAAGCTGATCGGGACTGTGGCGTTCTTGAGAAAAGTTTTATTACGTTCCCAGGAGTGCAGCAACTGAGACCATTTTAAACTAAATTATCAGCCTGAAGTATCTAGGGTAGTATAAAATTGAGCTATAAACACATATGAATACCATCTTGGGACAAATTCTCCAGAGAGATTTTCTTTTCCGTCGACTTCTGTGGCAAGGCCTGAGATGAGCAATTTCTTTTACAATCTTTTCGGTGTGGGCCGGGTTTATTTCTAGTTTAGCCCACACACGAAGGCGGTCAATGTGGGGAGTGTCCTCCTGCATTCCCAGCTTCGGGCCAGCTCTGCATTTTGCTTTCTTTCTGCCCTGCGCTCTGCAAACGCAGCTCCCCAGGGGTCAGTGAACCTCCCAGGGGAAAAACCACTTCCGATGCTCCTTCTGACTCTCAATCACATTGGGTTTTCCTTTCCTCTTAATGTTCCTTGCCACGTGGTTAATTTATTTTAAAAGACTTTATATATTTTCTGTTATATTTTAATCGTTTTTCAGCAGTGGTGTGTCTGCTAAGCCAAAACTAAAAACAACACGACACTACGCTCCCGCTCTACTGCTGCCGGGGTGCTGTTTAGATTCTCTGTATCAAAGTGTCCGTTAGCATTTCATTATGAGCTCGTATTTGGAGAACGGAGAACTTCTTCACAGATAACAGGGTCCAGTGCATCTTCTGTCTTTATGCTATGAGTATAGGCAGGGGGAAGTGAGCTAGGGGGAGAACATACAAAGGAGCTGAGAACATCACTGGAAGAGAACCCTAAGTTCAGGAAAAGAGGCCAATCCCCCGAAGGGAAACTGTTGCCAAACCTCATACATCATCACCCGCCTCTCTGACCATAGCAAGCCACCTGTCTTGTTCCGATTCTCTTCCTCTTCCAAAGTCATCAATCACCCGTCTTCTTTCTCCCCATCCTTCCTTCCAGTCATTGCCCGCTTCTTGTCTATCTGGGCTGTGCTACATACTCTTTTATTTTGTGAGAAGAAACGTACGTCCTTGAGCATCACCGGTAATGTTTGGAGGATAAAAGAACCATTCATGGTCATTTGTGCAGTTACTCTGCCTTTTAAAATTAAATATATTGGGATTATATTGGTTAGTAAAACTATATAGGTTTCAAGACTACAATTCTATAATTCATCATCTATATATTATGTTGTGCGTTCACTTTTCAAAGTCTAGTTTCCTTCTATCACCATTTCTCCCCCTTTCCCCACCACCCCTTTTCCCTCTGGTAATCACCAATGCCTGCCCCTCTCTGACAGTTGTCAGTCTGTTCTCTGCATTTATGAATCCAGTTCTATTTCATGGGCAGAAAGAATGCCACAACTCTCCCTTAAAGGCACGGCCCCTTGCCTATCATCACTTCTCCTCTGTACCCCATGACCCACTTGGGCCCATTGGCAGTTAATAGGCTGATGTTTAAATAAAAAGAGATTTGGATACTCCCTCCCATCCTCCAGAAAGGTCTAGTCTTGCTTTGGGGCTCCCCCACCCTGCCTAGGTCTCTTCTGTACGTAACCCATTATTTGTCCTCACCCATTATCCTGTCTTTCTCACCGGGTTCTCCCTTGGGATTCCCAAGGGCTCTAGCTTGCGGAACTTCAAAATCTGCATTTAGCATGTTCCCTCGGTTTTTGTGTGCATGTTAAGTTAGAGGCGTATTGAAATGAAGAAGAACACAGCCTGCTTCTTCCTCTCCATTGACAAGTTGCTCCTTTGCCTGTTTAAGGTATATTTCTTTTCTCTCTCCTCCTGATTCCTCAGAAATTTATGCAGGTTGGTCCTTGTCTTCCCAGTGTATTCAGCTTCTCTCTCGACAACAGTTCCCTGCCTTTACTTTTTAAGTCCCAAGTTTCTCCATTAAACACTCTTATTTATCCCAGTAAATGAAAACAAACACACCAGTTACTGGCCTAGTTTCTTCTTGTCTTCAGAGCCAAACTTCTCAAATGAGCTGGTCACGATGAATGTGTCCATTCCTTTATCTAACACTTTTCCTTCAGCCTGCTGCACCGTGGTGTCGGGGCCGGCAAGCCACTGAATCCTGTCTCCAGGGAGGCCCCATGTCCTGTTCCTCTCGGGCTTTCTCAGCAGCATTTGTCACTGCGGAGAGCACCAAGGAATGAATGATGGGCCCTCCAAATGATTGACACGTCTGGACTCTTTCCTTCCCACTTTCTTCTCTCAAGTAAAATCCTTCTGTTCACTTCGCCTTACACCTCTGGTTTCTGAGGGAAATAAGCAGATACCAAGGCACATGCAAAAACGGTGTCAGTTTTTAAGATTGTTCTATATCTAGTACCTAGAATAATATGAAGCAGTCATATTTTATCAAAAGAATGAATAAATGCTTTAGGGTACATGCTTTTTGCCCCCCAAAACTCTCACGAGAAGTTTTGTTTTCTTCTTCGAGTTCTTAGAGTGATTACCCATTACAGAAATAGCCCTTTGCCCTGCCCTGGGGAGGGATGTGTGCTCATATCAAAGGGTGCTCTTACACGGTGAATAAACAGGATGCAGATAATGAGGTTTTCTACCCTTTTATCCTTGGAGTTTTATCCTTTATTTACTCCGAAGTCTCTTCAGGCTTATGAGCAAGAAATGGGGTTTCTACCACTTTTATTATTTGGATATCTGTTAGAAGTGGCTAGATGAATCAACGGAAAGGAAGAGAGAATTTCCTAAGCCTTTCCTTTATTATGGAACTCCAAAGTTTGGAAGCTTAACTCACTTCTATCCTCAAAGGCTACACAGCATCTTCTAAATCAATTTACATCTTCCAGATGACTGTCCCCCCTTTCTGCCAGTGGGCATGGAGAGATCTAGTCCATTTCCTGTAGTTCTGCCCGATGTTGCAGAAAGACAACTGGGGAAAAGTAACACATGCTCATTCATCATGATCACATCTTCTCCGGTGCAATCAACACCCTCCAGAATAAAACCCCCAGAAGATACCATGATTAAAGGAATCTCGGGAACGTTTATATATCATCATGTTAACTGTACTTCCATTTTAAGAAAGTCGCCATTTACATTTTTATATGATTGTTATAGTAAAGGATCGCTATATTTTATAAATCTAATGTTTTGAGAAATAAGTTTGAGGAAGGACTGCTAAAAAGGAGACCCAGAACAACCATTAAAAATATCGATGAGATTAAGGTTTCAGTTATCTTAGTAATAATAGTTACCAGTTAGACCTGCCACTAACTGAGGCAATATATATTTATATGTATGTAATTTAAATATATATATATAATTTAAATATATTTATATAGTTTTTGATACATATCATTGTTAATATCATATATACTTAAAAAAAAGATTTTATTGATTCATTTTCAGAGGGAGGGGAAGAGAGGGAGAAGGAGGGGGAGAGCTATATCATTGTGAGAGAAGCATCACTTGGTTGAGAAGCAACCAGGGACCTGGCCCACAGCCCAGGCATATGCCCTGACCAGGAATAGAACCAGCGACCCTTCAGTTTGCAGGCCAGTGCCCAACCCACTAGTGACACCAGTCAGGGCTCATGCATACTTCTGTGATAGATGAAGACACTGACATTCAGACAGATTAAATAATATTCTGCCTGAGACCTCATACTGAGTTGTATTGAGAGAGCTATAAACCAGGACATTCTCAAGTTTGCCTTCTTTCCACTTTATTTCATTTCTTCCCCTCCACTTGTGAAATTCACCATTAGAGTGAAAACACCATCTGCCGTGTGGGAAGTCCCACACAGTTTTCATCCAGTCTTGAGCTTTGGAGAGGAACTTCTGCTTCAATTGATGTCATTTCTGTGCAATTATTTACTTGGCATTTCTAAAGAAATAGCAATAACAGGATGGCTCCACTGAGTGTCCTGACGGATGTACCTTCCAAGAGTGTAAGACAAACCCTATAATTTTCTCAAGATTCAAAGTTATTTTCCACTGACCCTGGTCAAGCTCCATCCCCATAAAGAGAGACATTTTCCGTAGAAGGCAGCGGTAGCGTCCCGGTAAACCTCTCCAGCCTCACTTGTTCCCTTTCCCTCTGGGATCTCCACCAGCGGAAAACATACTCTCCTTCCTGCTCACTGCTGCAGCCCTTCTGATGCGCACTGGCTTGAAGGCTGCTGAACATAAATGAGCCACCCCTCTTTCAAACACTATTGGACATACCTCCTTACAGTTTTAGTTGTGTGATGAAGGATTTGTCTCAACATGATCATTTACCCACCACTAGAGGAAATTGAGTTCTACTAGTGCTTTTTTTTTGGTAAAAATTAATATTGTAAAAACCTTTTAGAAATGCTCTGAAATTTATCCTAATGATGCATAAATTATCAGCAGCTTTTGGGTGTACTTTTAAGTGTCACTACTAGGAAATAATTTTTGAGCCTTTCACTTTCTGTCTGTAACATTTCAAAGGTTGGACTTCGGAAGCTACTCTCCTAAGATTTCATTTCTTCATTTGTGGAAGAAAAGCGGGCAGGGCATTACTAGTTTTTATGGTTTAGGGTTGATCCAGGTATGCACGAAATAATGTTTGTAATTCTCATAGTACAAAAGCTGGCATATAGTATGCATACAACAAGTGTTAGGAATTTGGCATATTCATCTTTTCTCTCCAATATAAGGACTAGAAGTGGGTAAATAGCTTACTTGCAGCATTAAAAATGCTAATCTAAATTTGCCACACTTTGTTGCAGGCTATACAATAGAGAGTAATCTTGCATTTCGTTGCTGTTGTCATTTCAATCTTTGATGGGAAGGGAGACCCTGTCGACACTCTTTGAGTGTTATCCGGAGGAGCTCTAACCTGCCCGAAGGGCGCTCCCACCGCCTGCAGCACCCGAGAATCCACCGGCAGCCCTGGTTCCAGCCGGAGGTGGGAACTTGGAAATTTCGCCTCAAGTCTTTTTTTAAAGCATGTTTATTGATTGTGAAGAGGAAGGGGGAGAGAAAGAGAGAAACAGTGATGTAAGAGAGAAACATCGATAGGTTTCCTCCCTTACGCACTCCAACTGGGGATCGAACCCACAACTTAGGTGTGTGCCCTGACTGGGAATCAAACCCCCAACCTTTTGGTGAATGGGATAACACTCCAACCAACTGAGCCATGCTGGCCAGGGCTCACCTCAAGTCTTTTTAGGTCATATATCTGTCATGCTTTATGATTTTTTAATCCTACATCCCCAGGTTTATGGGTCACAGTTCCTTGTTTACACTCGAAATGGCCTGAAGCAAACGATCTGATCCTTCGTATCTCCGGCTGCTGAACACGATACAAGTTTTGAAAGTGGAAATCCTGCTTTGAACTTGAGCATCTCATCACTAGTGTGTATGGCATTAATGCTGATGTTATTAGAGATACTAATTTCCCCCATAGTGACTATAAGCTGCTAGCACCTTGGAGTTCCCTTGGGAAATTTGATTTGCTGCAAAAATTTGTAAAACTTGGCTACAAAAACATGTTAACAGACACTCAAGATGGAGCAAGCACTTTATTTTTAAAATGACAAAATCAGTTTTCCTTTGTTTTATTCCTCTACCGTCCTTGAATATCCACAGTACTCATAAATAACAAAAATCACATTAAGCACGGCACTATGGGAAAGTTGGAAAGCCGTGCCAAATGTGCTGGATTCCACCTTAGCTCAGACAAACCCTGAGATTCAGAATCTGCATACCAGATGGCTCTGCTTTCCCGATAGCACTTGTTTCCCAGTGACATAGCTGAGTAATAAGCTCTGCATTTAATTTAAATACATATTTCACAGATAAACAAATTTTACAAACAGGGTGGGGCAAAAGTACGCTTACAATTGGGAGCCCATGATACACAGAGTCTATTCTTGTGTTTTTATTTATTAATTATGGTAGTGTTTTCCATTTGGACACCTGTAAACCCACTGTTGCCTACCCTGTCTGCAAAATCGACAGTACACGTGCTCAGCTCTTTTGTGACATGTAGCCCAGTAGACAGCATACCTTGAGCTAGCTTTTGGCTGCTTCTACTGAATTCTCCCAAGCAGTGCAATCAAGGAGAATTACCATACCATTTGCCTGTGTTTATGCCACAAGAGAAAGCTTTGGGCATAAAGCTGTATGGTTCATTCTGATTGCTACCAAGTAATTCTTTGCAGATTTGTAAATCAAAACTGTGGCTGATTTTCAGCAGCGTGATTGTCGTGTTTCAGAAATGTGGCTAATTAAAACTTTATGAATGGACAAAATTCGAGGAAAGATCTTCTATTTGAGAATTAAAACAGTGGCTAGACAAGAATACACATTTTTATCATAGCGTACACATATATGGAAATATGAATTTTTATGTGGAGGTTGAGGTTATTAATATATTCAAATGATAATTTTTATTTGAACTTTCAATCTTCTTAAAGTCTCATCTGGCCTTTTGTTCTATAAACAAATCTGTCTTTTTTTCAATTATGTTATGATGCAGAATGTCACAATTTATGTGGTTGATTCTCTAAATTTAACTAAAATGAACGTGAAAATAGTGGGCAGAAAATTTTCGATTGGATCTGTATGGCTCTAAGTTTTTATAAAGAAGCTAAAGAAAAAGGTTGTAAAAAGTGTTCCCTAACAAAAATGGAAAGAAAACAAACATTTTGAAAGAAGGAAAGGGAAGGGTCAGAAGCCTAGGGAGAGATTTTCGGTTCTCTTAAGTTTTGCGTTTGACCAATATCACTGAGAGAACTTAAAACATTTGCATGGTGGTTACCTAATGATAGGACTGGTATTATTGCTTGCATATTTTATTTGAGAATGCTGGCTTGCATTTGGCTTAGCTTCCCATGCACAAGGCTGTCCAAACATCACAAAGAAGAATCCTGAAATAAATAAAGCCACAAGGCAGCACTTGTGCTGTGCTTAGCACTATGTCTGCTCACTGCTCCCCCAGTTCTGTTGTAGGAAACACAGGGGAGGACAGTCCCAGGGGGTGAGGCACCTCTGGAAGACCCTCCTGTACCTCAGGTATTTAGCCCACCTGTGTGGTGAGACCTGTCAATGTGTGCCCTCTCCTGGGGACAGGGACATTTAATGTCAGCCACACAACCATTAGAATAGAAGCAGGTAGGGGTCGATTGTGCAGTAAAGAAGACAAGGAGGGTGTATCAAGCATGTCTTTTTATTCTAAGTTTTAAATAAATCCCTGGATCTTGTGACCTTGGAGGGACTCTCCCTAACAGGTCTAGTCAATTCTTGGAGACAGTGATGGTCTGGACCATGTGGGCACTGTTTATATCACCGATTCAGGGCCCGCACTCCTCCGCTGCTTCCACGGGACTCTTTTTGACTCTGGGTCAACACCTTCTTCCCTCGTCACCTCTGGGGCACAGGTGCCAGGCGACTAAGAATGGCTCTTATGCCCCCATCTGCTGAGATCATTCAAACTAGCCAACCACCCATCTTGCCTCACTGGACTCTTCCCCGAGAAACCACTGATTTCCTCTGTTCTGTGCCTTCCCTTGTTTCCTTGTCCTGTGCCCTTGCCAAACTACAATTTAGCTCCAGCAGTTTTGTAGTATGTGTGGATTCCTTAGAATTTTCTATATATATACTTTATATATCCAAAGATAAATTTATGTATACTTTTGATAAATTTGAATTTTAACAACTGCATTAGTCAAGCTTCTTTACAGAAACAGAATGAATAGAATAGAGTAGAATAGAATAGACAATAAATATAGAGATTTAGTTCAAGGAACTGACTCATGCAGTTGTGGGACCTGGCAAATCTGACACCCGAAGGGCAGGCCGAAGGGCTGGAAACTCAGGTGGATTTTTGTGCTGTAGTCTTGAGGCAGAACTTCTTCCCTAGGAAATGTAGGTCTTGTTCTTACCACTTTCAGCTGATCGAGTGAGGCTCATCCACATTATCAAGGGTATTTAGTCAATTGACAGTAAATATTAGCCATCTCTACAAAGTGCTATCCCAGCAATACCCAGATTAATGCTTCATTAAATAACTGGGACTATGGCCTAGCCAAGTTGACACATCAGACTAACCAGCACAATACCCAAAGGATTTCCTTGGGCTGTGCATTTTTATTGACATTACATATTTTCTGAATTTTCAGTAAAATGTAAAATCCATCAAGACAAGACCTGAAAGAAACTGAAAATCCTCAATGTTTTAAGAAAATCCAAGAAGTTTAAATATTACTTTTCCTTCTGTAGTATGGATTAATTAGACACATAATCTCAAAATTGTGCTTTGGGCACGTACATTTTTCTAAACCATAGTGTGGGCCCGACGCAGGGAGTTTTTGTTTGGGTCAGCAGGACCAGGGAGGGGCCTTACGGGGTCTTGTGCACCTTCCCGTGGTTCTTCCCACGTCAGATTCAGTGGCATTTCCCTGGATTAAACATACCCCTGCCTGTACTCGCAGAAGCTCTGTGAGACGGGCCGCTCACCAGTGGGAAACCTTCGGGTCTAAACTTCCTGTACTTTGTCCTTTCAGACTCCTTCTGCCTGTTTCTCTAGAATGTGCTGGGAAGACTGGGACGGTCATTAAACAGTAGGTGAAGGGTGGGGTGGGCGAAGAAAGCCGTCTGTTCTGATCTCCATAACCGGCCATTAAGTTGCCCCTGCTGGGTCAGCATCTCCGGGAGGGATAGGGTGGGCAGTTATAAAAAAGGAGCAGCCAGAGAGTAGCCGTAAAATGTTTATAGAAACCCTATGAAGTGACCCCTGAGGCTCAGCGAGTGAAAAGGCTGCCTGACAGTTAAAGCGCAGATCCCAGACTCCTGGCGCAGCCCCTGAGCTGCAAGAGGCCACCTTCATACTCACTAACTGGTTCAGCCCCACCGCTTGCTTCCAGCTCGCTTTTTGTCCTCTTGTTTAAGGAGCCTACTAGAAAGTCAGACATATTAGTCCAAAAATACATATGACCCTTCATTTTGGAAATAATTGTATTTATTGAATCTTTGAATATATGTATTTCAGATATGCCAATCAATATTCTGACTCTTTGTTAATTGCCTGTCTTTTGTTCCTACTGTCAGTCCAGGTTCTCAAGAAAAACAGAGTCAGTAAGGGGTCTCTATCTATCATTTATCTACCTAATCTATAGCTATCTATCTATCAGTCATCTACCTACATACCAACCATTCATCTAACTATCTACCTATCAAGGAGAGAGATTTGTTTAAAGAAATTGGCTTACAAGATTGTGGCAGCTGCCCAGTGACGAATCCACAGGGCAGGCAGATGGGTTGGAAAATCTCTGGTAGGACTGACGCTGCAGTGTTGAGGCAGAAGTCTCCTTTAGGGAAACCTCAGTTTGCCCTGAAGGACAGAGGCTGATTGGATGGGGCCCACCGCATTGTGAAGGATGAGAATCTCCCTTATTTAAAGCCCACTGATTGTAGATGTTGAGCTCAACTACAAAAGTCCTTCACAGAAGCACCCAGAAGCGTGTGTAAGCAAATCACTGGCCGTTACAGCCTGTCTAAGTTGACACATACCTAACCATCGCACCTGTCATTTTGGACTTTTCACCTGTGGTTTGTCTCTCTTTCCATAGCAATTTGTATTATTTCTTAAGTTTGAGTTCTATTACTGATCACATAGTCTTAGTTGATCTTGATTATATGATTGCATTTTCCTTTTTTATTTAATTTACGTTGACATCTCCACTTAATCTTATTTTTTGTGTCATTAACTTATCTGCCACCAAAACTAAGTTTTGAGTTAAATTTTAATTTATTCTCTGGAATAAATATTATTTTTTCACCAAAGTATATTCTAAAATATCATTTTATAATTATTTTTCTTTCTAATTTTTTTTGCTGGGTAATTTTTTTGTTTTGGCTTCTGTTAGTTTCTCCTTAATTCTTAGGATATTAATATAAGGTTTTATTGAATAGTATACTTTAACTTGAGTTCAAAATCATTGTGTTCTCTAGCTTGTCAGTCAGTTTCCTGAGGGATTTGTGAATAAAGAACGTGTGTGTCCGTGTGAGTACATGAGTAAGTGCCTATTCAGTCAGTTATGGGAACGAGAAGATTAGCTTTTGGTTGAGAGGGTTTATATTTTTTGCTATTTTATTAAAATAAAACAGGAAAATGCATTACTTTTTAAATAAAATAAAAGACTAAAGCAAATAAGAGAATATAAGTTAGGCAATATTCAATGAATTATGGCCTATCATATATTATAGATATTATCTATAACAGAAATTTATGAAAAATAGTCTTAATGATATTATTTTAAAATTGCCATTATGAATATTTTTGTGTAGGTTAGTTTTAATTCATTAAGTAATAATGCTAAGAATGCACTTCAGCATTTCTTAGGCCTCTGACACCATATGGAAATGTAATATTTTTTGGATGCTTTTGCCTTCATTCTGATGTAGCTTCCCCAGCATCTGTTGGATGATTTTTAGCCATAGTGCTTAGTATAAATATCTATAATTTTTATTGACAGAAGCTATCTTCAAAATGTCAAATCTATAATATGCATGCAAAATGTTCTAGCAGGTGCAATAATGACAACCTAAGGTCAGAATGAAACACACAAAAAATTAATGAGACCATATGTGTTGAGAATATTTATGAAATTCTTGTTATTTTTCCAGTTCAAATGAAGGTCATCAAAAAGTATTTGTGTAGGGGTGAGGGAGACGGGAAAAATGACTTGCTCTCCCTATCAGCATTCCGAAAAGATAAAAAAGAAACAGTTAAATAATTGACTCCTGAATAGTGTCTAAGAGGAAAGATGCGTTTCACTTTTTACAGCACATTTACACAGCACTGGGGAATTGGAGGGTCAGGACAGAAGAATGCTTCCCTGGCTGCAGGGGTTTTGTGCAGTTGGAATTCACAATGGTGCATCCCACGGAGCTCAGCGATGACCATCCCCACCTGTGTTGGTGCAAAGGTGTAATGTTGCCTCTCACTCAGAGAATATTTGTTGTGCTGAAACAGATTGACATTAACAGAGTTAATTCTCAGGATTCATTCAGATGCAAGTAACAGAAAACCCACAATCCTGTCTGAGACACTCTCAATTCCTCATCTGGGGCCTCCGTTGAATAAGCAAGTGACAGCAACTACAAATCCACTTTGAAATGAAACTTATTCCCTGGAGTGTCAACTCCTCCCACTATAGATATCAAACCGGCAGGCAAAACTGAATGGCAGTGTAGTTGTTTCTGCGTTTAAGTAACCCTGAAATGTGAAAGAAAGATAGGTGTTAGCTATGTATGATAGTAGTTCAGGGAGTCACATGTTGGCTGGAGATTCCCGGCTCTTTTCAGCCTGGCTCTGATGAACACAGAACTAAATTCTTGGTTACTGTTCTTGAGACCAGATCCCATGTGCTCACATGTACTTTCCTTCTGGGAAGGGCCAGGATCAGGGGTGGCAGGTGACAGCCTCTGTGAAAGAATACTGTCCTGCGGTATCCATCCCTGCTGCGGATACTCATTAAAACACAAGAAATACACAGAACCTACCATGATTCTGTGGGGGAACAGAGAACATGACCACTCTCTCTAGTGGGGAACTCGCTGTTCCTCTACCCAAGTAGGTTTTTATTAAGAAAGCAGACTCAGTTTGTGGATTCACAGTCTAGCAGAAAGGATCAAAGGGAACAGGTAACTTATAAAGATGCTAACAGAACTCCTGCTGTGATTCTGGGCAGAGATTGGAGTTTTATCATATGAAAGAACTACATGGCTCAGAGGGCTAGTTTTGGTTTTCTGTCTGTGCCTTTAAATCCCAAGTAAATAACATCCTCCAGCAAACAGATCTCACAGGATCTTGCATATTCTATGTTCCAGGCCCAATTTCGCCGGGAGTCCACTGTCTCCAGTCTGGGCTGCCCCTTTGGCTATTTTCGCAGGCTTGGGCCTGGCAGTAGACAAAGGCATTCAGGAGACTTGGATCTCTCACATTTAAGTACAAAGACTCAGGCTAAGATGGGGCAGGGATTGATGTCAATAACCGCTTCCTTTCCACAGCCCCTTCATTTCCACAGCCCTGTGAGTCTCATCCCAGAGGCCTTCACGTGATCAATGCTTGTCTTAGGTTCAATCTCTTTCCTAGAGAATGTTACCTGTCATTGGCTAACTGATCAAATATTAAAGGCCAGGCACAGAACAGGTAGCGTTCATGCCAGGGGAATAAGTTTTTTGTCTCCTTAGTGGCTCCTGGTCCGGAGGTCTCTCACTCAGCCTAAGTCACGGTGGGTCACAGCTTCCTGAGACCAGGCAGGGCGGCCCCCAACAAGCCTCTCTCTGGGGCAACAGAAGATGCACCTGGATCCTGTCCATTACTGAGGTACCCTCAGGCAAAACAGCTGTTTCCCCCAACAGCCAAAGGTGAGGACTGATTCAGAGCTATTTGGGACTCACACAGTGTAGTGACTTCACTCATTCACACTTCTTCTTTCTCCACTGTTATCAAGGTTCAGACAGAACGTGAACTCCCTCCTTTGGCTAGAGTTCAACCATTTTCTTCTCCACTCTGACTGGAAAGTCAGAAGTCAGCCTGAAGGCTGGTTGTGTATTTATCAGACTCTGTGACTGTTAAAGACCAATCCATTATTTTAAGAGAAAAATTTGTTTTAACCTTATAGTGAGATGAACAAACTTATTAAAACTAACAATCTAGCAAATAAAAAAACAAAACAAAATACCTGTCTGCATATATACATAACTTATATGTATATGCTCTTACAACTGTGAGATACAGGAACTCACATGACATCATAAAAATGACAAACTAATATTCTTCTTAAATATAGAAATACAAATCCTTAACAAAATTTTAGGGTTTTCCTCATAATAAACTTGGATTCATCTCAGGAATGCAAGGCTAAGTGTTTTTCTTCAAAAAATCAATGTAAATGTTTATATGAGAAAAAAAACTCATTAGATGCAGATGAAAGCATTTGACAGCACTCAACACACACACTTGATAAACACGCTCGCTCAACAAATCTGTAGTCGAGGCAGTGTCCTCAGTGTGAAGAAGCGCATCTAGGGAGACCCAATAGTGCCGTTATGGTTGTGGGGTAACGATGAGATGGTAACACTTCCTCTGAAGGATGTCCATGTGTGCCGTTCTATTACGTGAGCACAGCGCTGCATACAAGTCAGTAAAACAAGGAATAAAATAAGGACATAAAGACTGGGAAGCAAAACTAGCGCCTTCTTTAAATGAAGAACACATACTTTGTCACTTAAGAAAATCCTAAGGAATCTGCCACCTCTTCCCTGTGCCCCCTCAAAACTAGGAGATATAAGTAAATTTGGCAAGCTCACAGGGGCCATGGTAAATAAACAAAAAGTGTATTTCTATATTATGAAAAAGAACAAATAGAAATATAATTTTAATGCACTATTTTGAAATACAGCAAAACATGAAATATTTAGGTAAATTTTAGGGAATACTCATAAAATCTATACATGGACAATAAAAAAATCAATAAAAGAAATTAAAGATGACTTAAGTTAATGCTAAGGACATGGGCTTGAAGATTCCTTATTGTTATTAATTTAATTCTCTCCAAATTGAAATAGATATTCAAAGTCATCCTGAGAAAAATTCCAATCGAAATTTTCAAGCTTATTTGAAAACAAAGTGTCAATGTACTGTATCGACAATAGTCAAAATAATCATAAAATATAAAACCAGCATTGGAAGAAGTACATATCTGATTTCCATAGTTACCATAAAGCTACAGTACCAAAGAGAGGGCACTTTCAGCATGAGTAGACCAACAGATGAATAAAATCAACAGAGAGTTCATGAGTGTGCACTGATGTGATTGGTTTTTAGTCTTGATACCAAGTCAGTTCAGTGAAGAAAGAAAAGTAGTTCTTTCTTTGTTTTTAATGTATGGTTCTTGAAGAACTGGAAATACGAATGGGATAGAAACAACACTCTGTTCTTACTACAACCATACACAGACACTGATTTGAGAAGGAATGGTTGTATCAAGTTCTTGGACTTAGAACTTACAGGTAGAAACACCCGGTGACAGAAATCAGGATCGTGTTTGCCAGTGGGCGATGGAGACTAACGGTGGGGAGAGGAGCATGAGACGTTTCACGTCTTCCGCAGTGGATGGGTTACTGGGTGTGCATTGTCACAATTCATCAAAATACACGTTTAATACCTCTGTTTTTCACTATGGGTAAATTTTATCTCAATTAAAAAAACCCCTTAACCTCAAGAGAAATGGCTAACTCTGCACACTTTTACTTACATGATCCCCACTAGGAACCCTTGACACATCCAAAATAAATGAAAAACACCTTTTGCAGTTAAAACCTGCTTTGTTTTAGGAGAAATATAAACCTCCTTTGAATTTAACCAAAAAGAAAAACAATAGCTTTAAAAAAGACCCCTCAAGGATTGAAGAACTGGTCCCAAAATTTAAGTATTTAAATAAAAAATATTGTTATATCTCTGGAATACAGCGTGTCTGTATGACACCAAACATCCCCGTTAAAAGAGAAAAATTCAAAGATGCAGGTTTTTTTCCAAACCAACAAATAATCTGACATTTTCAGCCCTAAAAATAGAAGTCTTTGTATAAAGTTGATTTTTGCTGGAATGAGTCTACATTACAGAACGGTGAAAGTGTTAGAAGGAGGTAGGAGAGATAAAGTTACAATAAAATGTTGATAAACGTTGACTTTGGGAAAAGTAGAAAAATCCAAAAAAATTTCCTGAGGATTCAGATGGAAATGAATCTAGTTTGTGGTCGCAGCTCTGCTGTTTATTTCTTCCAATTTGTGTTTCATATTTCATATATTTCCTTAAAGCTTATGAGATCATACGTTCAAGAAGTAATCTAGTTAAAAATAAATAGTGCTGAATGGTTTAAAATAAAACATATCACCGAGGAGCCACTGGGCCATTATGCTCACACTTACTTTCTTGCCTTTGTGAGAAGGCTGGTCTCCATCTTCCCACCTTACGGAACGAGGCTCAGTGGACAGCAGGTCTGTGATGAGGCTGAACCTGTGCCGCTACGCTCACTCTGTGTGTCAGTCTGAACAGTATCCCTGCGTCGCTTCGAGGGCTGGTGTCCTATAAATCAGTTTTAGGGTAATGCTTACACTTTTAGCTATCATTTTTTCTTATTTCACACATATCAACACTTTTTTCAACGCTTACAGGGGTTTTGCACAAGTCCTCTAGATCCAGATATTTAGAGACTTAGCCTGCTGCTCCTGGTCCTTGATTACCCTAATCTTTGATATTTATTTTCAGACATAAGCCAGAACATTTTATTTTTATTTTTTATGAAATGCTATGCACATTCAGAGTTCTTTTGATGTTCAAGATAAATGAGGATGGATCAAACAGCCTTCTCCGCAGACCACGGCTGGCCTTATCTCTCGTTAGGATTTGAACAGGAAGAGTGGACGGTAAGCAGAAGGGCAGATGGATGCTGTGTTTATGAGGACAGGCTCAGAGGCTGGTCTGCTCCGGTTCCAGCCCCAACTCTGAGACTTCTAGGTCTGTGACTTTTGGAAAGAACCTAAGCTCTCTTTAAATCAGTTGTCTCATCTTCGAGTTATCTTTAACTTCATACATTTTATAGAGCAGTTTTATAAGTAAAATGTGTTAGTACATTCAAAATGCTTGAAAGAAGGGTAAAAACTCAATGGGTATCACTTACTTTTATTAAAAATAGACATCATCATCGAGCAACTTATATTGGTAAAAGCCACTGCAGGTGGGAGACAGATCCCTACAAGGGCAGCTGATTTTGGAAGAAAGTGTAGACTGTTACAGTTGACTAGGATCTAGGAGTGCCAACGTACCATTAATTAAAAAAGCAGCTAAGCCAGACTGCACATTTGTAGTACAGTTTCCGTGGGAATCATTGGATGTAATCTGGCACCAATAGGTGAGCAGAGATTTCTCTCTTCAGTGGTGTGGCCTCACTTCTATGTGGAATTAAACAAATCTGTAAACCCTTCTGAATGCTCAGGAAAATGCTAACAGAAATCTGTGTTAATTTTTGTGTTGGAATTTCATAGCTACAAATTAATTGATTTCCTATTTCTTAAAGGCCATTTCAAAGAGAGTTGTCAAGAAGGAAACAACATATTGGAATGTAAAATTCTCACCTTCATGTGCTTAACTTAAAGCCTTAAAAAAAGATTGGAACGTGCCTCATTACACTTTTAAATGCCTGAGAGGTTTTTCATCCTTTTTTTTTTTGGACCTAGAGGAATATTGGTTCTAGGCTACACATGAGTCGGAGATGGACCTGACCCCAGGGGTACTATGTTAGGGTATGAGGTTCAGTATGTACATGGTTCTTTCCTTTCTGTTTCACTCTGTTCTATTGCCAGAAGAGAGAATTTGGTTATGAGGGGTGTGTGTGTGTGTGAGGGATGTGATCATCTGAGCTGATGAACGAGAAAATGGGGAATTTACTTGAGTGCACTGAGAAATTACTTCAGCAAGCAGAATACAGTCCCACATGACAGCACCATTCCTTCTGCTTGCACTACTTCTGTCTCATCCTGAAGCGTGTGTTTGAGAAGTCACAGGTGTGGTCGTGGGCACCACGGACCTACCCCATTACCTTTTAACTCTGAAGATTACAGGACTTTAACTGTTTTACCATGTTCCTCTTTTCCATGTCATCCCAAACCATGGTCTTCCCAAATAAATCTTCTTACTGATGTGCTCATACACCGATATGCATATGCACTCAGAATTGATGAGTTGATCACTGAGCAGGGCATTAAACAGAGTTGAGGGAGCCCACATGTGAGCGAAGCATCTCTTGGCATTGCTCTCACAGCTGAGCGGTGGTGTCCCCCTGTGTGGTCCGGAGAGCACAGGTGTAGCTTTGTGTGGGCAGCTGTGAGGACAGTCTGCCTTCCTTGTGTTCAGACACCTATCCGGGACTATGGACTAATGGAGGCACTAAAGATTGTAAAATGTAATAAAGGTAGAAAATATACATTAGTTACATGTCTCCTTAATCCTAGTAAGAAAACTATACACTTAATTTTTTTCTAAAATATATTTAATGTATCACCTTTTTGAAAAACCATATACACTATATATCATGTTTTAGTACCCAAATGTACTATTTTTGTGGCTTAATACACAAGTAATACAGTGCTATAACTTCTTTGGACAGTAATAGAAAGCATTCTGAAAATGTTCAGGTGTTTTATTTTATTTTAATAAAATATTTCCTCTTTATTGAATGTCCTGACTCTTTATGCTAAATGAATACATTTGATTTGAATTGGAAATATGATGAAAATGAGTCCAGTTCACTTAGCAATGTGTGAAGGGGATGGGAAAGAAACTCAAATTAACATATACATGTAATAAAAATTTTATTTTTATTTGAATTAAAGCATTGATAAAGCAACAATTTCTGCTTCATCAGTTTGTATTTAGGGTAAGAAATATTTGGCCGAGCTCTTTACCTTTTGGACAAAAACTCTATATTAGTGGAACACAAATTAATATTTTTCATAGATATTTTGCAAGAACCATATTTTCAGAAACACTAATTTAGATCCTCTTCTAGATATTGTGTTTGCTGAAGCATTTAACTTTAAATATAAATTCACTAAATAAGTAAAAGGTAAAAATGAATTTAAAGTAATTATTTGTTGTATGAGTCTAAATCTAAATTAATTCAGACTTTTATCTCTTAGCAGAAAAACATTAAACATGTGTATTACAGCTTTGTGCTTGTTTGAACTAATGAGTAGTGTTTTCATAATTCACACAAGGTCAATGTCTTTATAACTGACCTATTTTAACCAGGAAATTAAATACGTTTTTGGAAATTTTAAGAATACCATCATATATTGAAAAAAATATTTTTAACTTTTTTATTGATGTTCAAAAACAGTTGTCTCCGTTTTCCCAACACCTTCCCCTGCCCTACCCATGCATATCTCCCACCCCCTCTACCTCCTTGGCTCCATCTGTGGTCCCTCATTCATGTTCATTTACGTCCCTTTCCCTGAAAATAGAGCTAAGCTCTTGAGAATAAATACACTATAATACTAAAAAAAAAATGTTTTGGCAGGCATCATTCATTCACAACATTTGCGAAGAGGAAATGAGGGTTAAGTGTTCCCATATACTCAGATTTTTAAAAGAAGCTTGAAGTGCAGCTTTTTCAATAAAATATTCTGACTTTTTTAATATTAAATGAATGTAAATATTTACAACACGGTGTGAAGTAAACAAAACCCGAGTAGTATCAGCTTGCTTGCCGTGTCTATTAAAAAAATCATCTTCAACAGTCAGACCACGTGAGGGTAGCTGGAGTCTTAAATTTTCTGATGTAAACCTGAGAAACTATCTCTGTTGAAATAGGTTGACTTTTGAATAGTGAACTTGACTTCCTTGAGGGAGCTTTCCCAGGTCCCAGCTGCCCCGCAGCAGGATTTAATAAGCCCTTTCTCAAGTTACTCGTAGCCCATTTTCATATTTCCATTAGAGATATGTAATAATATTATTCTAAAATAAAAATAGGATATGAGGTTTAGAAAATATAAGTATAATGATAAGTATAATATAAGTATATTTTTCTAAGTATTTAGAAAATATAAGTATAAGGTAATACAGATTGGATGGTGTATATATACTATCTCAGAAAAATTTTGGAATCACGGCTTTCATGATAGGATGTATATAACAATTTTATCCCATTAGAAAAACATAGGCACACACATGATATATTGTAACATTTTAGGGAAAAGGGGGCTATGGTTCCCCCTTCATATTCCTATTCTTTTGGCCAGACTTTTACTGTTTAGTATGTATAGAGTCAAGTGAAATGTATGGACAATGCTTTAGTTTGGTTTTCCATGTCTTACCTGCTCAGGAGTGCTGATTCCTGGCACTCCTCTCTTGAGAAAACAAGGAGTACTCGTTCATTCCTTGTCTCCTTAAGAATTTGTCCAGGTAGCATTATTAAAGCAGGGTGTGTCGACATAGACCACACGGAAAAGTAACCAGAATGGATGAGAGATGGGCATTGCGTTACTACTTAGGAATGATTGCCCGGGGGGTGAAAATATGTGAAGGATTACTTTTATTGTATGTTTTCTCATCTGTGGAGAATCTGTGCCAACCCAAACCTGAACCACAGAGGCCCGTGGGACCAAATCTGAACAAGTGAGGTCCTCCTGTGAACTTCGCTAAGGGCTGCTCTTACCGAATACCTGCACGTTTCCCATCGCAATGAAAAGAGCTGTTCGTCTGTTTCTACGGTGAATTCTGAGAGTGCATATTTCCTCTGAATGGTTTGGTTATACCCATGATGTTTTACATTTGATTCGGATACTTTTATACTCACACACACACACACACACACACACACGCAAACTCAGTTAATGCGGTGAAGCCAACCTTTGTCATTTCATGGTGCACAGAAACCAATGACTAAAATTCTGCAGCACACCAAAAGTATGTATTTTTTTTACCAATATGACAAAAAGTTGGTTTAATTTTGATTCCTTCACTCTGGGTGGCTATTATTGTGTTGGCTGTGGTCATTTTTTTCCTTACTTGACAATCTAAAGGGAAAGAGGTCAGTGTCCCTGACTGCATGTAGTTGGGGACTGCATGTTTTAAAATTCTTGTGGCATGCCAGTTGAAAATTGCTGAGTTAATTCTTGGAACAGAATTTTTTTAAAGTATAAGTTATTAAATTTGTTGAAAATGAAAAAATTAAGAAAATAATGAAAGATATCCAGATGGACAACACAGGATGTGTTTACCAAATCCTTAAATCCTGCGACATTTCTGTAGATATTACACTGGAAAAAGAATGTATTGGAAGTATTATAAAAATTATATATGTATGCTATACTATGACATATAAATGTATGTCTATACTTGTAATTTTCTTCTGACCTTAAAATAGTCACAACATATTTCTCGACACAAAAGCAAAACACACGTATGCCCACCCAACCACCCCCACACACGAATGAACACATGTAAGAGCAAAAGATCAGGGTTTAAAATTCAAACCTGCTCAGACAGTTCTTCATTCTGCGTGAGTTCACACCCATCGCTGAAATGCTGTGACAGTGATGGACCGTGAACACCTGGCCTGCCCTTGCCGGCAGTGACAGAGGCTATAGGACTCTGATGCACGTTCCTTCCCGGTAGGAAACGCAGTTAGTCTCAGTGGAAGCCATAATCCAAAGGATGCACTTTGCCCTTTTTAGAAGTCTTGGGATGATTTTACCACTTAAATAAAGGTCTTACTCAGATTCAACTAATAGAAAAATTTCTATATATTTATAATATTGTGATGTTTCTACAATACTTCTTTGAATCAGTTTCTGAAATAATCTCAAACTCTCTCTTAAAGATATGAATACATCATAAAAAATAAAGACACACTCAGGTGAGTAATAATTTTGTGAACCATTTGAATTAATTTTTAATTCATTTAAATTGTTTCTGAATCCATACAATGGAATTTGAACCCCCAATGATGGCATTTTAATATAGCATAATTATCTATATCTGTCTCTGTAAATTAAAATGTGAAAAAAAAGGAACTGTTTTATGACCCAGCAATTCCACTTCTGAGAATGTATCCAAGAAATCCAAAACACTAGTTTGAAAGAACACAAGCACCCTTATATTCACTGCAGCATTATTTACAAGAGCCAAGATTTGGAAGCAGCCCAAATGCCCATCAGTAGATGAGTGGGTAAGAAAGCCGTGGCACATTTACACAATGGAAATTTTACCTTTTGCGACAGCATGATGGACCTGGAGATTGTAATGCTAAGTGAAATTCACCAGTCAGAAAGAAAAACCCCGTATGATTTCACTTACACGTGGAATCTGATGAACAAAATAAACTAACAAACCAAACAGAAACAAACTCATAGACACAGAGAACAGACTCGCAGCTGTCAGAGGGGAGGGTGTTGGGGTGCTGGGTAAAAGTGGTGAAGGGATTAAGCAAAAAAAAAAAAACCCCTCACAGACAACAGTATAGTGATTACCAGCTGGGGATGGGCAGAAGAGAGTGAAAGGGGGATAGATGGTGATGGAAGGAGACTTGACTCGGGGTTGGCAAGCACACAATACCATGTACAGGTGATGTATCATGGGATTGTATACCTGAAACATATAATTTTATTAGCCACTGTCGCTCTAATAAATTCAATTAAAAATAAGAATAAATTCAAAAATTACTTAAACATTATTTTATGACAGTCTAAAAACATGTCAGTTATTTGAGTTAGTATTTCTTCCAATTCAAAACATCTTAGTTGAAAAAATTGAATTTTTCTAACAGCCTGAAAACATATGCTTTTATATTAAGTGTTTAGCCACTGCTACTTTTCAGAGCCTCTTCCTTATTCATATTGTTTCTGGGAATCTGTTAGATGTATACCATGCACAAAATAAGAACATAAAACCTTGAACAAGCTCTAGAGTCATAATACATTAAGGTTGGAATGCATTTTTAGATACCAACTTGTCTAGCCAAAAATTGTACAGAGTCAAAGCCGAAGACAGACAGAAAGTGAGGAACATCAGCAGGGTCTTGTCACGCCCTTTACTTTTTTAAAAAAACAGAATCTTAGATTTGTCCTTTCATTTACTAATTTTTATCCTCATCCAAGGACATTTTTTCATTGCTTTTAGAGAGAGAAGAAGGAGAGGGAGAGGGAGAGGGAGAGGGAGAGGGAGAGGGAGAGGGAGAGGGAGAAAAGCACCATTGATTGGTTACTTTCCCAGATGCTCCCAACCTGGGACCAAACTCACAGCCTGGGTCTGTGCTCCGCCTGGGAGACTGATGGCCCAACCAGGTGAGCCCCGCTAGCCTGGGTACTTCCCCTACTTTTCAAGTGCACTTCTTGCATAGTGGAGCGTCAGTAACAACTAATGACAAATCCGCTATCGCGCTCTTTACCAGTGTACTGTTGCAGAATTAGTTCTAAGGTGATCAAAATACATATTTAAACTAATCAAACTGATTATCATGCTGACTGGAGTTGATTATCAAATCTCTATAGAATTCATGAAACATAGTTTTATTTAAATTATATCATTCTATATTATCTGAGCAAATAACTGAAAGACAAATCAGTAAACTGTAATTTAAAAATTCTAAATGGGTGAGGCTGAATTTTTATTTGCGTCATTATTATATAAATAAAATTTCAGGAAAATATACTCAAAACATTCTTCAGAAAGACAGTCCTAACATTATGTATTCATAAACATCTCAGGGTATAACTGATTTAAAAGTCTAAACTGCAGAACTTTCTAGTAGAAACCAGCTTTTACCAAATTTAGCTCAAGTCAATGCAACAATGCTGGTATCTGCAAAGCCGTGCCAAGTATTACTGGCGACTTATAGGGGCCTGTCCACCACCCAGTGTTAAAATATATGAAAACTTTACATATATCTTAATGAAAACTAAGGCTAAGAATAATGAAAACTTTTTTAAATGTTACTATTCCCATGTTTGTGCATTGGTAACATAAAAAGCAGATGAACTCCAAATGTCTTTACTTATGGTAATGTTCTTGATTACGTCCACGCATGGAATTTTTCAGCCTGAAAGGATTATATTTGTTAAAGCTATGCAAAGTTTGAATACATAGTTTTAAATAGACATGTCTTCCTTTCTTTTGGTAAAGCTAGGAATAATATTTGCTATAACTATAATAAATTTATTTTTAAAATTAAGCATGGAAAATTGGCTTTGTCTAATAATGAATTTTTAGTATTCAAAAACAATGCCAAAAAGAACAGTGACATTTTTTTTCCTCAAACCCAAGACACTTGACTTCAACTAAGTACAAGCATAGGATTTCAATCATAGATGCTAAAAATCATTTATTTATATGTGAAGCATATAAGTTATAGATAGAAGGTCAATAGATCAATGGATATGTAGCTAGGTAGCAAAAGAAAAATGGAAGGAAAGGAAGAAAGGGAGGAAGGGAGAAAGGAAAAAAGATTGAGAAAGGAAGAAAATAAAAATACATAGTACTTTGAAAATTTAAGCAAAGCATGTACAAATTATTCTTTTTCGTAACAGCAAGAGTAGTTCTGTTGAATTTGCGCAGTAAATGTGCAAGATGAAAAAATTTTAAAGGAAATGACCTCTCAGACATCATTCTAACAAGCAATCATTGAAATGTAGTGAAACAAAGCAATACATGTGTGGAAATACGTACATTTGTCACTACAAAAGATTATTTTTGCTTCTATATGCAGAGTGAGGCTGTAGTTCCTGGGCGCAGAGAGTGGGTCAGTAAACCATTATGTGGATGCACCGAGTGTTGCACAGAACACGAGTCTCCGCCACTTTCTTGTTCATCCTTTATCCTTTTCTTCCCCTTGAGCCTCTGGCTGCTTTTCAGGGTAACCCTTTTACTCCACATATCTATGAGAATGAGTATGTTCAGCACTGGCTGGTGTGGCTTAGTGGATTGAGTGTAGACCTGTGAACCAAAGGGTCTTCAGTTTGATTCCCAGTCAGGGCACATGCCTGGGTTGTGGGCCAGGTCCCCAGTAGGGGGCGGTCAAGAAGCAACCATACAATGTCTCTCTCTCTCTCTTTTATTCTCCCTTCCCCTCTCTCTAAAAATAAATAAATAAAGTATTTTTTAATGGGAGAATATGTTCAAAATAATTTATAGATTAATATTTTTGGTCTATTCTTAAGTGTACTTCTAAAATATTTGGATTATAAAACAATATCTAGTAAAATAATCGATACAGTCATTAATAATAATAATAGCTACAACAGCAGAATCAATGGACCTAACTTTAATGTCTATAAATGACCTTGTGTACATATTTTAACATTTCAATCTCCTTGTCTTCTTTGGTAAAGCTAGGAATAATATTTGCCACTCAGGACAGTTTACAAAATTCTCAGAACACCATCTACACCTCAGGTGTTATACATCATGATATTGAGAAATACCTGGGAGACTAAAGGCAAGGTTCAGGTGGCACTTTCCAGAGGCAGGTGGTTATCAGGGGTCATTCCCGGGGTCACCTCTGCAGGCCAGGGTCCTCCTCATGATAGCAGGGAGTCCGACCCCGCAGGGCAGAGTGGATCAAAGCAGGCAACTGGGTGAGCCATGCATGTTCTCCCCTCTTCCCTCACTTAAAATATCCTGTTGTTTTTCCCGAAGGGCTTGAAGTGGACCCCTGAGCGATAGGGCTGTCCAGTTGATAGTGGCAGTGAAGGTACAATTCAGTGTGTAATGCACACAAGGGCTTCTGCCCGTGTCCCTGAGCACTTCTTGGCTGCTGAAACCACTGTGCCCGCCCATGTTAGGGCCCTTCTCTCCTACCCCATGACTCTCACCAGGTGAGTACCGAGGGAAAGGGGGGTTCACAGAGAAAAAGAATGACCACAGAACTACTGTAAAAGACAAGACAAAGAAGATCCTTTCCAGTAATGTTACTGAAACAGTTTAATTGTCATGTGTTTAAACTAAGCATGGTAAACTCTTTCAATTTAAAATTGTTGAAAAGATTTTGCTATTAATATATCACATGTATATGGCAGACACCAAATGGATCATGGTCATAATTAAGAAAGGTAATACAATAACATTTATGAGACAAAAATACAAATGTTTATGTTTGTGATGCAGGGTAACAAAGGGTTTTGTGAGCAGAATTTCAGAAGCGTGAACTATAGTAAATATGATTAAGTTTATGATATTATTTGTGTTCGGTGAAGAAGGGCCAGGCCCAAGGCAATGCAGAGGGAATGCTAGCGGAATGCCTGCAACCTCTGAAACCTACAATGAATTCGGATCTGGAGTGTTCAGGGAACGTTTCCAAAGCAGTGTGCCCCCAACACAAAGGCAAAGGGCGTGATCTGGTAGATGGCAGGAAACAATGAGGTGAACATGCGTCTGAAGTGATGTTCAAACCCATCGGAATCGAGGGTAATGGGCATTTAATTAAAGGCTTTGACTTTATACTGTGAGATTGTTAAAAATTCGGAGCTTGGCCAGTACTCATGTTGGGGGAGATGTGGAATGTGGAAACTCTTCCATACAGCTGGGGAGAGTGTGTTCTGGCCTTCGTCATTTTGGGGAACATCATAGCACTAACATGTCAAATTATCAATGTACCCTATGGCTGGCTCAGGTATTCCATTCCTAGGCATTTACCTAAGAGAAATTCCCTCACATGTTCATAAAGTGTTCAGAATGAGCCTGAAAGAAATGTTTGTGGAAGTGAAGAGCGAGGGGGGATTTAGAGTGCCTGTAATCTGGGAAATCGAGTAGGTAAAGTGCAACCAACTGTTAAATACTATGTGTGCAGCAGTTAGGGTAGAACTTCACATGTGCACGTGGTGGGATCTGAGAAGCAGAGCGCTGAGTGGAAAAATAAAGAAGAGGCACCTATTGCACTCCACTGATGCAAATTAAAGTATGTGCTCACACACAGCATGGATTGCTCAGGAGTGCACAAAAGCAAAATTAAATAAATAAATTTAAATTAAACTCATTTGTGATCAAGAAAAAGAAAGCATCCACATTCATTACTCCTCAGAGGGAGACAATGTTTAGGTTTGGAACAGATGGAAAGTGTCCAGCGTTCTGCATTTCTTTTTTAAGACTTTTTTCTCCCAGAAAACATAAGTGGCTTTCTACCTCAGGGTGATGCAGGAACTTGAGCTGAGTTACTGATGCTCCGTCACGCACAGGCTCCCGATCGCACGGTGCTCCCCCTTTCTGCCACTTTCTTTAAGAGAACCTTGGTCTTGTTTTGATATACGTTCGATGACTTTAAACTTTTAGATTTCCTTAACTTGAAAAAGCTTTTCAAATGACAATAGGATCTTCACAGCAACTAATAAAACAAAAGTAATTAAGAGATTTGTTTATTAACTGTGTATCTGCTTCTTATGTTTTCTTGAAGGGCTTTTCTATCTGACTTTATATTAAGCAGTTTACGTTGGGGACTGTAGACAAAATTTTGGAAAGAAAGGCTTTTTTGATGGGATTTTAATTGTGTGTGTATGTACGTATGTATGTGTGTATATGTATGTGTACACACACCCATATATGCATGAGGACATCAGGTTAGCTAAGCCCCTCAATTTCCCCCCATTCAAAACTGTGAAATTCAAAGGTACATAAACCAATAATTTCAAAATAAAATCAATATAATGAAATACGTTAATAACATTATAATGTGTAATTCAATAACAAATCATGATATCTATCAGAAAATTTCTACTGGACCATGATGACCTAAAGTAATAACAATGTTAAACCTGCAGAGAAATTAATTCTCAAAATGTGCAATTTTTTTCCATCCTAGGATATGATTCAAACCATTTTGGAGCACTTTTCTGTTAGAAGGTGAGGGTTCAGAAAAAATTTAATATGAAACTGACTGTGGTTAGGAAAGCAAGAGCTGACCTTATTTTTCTTGAAAAAGCAAAAACAAAAGGGACCTCAAATTATACCTCTTATCCAAAACCCCACACCTAAAGCAACACTGTAACCTCTTCTAAAGTCGTCTGGGGACGCCGACTCTGAAGTTATTTGAAAAATGGTTTTGTAACTGAAATTTTACTGTCACTTTCTAAGCAGCCCTTCTCTCCTTGGGTGTCCAAAGGGGGCCACAGGCACTTCCAGGGTGTGAGGTCCCTTGCTCGTGGGGGTCCCAGAACAGAGTGGGAGGGCTTCAGACCACAAAAAGCAAAATCGAGTTTTCCTCCCTTTGGAGAAGCAGAATGACAAATTGTAATGATGACTAGAGATGATTCAGAACCCCCTGATGCTGAGGCGGACCCTATCCCTCATCTCCCTCATGGGCCTACGTTAGGCCCCGTGGGAAACTTGTGGCTCTTCCATTGTACCCATAGCTACACGGTAATATACCAATAGCAATCTGGAGAGGTCAAAAATCCCCCAGAGCTGAACCTGGTCCAGGTTTCCAAGTTTTGGCAACCACAAATTCTGGTGGGTTCATGAGTCCTCTATTGGGAAAATAGTATTTTATTTTTTAATTTAAAAATTTAATAATCACATAACTGTGTTGAGGACAGAAACGCAAACCCTGAAAACTCTCTTTGAGAGAAAGCAGTCTTCCTTTTTTTTTCAATGCAAGGTTTTCAGTGGAGAAACCAAGCCAAAAAATAAAGAACCCCCCCAAAACCAAAAACACTATATTTCTTCATCTCAGCCCATTTCCTGGAATTGGCTACATCCAAAAAACACAGAGTTGAGCCACCACAAGAAAGGCTTTTGTACTGGAATTCCGAGCCAGGCGCAAACCAATGCCTGCTGCAAACCTCATGGGAACAGCATTTTGTAAAGTTTCCCTTCCAAGAAGCCCGGTCCACCATTTGAGTCAGCAGGTGAGTCAAGATCATCCGTCGTTCATTATAGTTCTATTATTATTTTTAAAAGAGGTTTTGTCTCTATAGTCTTGACAATATCATTATGAGAAATTTATTCCTAAAAGACACGGCTTCAAATCTAACCATTTCTGAAAACAGAATTCCCTTTAATTTTCATAAGTGTTTCTCGACCACAACGTCTCTAAAACCACCATAACCTATCTTCACTGTATCTCCAAGTCAGGCCAAGCCTTTGTGAAAATGGGGGGAGTTTTATAATTCACACTTTGGTTTCATATACTTTTCTGGGAGCAGACAATTAGAGACACTGTGGAAATTCAGGATAGAGACAGAAAGACCACCGGGGTGTGTGGTGAAAGGGGACAGACAGTGGACACACACTCACAATGTGGCGATCTGCTTTGGGCCGGGTCACTGCCCAGCCCACCCTTTCTTATTTCTCTTTGAAGCCGTTTACTGGACCTGCATTCCTTTCCCTGGCCACATCCCCCACAATGATATTTGCTTTAAGACTTCTGCAGAGCCAGGCAGTAGCTCCCAATGATCATTTATATACAGCATCTCTGCACAAATGCACAATCAGAGTTGCTTGAATCTTCCAGGAGACAGGACTAAGTGAAGTTCTGATGAACGCTGAAGCAGTTCAATGAATGCCATCTCATGAAACCACAGGCTGGTTTTTCCCTACTTCTGTCATGCACAACCCTGCCAGCCCCACGAACTCTCGCGAGTCTTCGTGACCCAACCTGGAGATTCAGTCTGAGTAAAACGTGTGTCAGTTTAGCCTGTCCCCAATAAATGCCTGGCCGACATCCTCCTACTGACATATTATCTAATGCCTGTTTTCCTCTGGATTTTCATCTGCCTATTTTCTGTCGGGTTATTTCCATCAGCATTTACAAGTGACTCTCATTCTTCAAAAGTTCTTTCTAATCCTATGTCCCCAGTCACCACTCATCAGGTCCTCTGCTTGAGCTACTTGCCTTTTCCCCCTCACTTCCTTGGAGTGCCTAAGGGTGCCTAGGAGACACAACTAGCCTCGGATGTCTCTAGTCTACTGAACGTGCTTTTGTTAAAAGACGGGAACTTCCTGTTGTTAAATCCAATGTAGAAGTTTTAATTCTCTGTCTATTGAAACCTTTCAGTAGTATTCACGACGGTTTCCTCTGTCCCTCCCTATGTGACAACTCTCTCTTTAATAGCCTCTTATGGCTATATTGTCTTGTTTTTCCTTTTACATCTTTAGTTATTTTTTTCATTTTTCTTTCCTATTTTTTCTTCCCTTCCCCAGATTTAAAAATCTTTGTTTATTTGCAGGATGTTACTCCCTACACACTCTCATCCCCCCAAAAAAGCCTATCGATTTCTGTCTTAAAAATACCATCTATTTTTGAAATTTTTCCAGTTCCCATCTCTATCTCTAATTTCTCTCTTCATCTTCACACTCCTATACCCGAGTGGTAACTTGTACTGATTTCACTGACTAACAGACATCCCAAAATTAAGATGCTCCATCTTAATGACACTCTTCTCTTTAAATTGCATTTTTCAGTTACGGTTTGCATTCATCATTATTTTGTATTAGTTTCAGGTAAACCAAATGGCACCCTTGACCTTCCCCTCAAACCTACTGTTTCCTCCAGACTACCCCTATTAGTAATTGGCATCAATGATGTGAATCAGAAACTGTGAAATTTCACTTCCGCCTGTCCATCTTTCACTCCACAATTAATCTCCAAGAATTGCTTTTTTTCCTTTCCAAAACGTATAGCAGCGTTTTCCCATTGGTTTCTACTTTCACTGCTTTCCCTCTGGTCCGCAGCCTTGTCCTCTGGCCTCTTATCTGCGATGTCAGCTTCCAGTGGCCTTGCCATGGCCATCCTTCCTAATATATGAATGCCTCACCCAGCAGCTACTGTGATCTTGCTTAAAGGTGAAGAAGGGCATGCCAGTCCTAGCTTAAAGTCATTCAACAATATTTCATTAAATTTAAAATGAAATCCCAAATCTTTATCATTCATAACTTCTATGTGATGTAGCCCTTATTTAATTTTCAATGCTCATGTCTAGCTACTCTATGCTTTTCCTGTGTCAGCCTCCTTGGTTTTTTCCATCATTGCACAGTTCAAGTGTTTTTCATCTCCAGGACCTTTGAACATGTTGTACCTTTTGCCAGCAGTCCTCATGCTGATGCTCCACCTGCTGAACTCCATCATTATGTGAGTCCATGACTCAGGATGTTCCTGACTCTGCAGTCTAATCTAGATGGCTTTTGTTCCTTCTTTTCATATTTCCCAGTTATTACACTCAGAGGGAGTAACCAAGGTAGCATTAATATGCTTTATGTCCTTGGATTCTTTACTGATTGCCTTACATACTGATTTATAAGTTTTATTGGTTCAGGAACCACACCCATAATTTTTAATGGTACATGCCTAGCATAATACCTATGGTTTCAGAATTTCTGTCCAGTTTTGTTTGTTTGTGATATCCTTCAATACCACCTTAGTCCTGTCTTAGCTTTACTAATTAAAACTTAACACTCTCTAGACATCCCCTCTGTCTATCTCTATGATTCTCCTGCCTCTTGCTTTTGAAACATGCTCAGTCTGGGCAATGCTCCTGGAGACAGTAACTCTACCATTCCAGTCATGTGTGCAGTGGCTGGGCTGTAGGGCTAGTTCCAACCAGACCTGCTTGTTGTAGACAGCAGTGCCCCAAATGAGTGGCAGCTTCAGGCAGCATCTCCAGTCACTGACATCCACCCGGAGAGCCCTCAGGGAGGGGAAACAAGAACCAGAGGGCGGTGTGTGCTAGAAGCTGCCTACTGGCACTGGGGCAGATGCCAGAATCTGTTTAGAGGTCAAGTGACCGCATGGTCATAGAAATACGCTTTCTTCTCTACAAAGATTCCCTTTAAAAAAAAAAGAAAATGAAGACAAAAACCAAACAGTCAACCAAACAAGCAAAACCCCAAACTCTCAGATACCAAGTAGAAGAGGGATGATTCGAACTAAGGAATTAAAATGCCCAATTTCCAGTACTACGGAGGAAAGGGAAAGGGCCAAAGAGGTGAGCCTGTTGCTGGTCCAGAGCCCAGTCCCCTCTGAGGGACCCACATCACCTCTGTTGTGCTGGAGTGTCTAGTGTCTCTTCTCAACCCAACTGTGTGTGTATTGCCTATGGACTTGTTCTAAGTACGGTTTTAGTTCTGAGCTTTTACCATAGAATAGAATGCCTTCCTAGTATATCATGCACATCGCTACTACGTGATATATTTTTTTAACAAATGACAAAAAAGACCTTTGAGGTGCTTGAATGTTCTCTAAGTAGAACCTCTGTGACTGTATTCTTCCTGTGTTACCTGAGATGCCCTTCTTCATGACACTGTGGTGGGTGCTAGCTGGAGTGTTTAGCTGTTTTAGGCTGAACAGAGCACTGTCCAATAGTATACGAAATTGATCCTTATCACGCAGAATGTGAACTGTCTTATTTCTATGGCACAGAATTATAAAGCCACACATAGACAGCAGCAATTAATTGGGAAAATTCAGTCACTTCATTCACAATATCATATAGGTTATAGAAATACAGGGGTGGGCAAAAGTAGGTTTATAGTTATAGTTGTATGTATGGAAAATAATACAATAATTAATAAATAATAAAAGAATAAACTGCAGTTTTGCATACTTGCAATTGCAAACCTGCTTTGACCTGCCTCAAATTATAATACTTTGTTTTGTGCAGCTTTTGAACTGATTATAAAAATCAATGAAAAAAACAAACAAACTAGTAAATGATATTAATATTTCTATCAATGACTCAAGCCCTTCTTTAAATAATAGTATTGTTGGCAGGAAGGTAGAAAGTGCTGTTCCTCCTCTGAATTCAATAGGTGTTCATAACAGTACCTGTTTTAATGCAAATGTGATGTTAAATACATATGTACTTATTCACCATATATACACATGGATCCCTTCCTCACTTTCTTCAGGACTTTCTGCGATGTACCCATCATTGAGAATTTCTGTGTGCATTTGATTTGAAATATGACACCCCCCCAGTCTTGGGGTCACCATGGCCATTGCATTGCTTCACATCCCATAGCACCATGTGGCACAGTGACGATGTGCTTTCATTGTCTGTCTCCCTGCTGTTAGAACGGGAGCTTTGTGAGGATGGGGCATTATTTTGTTTTGTATTGTCTTCCTTGATATAAAGTAGTGCCTGAAGTTTGACATGACATTTCACTAAAGAAAATAAATAAATGGCCAATAAGCATATGAACAGATGCTCAACATCCTGAGCCATTAGGAAAACGTGTTTCTGAATCACACGACACCACTTCCCAGTAAGTAGGATGGGTGTGGTCAGGATCACAAGCAAAAACAAGTGTTGGTGGAGAGGTTATAAAATTGGGACCATAAATTTCTAGAGAGAACATAAAATAGTACCATGATTTAGGAACATTTTTTCCATTTCTTAAAAAAAATAAACATAAATTTACATGTGACCCAGCAATTCCACTCCTAGGTGTATACACAAGTGAATAAAAACATATGCTCACGTAAAGACTTGTACATTAACGATCATAGCCCCATCATTACTAAGAGCCCCAGTCTGGAGCTAGCGCAAATGTCAATCAGTGGTAGGTATAAAAACAAGATGGCCACACAATGAGCTGCCATTCAGCTCCAGGAAAGAGTGCACTACGATCCATACCACCACATGGGCGAACCTCAGAAAACGATGCTAAGTTAAAGAAGTCAGGTGTGGAAAATCCCGTAGGTACAATTACATTTATATAAAATGTTCAAACAAGAGACAGAAAGTTGAAGAGAGATTGCCTAGGACTGGGGTAGAAAAGGAAGTGACTGCCAGTGGGCAGAAGTGATTTTGGGGGGATGGCAATATTCGAAAACTGGATTGTGATTATTTATATATAACTGTGCATTCACTAGAATAATCTTACACTTAAAATAGCCAAATTTTCAGAAATGTAAATCAGACTTCAATAAAGCTGCTGAAAATGTGGCTAGTACAAAGTGGGACCTCAGTGTTCATGGAATCAAAGAAGAATGAACTATGGCGCCTCAGCAATAATGACTGCAACCTCAGAATATAGCGAACATGCAGCTCTTTGACCTACAAAACGTCCTTACACAAACACATCACTTTTCACAGACAAAAATGGACTTGCCTTATCTACATAATGTGTGTGTATGAAGGTGTGTATGTGTGTGTTGTATACATATGCATTCTCACAATCTCGGGAAACATCTTACTGTGTAACAGGTATTAGAACCTAAAATACAGAAATGCTGTTTCAATGTGGCCGCAAATTAGGACTAAATAAGTCAAGGTTCTGTTCCACGGCAGTGGATGGTAGACAGAAGAGTTTTGCCCGTGCACTGTCCCCAGTAGTCACTGGGGTTAGAAGGGGAAAGGTTTAATGAGGAGGGGCTTCTGGAGTCTTAGAGAAGGGGTTGAGTGACCAGATTTGATGGTCTGCTGAAGACGTGAGGGTGGGAGGCTTCTGCAGAGTCTTGTGGCTCCAAGTCACCAGGTCTGATGCACTCCTCCTCGTGAGGGGAGCCAGGAGCAATCAGAGTAATGATTTCTGATGATAAAGGGAAACGACATCTGTGTATAGCATTCTGAAGCTCTTCATGCAGCAGAAAGGAAAAACCCAGCACACTTCAAAATTGTGAAAGGCACTTTCTGTAAAGTGGCCGTCGATGAAAGTGGTTCTGCGTGACTTTTCAAGTAGAAGCGGGGTTTTTCAAGTTATTTTCAGTAATGGAAGCTTGCTTTGAAAATTAAGTGTTGGCATTAACTCCTGTCATTGAAAAGGTTAAGTCTTGGCTTTTCCACTTTAGAGATTGTTCCAGGTCTCATCATTTCCTCTACGAGAGGAAACAATTGGACTGGGTTTATGTACATTGGACGTCTCTTCTTCCCCGAGTCTCTCAGACTCGGCTACAGCCACTGCTTTGGGCAGATTTCTAGGACAAGAAGCAGTTCAATGAAGAGGAAAGGGACTCCGAGAACCAATGGCCAGGTTCTTCGCCCTCAGCTGCCCCTCTGGTGTGGGATCGTAACAATTGAAATAATGTTTCCATCTTTCACTGTAAGATGCAACTGAAAATAAAAACGGTACTCAGAGACAGAAAAGCAAGGGAACAGAAGTTCCTGTAATTTATTTTTAGAAAGAGGCAGAGTGGCTGAAAGGAAGAACACCACTTTCATGTTACCCCAGCATTTAGCTGTGGCCCTGCCTGATTTCCCTGGTGCTACGCCCCTCCCGTAGGCCCGCAGTGTTTGAGATGTGTGGGCGGAACTGTGTGGGTCGTCGTGAACTGGTCAAGGATATTAAAATATCCTTCTCTTCTCATGTGGATCCAAAAGCCTATCTGCCAAAATTTATTAATTGGATATTTGCTCTCCAATTTATTTACATATCTGCCAAAAGTGCTTTTGAAATTTTTGGCATGCGTTACTTTGGATAAAAAGAAATATGAGCTGTAAAATAATAAAATAAACCTGAAAATAGCAGCCTAGTGTGTTTGATTTCTTTGTGAACAGCCAATACCTCTATTATTCAAAGGAATTCGAATCCTTTAAAAATGATATGGATGTAGCACAGAGGATGAAAACAACCAGGAGAAACCTATCATAACAATATATTCCTTATGTGCAGAACCTGCTGCAGGAAGGGTCCATTCGTTACTCACAGGGGAGAGTCTGGGCGCGGGTGAGTGAAATGCAGCTCATGATTAGGTGAATTTTTTTTTTTGGACATCACATGGCATCTGACCAGAGGAAAGAATCAGAGAAATGTGTTAATATACATGGATAAATGAGCCCTTCAGAGATGAGGCTAAACCAAACATTTATTAAAGTACTTCTAAAAATTACAGAATGTTTAGAGAAAATTCTTGCAGGAACATCTGTGAGGAAAATAGTTCTGGCTCGTCTTCAAAATGGCAATGGTTCTTGGTATGTCTCTACCTGTATGTCTCCTGCCTCATTTTTATGCATTCCTATATCATCAGCACTTCTAATGTAAGGTATTACTTATTCCAAACTAATCTGGGTTATTTTTCACCTGCTGACATGAAAACTTGGGAGCAATTTGACTCAAATATTCAGACAGCTCTATGCAATGTGAGTTCATGGCTTCACTCTGTTTCCATGAGGAGGGCCTAGCTCAGGCTCCAGCTTTTGTAATCCCTGAAATGGTCCCCAGCCGTGTGAGAGGTAATTTATGAAGTATCAGGTTAGAGGGGCAGCAGACAGGGCTGGGAGGTGAGACACGGGAGGACGTGATTTGCATTTCTAATTTGAGATTGAATTTCAGCCAAGCAATGATTCCTAAATTTCAGTTTGAGGACTGATGTTGGTCTATGGTGATTCTTTTTATACTCTGTATGAAAAATATGGAGGATAATAATACAGCAATTTTTAAGGCAAATTTTAAAGAATAATTTTGAGTGACTAATACATAGTTTATCCAGAAAGTATATAGCCCACGTGATATGACAAATAGAGTCATATGTTGAAGAAGATGCAAGATATAAGAAACACTGTACACAGGACAATGACACATCTCAGTCCCCTACAAAATAGGCACCTTGGGACCTCACAGAATTCTCCCAGTCACCATCAGCTGCCCCTTCATGTTTTCCTGAATCTCACTGATGATCTGAAATCCCTTTCCTTTCAAAGGTGATTTTAGTTTTGGGAAAAGCCAGAAGTCTCTGGGCACCATATCTCGGCTGTAGGGGGGCTGACTCACCTGGGTGATTTGATGTTTTGCCAAAAACTCTGCATGAGACGTGATGCATGAGCAGGCATGTTGTCGTGATGAAGCTGGCGATCATCAGGTTCTTGTAGCTGCAGCCTTCTGAATCATCCGAATAGTTTCCACAGAGGAATGTTCAAGCTTAACGCAAAATTTGATGCAGATTCGTTGCTCTACTCGCTCAGTCATTTTGAATGTGATGGCCACACAGTACACATGCTCCCTCAATGGTGTCTCCTGCCCCCACTGACTAGTACAGTGGAGTCATCGTTGTTCGCACATGAGCACTCCAGTCCACTCTCCTTTGCTGCCAGATTTCATCAATGTCACAAAAGCCATTTTCTTTATATTAGCAATGGCTGGATTCTAAATCTATATGGAAAAGAAAGACAAACATCTTCTTAATTTCTGCAATTTCAGTTATGAAGATACACCAAGTGACTTGTGGCTATCACAGGGCCACTGTATGTTAGAGCTGCTACATTGTAACCATGAGAGAACAGTGTCTGTCCTTACTCAGGACCAGTTGAAATTCTTAGAAAAATGTTATCCTCTCACTATAATATGGTAGCAGAAGGCAGATGATACGATGGTTTCTGATTCTTGGCTACAAACAATCATCAGAGCTGGATGTTCTGTTTCAGGCAAAATTGAAATGAAGTTTATAAAATGATACCTTGAGAGTTGAGAGTTCTGCTTGTTGAAGAGTCTCTATTCTTTTCCACAACTTTCCTAAGGAATTAAAAATAAATATTTTGACTCAGAGCCTTTGATGTGCAGGGAGTCAAAATATTTTTGATAACTCTGCTTCCTGCCCGTTGATGGGCGTTGCAGTTCCTAGAAACTGCATTACACTCTCTGAAATGGTTACGAAGTACTCGCTTGCCAGCAGGTGGGAAATATGGATGTTCGAGGGAAAGAGAGATTATTTCCGTAGCCTTCCCCACAGAGGACAATGTGCTCTTGACCTTTTGCCTGAATCTTCCAAAATGTGCCTCTTGATGTTTCCCTCAAAGGTTTATTATCTACACAACATAAAATGAAGTGGGAAATACTTTAAAACATATTTTTAAAAACTTAAAAATAATTGAGGGTAGAGTTCTCATTCTGAACCTTGTGGAATTCACACTAAGTGTGGGATTCCCTGATGGATGAGCCCCTGATGTTCACCAGACAAGGACTCTGTGTTCTGTTAGATTCTCAAGAGCAGTTCGAGCCCCTCAGAGCACCAACATACACTGATGACACGTGTTGCAATTTTTGATGTGAAATTAACTGGATAATTATGAGATGTGTGTTTCTGTGCAGTGTATTTTTTTACTGATAACTGTCTTGTTCAGGAACCACATAGGCAGAGTATACAAAATGGCGTGGGTGCTCCTGTATGGTCTGAAAGGTGGTCAGAGGAAGTAGAGAGACTTGGGGGTTGGGAGATGCAGATGTGGGGGAGGAAAGACGGCGAACAGCGAAGGGTCTGTTTTGAGGGTTCCATTTATAGGCAACACACCGAGCTTGACTCTGCAGGGACGTCTCAGAAATGTGCAGAGTGCTATTTTCTGCACTGTCTCTTCTAAGAATGGAGACTAGCGCATTTGTCTCCTGGCTTCCGTCGTCCCTCAGACATTGAAAGCTGGCCTTGAAGGCATCAACTCTGCCTCCAACACTGCCTGTTCGGGTTGCAGCCACCGGAAGGATAAGGGAGCTTAGTTTTCAGAGAAAGTAGGGTCAGAGAAGCAGGGAGCCACAGAGCACACTTAAGATGAAGAGTCATGGGCACGTTCAGAATTGCCTACTACAATTAAAACTCTGGAACTTTGGTGGGTGTATCTATGATGAATGGGAGAGAACCGGGTCCTGCAGAAATACGTAGCAGCTGTCCACATATCACCTGGAGGCACAAACATATGGGACTCTGGGCCCTCCCCCTGGCAGATGAAATGTGGCATATACAGTGTGGGAAACGTGTTTCTCAGCATCTGTGCCCCCTCTCATAGGAAGAAAGTTGAATTTTGTTTACCCATCTTGTCTGCACGTAACGCCAACACAGCTGTAAACCTTGAATTTGTTTATTCTGAAGTTGGAGGAAAAGCGTCTAGACAGAAGAATTATTGGTAGCTCCTTACCATTGTCGGTCAAAAGCAGCATGTTTTTTTTTTGTTCTTTGGGTGATTTTCCCCTTCTAGACTCTTCTTTAGTCTCAAAAAGCAGCAGGTTCTTCATGCCATGGAGCTGCTATGAGTCTTCAGACTTTACTGAGGATGGTAGAGTCACAGATGCAGCTGGTCCACTCAGGGAAAGAAAGAGACATTCTGTCCCACAACCTGAATGCAAGAACAAGGACAGCTATAACCCTAAACACTTGAGAATCAGGATTGGATTCTTTATTTTCCCCTCCTTTCTCTTGCTGGCACTAACACAAATGTGTAGATAAGTCCAAGAAAAATACAAAACATCCAAATATTATGAACATAAGTAATGCTAGTCTCAAAATCCCTGTGAGATACATCATATATAACAGTTGGCTCATGTGTCCTTGAAATGAAAAATAAAATGTTGAACAGCTTTGTATGTTGTATGAAAAAGATTATTCAAAGATGTTGACTATTATTTAAGAAATAATTTGGCCATTTTGTTATTTTAGAGTGGAATGGGGAGGTTTCCTGCAGCTTACTTCTCAACTTTTTGATGGCTTGGTTTTTCCCCCAATAGATTTAGAAGTATAGTGTTATATTCAAACAGTGTTTTTAAGACTAGCATTGTGAAAATAGAACTGCTTTATATGTTCTGGGCAGCAATTTGCCTCAAAAATAACTTAGTTCACATAACATTCACCATGACAAATTGTTTTTGCATTTTATTTATTTGTAAGTTTTCTCCACATGATCATGAATACAAGCAGCATAACTTTTTATTCCCCTGCTTGTATCTATGAACTGATTTTGTCATTTCTTACAAGGTTATTGGAGTTTCATTGGTTAACAGAATCACATAGCTTTCAAGTGTACCTTTCTGGGATAGAGTATCTGTATATTGCACTGTATGCCCACCACCCAAAGTCAAATATTAACAATATGTTTCTTTAAATCGTGTAGGAGGAGACTGAACTAATGCTGTTTAAATGTATGGGAAGAAATTCACGTTCAAGAATTACCTTGGCAAAGGCATGTGACCAGGATGCTAGTTATCAGCAGGAATTAATGGAGAACAGGATGGCGAATGTGTAATTGCTGTCCATGTCGATATGACTGAAAGGCATGAGAAGGAGTGTGGGAGGGTCAGAGTGCCCCCCAGGAAAGCTGTGTGAGCCTCAGCTGGTGGGGCACACTGCTGTCAAGACTCTGCCCCAGACGTCCTTGCCACTGCCTCCTAAATGTGCTCTGAATTCATCCCTGTCCCTTGGTCTCGACCTGTCCTCTCTGTAGCCCAAGCTCCTCTGATCACTTCCATGAACTGCTGAAATTGTCTCCCTGCCGCTCATGCGACTCTGTGGTCCAAGAGGCTGACATGTACTTTTCAAAGTCATGTCTCTTATGTGTTGAAAGAGCAGAAGTTAATAAGTCACAACTGAAAAATTAAGTTTTCTTTCTCCTTTCCAAATAATACACACACACACACACACACACACACACACACACACACACGCATCGCATGCCCAGGCATCTTCCTGGAATTCTTCTTTGCTGTAGCTCTGTCCTGTGTCTCAAACCAATTCTGGTCACATTTTATATTTTTGGTCATTTTGATGATATGATGCCACTCCTCATCACAAGAATTGTTAACATCAGTTATCAAAATGGCCAGCAGAACCTTAAAACAGTGTTTAAAAATCAAGCCTTTTCTCTATTGCGGCCTGGGTTTGCCTCACGCTGCCAACATGGAGCCTTGGTTGGCTCTGTCTTCCTCTCAGACCCTGGGGCTCCCCTCCCTCTCTTCCCCTTCCCTCTCTCCAACCAGACAGCCTTTGGGTCCCCCAAGATTTGCATCTCGGACTCTAAGAAAATTGCTGGTAACATTGTGATGGCGTCAAAGTGCTCTCATAGCGGCATTTGGATTTCCCTTGTCTGTAGAGTGCTTTCAAGGTTCTGCAGAAATGTCGACACTTGAAAAATTCTAACTACAATTGCTCTGATGTCAGTGATTTTATTTCTGCTTTCACTATTCACTTAAGAACAAAAACCTTAACATCTGGGCCAATGGTGGTTCAAGCCACAGTCTGTACGTTTCTGTTGGGGTCTAATCACCCCTCCATCTTACTTTTAGGATAACTTCTGGCTGGATGATTCTCCCAACAAGCATCTACTTGTACTTGCCCCCAGTTTTGTAGGAGGACAGGACAAATTCTATCAACTTCTAAGGCTCGGGCCATCAGCAACAGCATTACAGCTTCAAACTTCTCAGTCTCTGTACCCCCAAAATTATGAGGGACCCATGGCAAGTTTGCTGTTTATTTCCTCAAGAGTCCTTCTCATTTGACCTTAATTCAAGGAGAAACAACTATCCACAGGACCACAAAATCCAGAGAAACAATCCCTCTGGTCTTTTCAACATCAATGCATTTGTTCTCCGAGAAGGTTTATGAGAGGTGAAACACTTTTTAGTCATTTCCTTCCGAGTCCCAACTAAGTGGAATAGCACCTGACTTTGTAATGAGGAGAAACTTGGCCTATGTTATATTGTCCTGGACTGTTAAGGGATCAGCCAAACTCCACGGCATTTTATAATCCTGGAAACACAGAAATCCTTCAGTTCTCTGCTTATAATTTTATCAGGAGAAATCAATTAAGACTAGGTTTGCTTGTAAACAAGAAAGCTTCAAAATATCCGTAGCCTAAATAAGAGACATTTTTTTATATGAGATAACCATAAAAGGAAGTGGGGGGTCCATGTTGTTATGGTGACTGTGCTCTCTGGAGGTTCTCAGGACCCTAGTTAATTCTGTCTTATCAAGAGTGACTTCCACTCCATGGCCAGAGATGGCTTCTTTAGCTGCAGCCTTCCCATCCACAGGCCAGCCCACAGGAAAGAAATCGAAACTGAGAAGAAGGGGAAGAGGAGACAGGAAACATCTGTTTTTAAGGAAGGTTCTTTGGGTGACCAGTTGATGCATCTGCTCAAATCCCATTGGTGTGAGTTTGTTCATATGGTTATATTTAGTGCAAGAGATCCTAATAAATGTGTTCCCCCACCTCTGGGTAGTTATGCATTCTATCACTGTGGAAGTATAAAGTACATAGGTAAGTGACAATTAGGAGTAGGTCTCTCCCCAACTTCCTGTAGGCCAAAGATTGAGAACTAAATTCCGTAGTGAGGCCCACAGCGTACTTGGTGTTCTGGCACCTGTCTTCCTTCTCAGCCTCAGGAGATTCTTTCCCTTCTCACGTGTTGCAGCCATACAGAAATAAATACCTTCCGTTTCCTGAACATTCCAGGCTCATTCCTAACTCCCACTCTCTTCCCTCAGATCTCCTCATTGACAGCTCTATCCAATTACATCCTCACTAATGCTTTCTGCAACCAATGGATCTGAATCAGGATGTAGCTCTAATTTAATATATTTCATTGTCTGCCGAGCAGTTACATCACTGTCGGAAGCTGTTTGCTTTCTTACTCTCTGTGTCCCCATGATAGCACGGTGACCACACAGGGTGCTGTGTGTCTTCTTTGCCACTTAATCTTCAGTCCCCGCCATGCTGCCAGGCATGTAGTAGGTACTCAGCATTTACTGAATCAGTGCATGCCCATATGAATGTTTTTTCCCATTGGAGTCACCACAAAAGCAGGCGGTTGTTTCCGAATGCTTTATGAGAAGTATTTCAGGGTGCTGGTTGAGAGTGTTGGTTATATTCACCCTTCCCGCCGAGAAAGCCTTTCCTTTCCAGGTAATTATTTAATGGAGATAATCCTAATGTTTATTCAAATGACTCTCGAAAATAATATCGTTTTTAAGGAATAAAAACCACTACAGTTTTACTTCCCTAAGAAAAGTGGGCTCTGTCACTCTGGGAACACTCAGTGATCTAATTTGCTGCTTTTTAAAAAAACGGTATATGAACCATAGAATTAATATTCCCATTTAGGTAAACCATAGAGACTTAAAATGTCCTAATTTTTGTCCCTATTAAATGAAATTGTCATATTTCAAACATAGGTTGAGTTTTATCTTTTTACTTCCCAATAGGTAAAAGTAGCTCTCTATAGATGCTTAATGGTTTAAACTGTGATGTTTTAAAAATATAATTTCTTTCCCCGAAAGGCCCCTACAGTCACGGATATTGCCTGTGCTTGTAGCTCGACAATCCTGAGACACTGCTTTTCCTCCTTTTCAGTGTCCTGTCCGAGCTCTTACAACAAATAACACTTACATCTTTCCTCAGCCTGTTTTGAGGCTTGTGTAAGAAACAATGCATTTCTCAACTGAACATCGTTCTCCTACTACGTTTATGTAAAAGTGAACCTGGTGAGCCTGACCTACACAGCTGCTGCCTCCGGGGGGCGCTAGTCGCCTGAGCTGCAGGGGCTCCTGTTGCGCCCAGCAGGGTTTCTCCAGCTTTTTCTTCTAATGTGTTCGTGCAGCACACGGCATTCATTTACATTTTCTAAAACTAGGTATTAGGTATTTCATATGCATGTTTTATAGAATTTACATACAGGGTGGGGCAAAGTAGGTTCACAGTTGTTTGTACGGAAAATAATACAATAGTTTATAAACAATAACTCAAGAATAAACTCTGTGTTTCATGTACTTACCTATTTTGCCCCACCCTATATTGGGAAAATATGTCTCAATCATTTGAATCATGTGATTTTATGAATGTGTGCACATTTTTATATCCCTCTAAAGTTAATGTGTGCATATGCTGTGCATAGGCGACACCTACGCAAAATACGAACAGGAGGAAGCCTTCTTTGCTCCACTTAACACAGTCTACCCTTTGACTTCTTCTCTTCCATCCAATGGCTTCCATAAAATGCTGCGGACACACCTCAGGCTTTTATTTTTTTTCCATCTTCAGTACGGACCTCCTGTGTGTGCTCCTTGCCCTTGCCTTGTTGCCGTGCTGTGTGTCTGTCGCTTCGAACGGATCTGCACACGACGAGTTTCTCCTTCCCTCCGGGAGGTGCCGCCCTTGCCTCCGGACTGCCTCAGCCTGGCCTTCTCCCCTGCTTTCCCTCCGCCAGAGTGTCTGCCCCACGCTGTGCTTCAGTGAGGGCACCTGCCTACATGTGCACAGTCAGTGGAGCGCTGTGTTAAGATACTGGTCTTTTTTATGTTGTGTCTTGGGAACCCTTTTAGATTTATAAATACTTAGTGTGCAGAGTCCTCATCTCATTTACTTTTTGACTGGTAACATGCCAAATAATTTTGCTGGCCTTCAATAAAAATTTGGTAGCACTCATCTAAATATGTAGGAAGCTTACTTTTGTGAACTTTCTCAGTGCCTAAAAAACTATTATACAACTTACCATTTTGATGAGCACCCCAGCTGAATCAGTTTCTCCCTACATCCCCCCTCTTTCTATCACATTAGCCTAGTTTGAATCCTTCAAAGCAGACACCTACCTGTGCCTGCATTCCAGAGCTAATACAGTGTGAATATGTATGAATACAGTGAATAGTAAAACACTTTATACTACTAAGCATAGTGCTTATCGCTAAGAAGTTCAGTCAAGGTCAGAGCCTTCAAATTTGAGGAAATAGGAAACCACTGTGGGTCTAGAAGTTCATGCCTTTGGAAGCATACGCTACCCAAAGGGCTGTATATAGAGACAGCAACTGCTATTGGAAGTCTGAACGGCCCTATGAAGAAGGTTCCTGTATTGGTATAGAGACAGGACATCCCTGAAGATGCAGTGCTTGAGACTGCACGGGTGGGAAGGTGGTGGGGCCAGAGAAGTTTGTCAACAGGCAGAAGAGCCGTCAGCTCGGGCTCCCAGGTGCTCAGAAATATGGCATTCACCAGGGTAGCTGGACATCAACTCAATTACAGCAAACTGATAAGGAAACGGTTACTATCCCTAAGTCCGAAGTTAAGAATTAAGGTGGCAGAAACAGATTAAACATTAATTTCTCAGGCTCCATTATTAGGTTAGTAGTAGAAAAGTGAAATAGAATTAGTTAAAGGGATCTCAAATTAGTCTAGAATACCTAATGGATCACATGACTAAGATTAAAATGGATTCCAGTGACATACAAAATGAGTTGACAGTGTAGACTGAAAGACGAAAAAGGCTATAGATTTGGAAAACAGGCAAAGGCTGGTATAATTATGTTAATTCAAATATGCTTTTGCATATTATTGGAATCATGAAATAATGTAAACATATTTTGCAGATATATAAGGGAACAAATTAGTATACTCTCTACATATTCTTATAACATTGTCCTATCTCTTTATTGATTTTTCTATATCTGAGTAGTGCTACTTTAAACTGAGTTCCTTTAAAAATTTGAATAGTTATAACTAGAAAACTTAAAACAAGTGAGAAGTTCATAGGAAGTATGATTAATAAAAGTAGCTGTGAAAGTAAGTAAAAGAAAAAGACAAAATTATTATATTTTATCTAAATTCATTTACTTGTCTACATCCAAACTTCTGTGCCTGCGAAAAGGGGAGGTTAGTACTTGCCTAAGGGACACTCAGGAGTGTCCCCGCTGTATGATCAGAAGGATTCAATGGAAATACCTTCATAGCTCTGTGGTTCAACGTTATTTAACTATGATGACTCTGCATCCCCACAGATTTTCTTCAGAATCACCAGAACCCACTTTTAACAAGATATCCATGGAATAAAGATGCCTCAGTGTGTTCAAGCTTTAATCACTCTGGGTTCCAGGAAAAATGGATAACAGACAAAGAAAAACATCCTAACCACAAAATTTCTACTCAACTTTTTTTTTAAACATTAGCCAAAGTCTTTCAATAATTGATATTTAGGTATGTTTGCAAATATGTTTAAATTTTTGGGTTTTTCAAGTTCATGTAACAAGATTGCATTTATAATTTTTCTTTTTGCAAATCTCTCTTTCTTGCTCTCTCTGAAACATGTATTCTTAATCATACATAGCTAAAAATCTCAATTACTTATGTACATATATATTTAGAAATAAAAATTTAATATATATTTCATGCCACACATATAGATACCTAATGTTCTCTAAATATATATCTAGTGCTTACACATAACTACTTTGAGAAATGTTCTATAAAGTTAGACATTGGAAAGGTGAATAACAACTTCTTATTGATTCACCATCATGAAAATATATGGGGAAATATATATCCTCTTTTGAAACAGAAAATGCAGAAATCACTTTCATTAGTTCCTCACTTTTATTAAATTTCACCTCAGGACGTTTTCAAGTTTAGTTTTAGTCAGGAAACCCAGCTCTCAAACCATTGATCAAAGTTCTTTCTCTGGAGATGTAAATCAATTATTTCCAATTGGAACGAGACGCATGTCTTCTATGGCAGACACCTGCCTATGATAGCAAGACTAAGCCCACCGCTTCATTATTCAGATGCCACATGCCACATGGCAGATGGCAGATGACAGTGACCTTTCGTCATTTTGTCCAGTGAGAGATTAAAGTTAGCTCATAAATTGCCAATCTGCTGAGCCATCTGGTCTTTCACGGTGGACTCTTTTTGAAAAGTCGTTCAGAAGGCTTAGGAACATAATTTACTGACCACCTATGTTCAGTTTGCCGTTGTCTTACAGTGGCAACCTGTAAACGCTTGGGGATTCACTCCATCTGAAACGTGTGTGGTGTGCCTTGTACGTGCATATTTGTATAACATTTGAATTTCCCTTACACTCAGCGTTTTGACACTTTCTGCTGCGGGAGTGGGATGGGGTAGAGTGTAAATATGCTCAATGTGGACTCTCTGAGGAACTTTGACTTAGAAGTGGCATGAATTTCCCAGACATAATTTTTGCCACACTGACAAGTAGACAGTTTATATTCCCCTAACCGTTATCTATTTTGTCATTATTGCTGTTGCTGTAAAGTAGAATTGGAAAAATGTACTCAAATTTAAGACTCAAGGCTTAACTTTGCAGCACAACGAAAGGATTTTAAGAAGTCCTCCACCTGACCTTGCTTTCAATATGTAATTTCTCACTTCCTGCATTCTCAATATGGGAGGGAGGGCTCTGAGAACCAGTGGTTATTATGAAAGGCTGAATCACTTTACCGAGGCGAACTTCCCAAATTGGTGTTCACTGTTGTGGAATTCACGGGTTATTTCAATTAGCCACTTTACAATGAAAACTAACTTAAATGCCATTTTTTTGTAAAATAAATATGACGCTTTACAACCTGTAATATTACAATCCTGGATGATTCCTAACAGTAATATACCGAGCAATTGTTTGCTCAAAGTATTAGTGAAAGTCATCATTGCAGGGAGGCATCAGCAACCCTTTATTTAAGCCAACTGCTCCCTGGCAAGCAAGCAATAGGAACTGTTTATTTGGTTTTTTAAGGAATCATCACTATTACTAATATTATTTTATAAACTAGGATCATGGGCAAGAGCAATATGCATTCTTTTCTTTAGTTCCTCTCTTCCCCCCTTTCTTATCCTAATTCCATGATTGCTGGATAGGTGATGGTTTTTGACTGTCAAGAACTTGCCAAGTGGGGGACGCGTAAGCATAGTACTGGGTTTCTCTGTTTCCTGGGGTTCCTTCTGGGGACTGCTGTTCACTGTAGGGGTACCAGTCTGTCTAAGGGATTCTGTCCATCTGTCTCCTGGCTGCAGAGCAGATGCTGCATTTGCAATGGCTGGAGGGAAGACAATGGGAAACACATAACAAGCGTACCAAATCTCAGACAGAGGGTTGCGTAAAACGTGATGTTTGACCAACATGTGATGGTCGTGTCAGGCGATGCTTTATTTAAGACTTTTCTAACAGTCATTCCCCCTCACCCTGCGAGTAGGCAGCAGGGTGTCCTGACTTCAGGCAGGTGACTGCTCCGTCTTCAGTTTGTACTGTTATTTATTGACTATTTTCCTTTACAGTGACGTGTTTGAGACCTGAACATTTTAATGTATGTTTTATTAGTAAATAGAGAACTAACACCACTGCCCACCAACACAGCTAAAAATAAGTACAATGAGAAGGGAGAAATATAAAAGTTTTTATGGATGCTGTTAAAAGCTCTACATGTGACCTATTTCTTTATTGGAAAGGGGAACTGCCTGACCCTCCCCTTTTCCTTTTTTCCCCTAAACATTGAAAACATTACTTATTTTAGAAGGGAGCAGCACGTGTTGGACGAGGATGGGTGTGAGACCTTGTGCTGCAGCTGCAATGTCCACTTTCCACAGCATCGGGCATTACAATTACTGAAGGCAGGACATTGAATGAAAATAAGCCACTGCTGGTCATGGCACGCTTGTCTAGTACATGCCCAGCAAGTCCCTCTGTGTTCCTGACTTTGGACAGCATAACGTCCATTATGACATGTGTGTGATGCTTTGACATGATTTTTCCTCTGCTTGGGTCAATTTTAGATCCCACTAAATTGTTTTGTAAGTGGACACGAGTTTGAATAAAACAAATGAATACATGTTTAGTACAGTTGCATTTTCCAAAGATAACATTGGGGTGTCTGCCAGGCCACAAGATCTCTGACAGTGGGAGGTGCCTCTCAGAACTGGAGGTTGCAGCCCTCCATCACTGTTTCCAGATTATATGCAGAGGTCAGGAGGTGAGCCCTGAAGCCAGGTCAGAAGGCCGTGCCTTTGACCCATTGTTCACCAGCACACTGCCCTGAGCCCTGAGGGGCTGGGTGGGGAGCTCAGCAGCCCTGTGGGCTGCAGTTAGGGAAAGACTAGATGAACCCCTACAGAGAGATGGCAGGGGGAAGACCTGAGGGGACAGGGAGGGTGGGTGAAGCCAGGGCCCTGTCCCCCACACCCCATTCCCAGTTCCAGCCAACAATTACCCTGTGACAGACCCTGGGCCAGACATGCTGGCCAAGTCCTTCTTCCTGCAGAAACCAGGAATGGGAATAGAATGATTTTCCTTTCAGAGCCATTTGTTATATAACAATAACTGAGCAGAACAGCATCCAACATGGCACAGTTCTCGACACTTCTGTGCACACAGCCGTAGACGTCTAAGGCTTTTCCTTCCCTCCCTCCTTCCCAAGTGGCGGCGGGTGACAGGCCCGCCTGGAGACTGCCATGTTCCCCGTGTTCCCTTCTGGGAGACCCAGCACCTGGCCTTTGTTCTGTGTTACTCTTTGGCAGTGTTATTTTTTTAATATTTTATTTTACTTTCAAAGAAAAAATAATTGGAAAGTATGGGATAATTTTAAGTAGACAATTTATCATAATTCTACATCATTGTATTTTTTAAACTTGGGATGAATATTCTTTTGGATTAAAGGTTCACATTAAGGGAAAAAAATCACAAAAATGCTGACATTAAAAAGAAGACCATAAAGAAAATACATACCAACTTGAAAAAAGACTTTCCCAATATCTAATTAGAGGATATTTGGATAGTCTAAATGTTCCTTTTTTTTTTTTTTTTGCAGAAACCCAGAGAAGAGAAAAGAAACTGGTAGCTTAAATCAAAAACATATTTTTTAAGGAAAAAAGATCTTAGGGAAAATAACCAGTTAGAAAAAGATTTTGGGGTATTTCTAAATAACTGAGAAACTACCCCCATAATGGGACAGAATGATCACTGTTAAAAGGAATAAATGGCTCGGGGAATATCACTGTTTTGCCATTATCTGGGGGGAAGTGGTTAATTGTTTTTGGAAAGGTGCCGGAAACTATAACAAGAGTGCAGCAGTTCTTGAGGTCTAGTGTCTCTCAAGTGGACGTGTGCTCCTAACCGCTCCCGTCTTCCTCCCTCTCTCCTTTCCTCCTTTTCAATAGTAAATAGAGACATTATCACGTAGTCATCTGATCGATTTTTGCTCTGAAGTATTCACCAAAATAGCAATCTTAAGAAGCAATTTTGTTGAAAAGAAGTTTCATATGGTTTTATTTTTAAAGACTGATAACAATAAACAACACAGAATTTAGCATTTTTATTTGTTTGTTTTGAAAGAGAGACTCTAATCTGGGGTGTCCAACCCGCGGCCTGTGGGCTGCATGCAGCCCGGGATGGCTATGAATGCAGCCCAACACAAAATCATAAATTTACTTAAAACCTTTTTTTTGCTCATCAGTGTTTGTTAGTGTTTGTGTATTTAACGTGGGGCTCAGGACAGCTCTTCCTCTTCCAGTGTGGTCCAGAGACACCAAAAGGTTGGATACCCCTGCAAGATTCTGAAGGTTTTATTCTATGAGAGTATCAGTCAATTTGAATATGAATTCATTTTGACACCGTCTGGGGGCCAAGGGAGTAGCCTGCTGTACTTTCATTGTACTTGTCTGTCTGATATTTTCATTCTACAGTGATGTTTACAATAGGCTGTCACCCAGATGAAGTGTAGCATCTAGTCCTTCCAATCTAGGGAGTTCTAGTTTTCTTCACCATTTCAGAAGCACAAGCCCCCTCACTCCTTGCCCCACAGAACCTTGGGAGTTTAATAAGCACCTTTAAAATGGGGTCTTTCTTTATTTTGTTATGAATATCCTTTTCCATTCAGATTAGTAACTTGTATGTTTCTGTAGAACACGCAAACACGCACACACACACACACAGGAGAGAAAGGGAGGCAGGAAGACTGAAAGGAGAGAAATGTTTTTTTCCTGTGTCTGATCTGTCGTAAGTATCTTTTCCATCAGGAAATCAGGAACAGGATATCCATATTTTCTAAATATAATTTTTTTCTGATAATTCCAGCAATATTCTATCTGAAGCCAGGCAAAGACAAATCTGTTCACATAACAGGAAATGCATGTGTCAGTAGACTACTAATGAAAAAATGTTCTCTTTCTAAAAGGTTGAAGTATTTTAAACCCCACTGCTTTTCCAAGCTGGAGAATTGGGCCTGCCATAGTCACACCCATAATGGCTCTGAACTTGGTCCTTCTTGTATCACGTTTTGCCAATCTGCTTATTCTTGACTCAGAAAAGGAAACCCATTTCCAGTTCCAACAAGAAGATGATGAAAATACTTGCCATGTATTTCCTTTCCCCTACTCTTGAAACAAGATTGCGTATATTGAGGACTCAGCAAGAGTCACAGAAATATCTCTCAAGAGAAGTTACTAGAAGGAAACTACTATATACATGTCTGAACAGATGGTGACCGAAACTAAATTTCCTCACCAAATTTACTATGGACACCCTCGTGGCTACTTCCACTATTTGTTTTTATTTATGTTTCCTCTTATTCATTTCAGATTCTCAGAGGAGGCTATTTTAAGAGCAATGTATGATGTCATTGCCACAGAACTTTTAAAAAATGAGTGTTTATAAGTTTCAAGTAAGTCTCTGAGTTTAAAGCTTTGAAAATTCAGATTGAGTCTTCCTTGTCCTGTGAACATTTTTTCTAAAGTTCTAGAACTCTCATTGTGTAAGTGCCCAAAACGGCATGTTGAAGCAGCCTTTCGTTGAAGACAGGTTTAAAATAGTCATTAAGGCTCTTCATAATGCCCACAAAATCAGAGAATTTTAATTGCTGAGTGTAGTATGCAATAAATGCTAATAAAATGTTATGTTAAGAACACAAACGTTTGTTTCACAGAGAATATTCTGAAATAATTTGCCTTTTACATTATGCCGTGATGGAAATGGGGCATTGCCTACTCTCAGAATTCAAATAAAACACATAATTTCAAGTGAACCTAAATTTGAGCCATGTAAACATTTAATTAAGAATGAATGAAATATTGTACTTGAATAGATTATAAATAAAAAGCATCTGTCAGGCAATTTCTGAATGACGATATTACATTCTGTTACAGGCATTTTAAAAAAGAAATGTGCAACATAATTTAAAATGGCAGACATTTTTTCTTATAAATCCTGCCAACTGCTTTTTTACATAATGTTATTCTAGAATGCTACCCACATCTTGCCAAAATACATACCAAATAATCTTTTCTCCCCCTAGACTGACTCCACCCACCCTGTAGAACTTGACTTTGTTAAGGAAGCCGGAGCCCGTGAGACCTGACATCACCCGCTCTGAATGAGCGCCGGGCAGAATCGATTTCACGTCATGCAGAAATCAGCTCTGACGCAGGTTTTCTAGTTCCTTGTTGGTCATGTACTCAGCGGGGTATTTGTTTTCGTGTTTAAATATTATCCTTTACCATGATGGCAGTGTTGCTACACAAAAATGGAGAACACGTTTTGATGAGTTACTATGACCAGAATTTATAGATGAGATTCTTAAAAGCTCCTAACAATTTTTTTTTCTAATTCTTTTGTTGAACTGGCTAGTTCATACTGGAATCTTTTCCTGTTCTTTTCTACGTGAAATTTAAAGACAACTCTTTTAACATTCAGTTTTTTTAAATCTCATCTTTACTGAGCTAAAATTTACATAAAATTGACCATTTAAGGGTAGGAGTCAAAGAGTTTTGCCAAAGGTATTCTGCTATAGAACCGTCACCACAAACAACATTTATTTTGATTGCCCTGAGGCAGTTCTAAGATATCCCCCATAGTCAACCCACTCACCTCAGCCCAAGCGTTTGGCAACCACTGATCTGATTTCCTTCTGTGATATAACCCATTCCAGAACGTCGTATAAATAGAATGATACAGTGTGTAACCTTTGGGGTCTGGCTTCTTCCTCTGACCACTGTGCTTTTGGGACTCATCAAGATTGTTGCATGTATTCACGGTTCACTCCTTTTAACTTCTGAGTAGTATCTCACTGTATTGATTATACAGCAATTTGTTTATTCACTCCCTGGCTGACTCCTTCCAATTTTTGGATAACTTAAATAATGTGGCTTTGAACATTGAAATAAAAATCTTAATGTGGACATAGGCAGAGGTGGGCACCAGGAGGTTTACAGTTGTCCATATGGTAAATAATACAATAAATAATAATATAAGAATAAACTCTGTTTTGCATACTCATCTTTCCAACCATTATAGCTCTCACTCCACAGGCTGAGGAACCAATGTGGGGATTCTGCCGACTGCTGAGTATATCTATTCCATTTACAAATTTTTGATGTGGGAAAATAACCACAAGGTGGGCTCAGGGTCCCACTGGTACCACTGGGGAGTGACCCTGAGCTAAAGTTCATTCATCACCTGATCTCTCTAAGCCCCTCCTCTGTCAGGGACATCTTGGCTCTCCTGGAGGAATGGTCAGTTCTGAGCCACTGTCCAGTAGTCCCCCCAGAGTTTGATCATGTCCTGTCTCTAATGCAGTTACCTTGGTAAAAGAATATCAGCCCTGATGAGGTTGAGAATTTGTGGAGGCCTGAGAATAAGATTAATTGTGTAAATTTTCAATGGAGTACCAGGGTCCTTTCTCAAAGACACCCAGTCTCCTCTTCATTTACGAGGTCTGGGTCAGGAAACTGGCTCAGATCTGGGAACCAAAAAAGGGGCTACATCTCCCTGTCATCATGATTCAGGTTAGAATTTGTGCACTTGACCTAGAATTTTCTGCCTATACAGACCAAGTACTAGTTTAGTAGGCTTCCTATCTGTTTCATTCTGGGAATACCGTGAGGAACCAGCCAGACTCCTGTCATTGACGCTGTGACTCTGCTGTCTGTTGCAAAGCCACATCCACCCTCACCCCGGGATCCAATTCCTCCCAGTGCCTTTCGGTCCCCAGTTCAGTGATTGCACTTCCTGCTGCGAGGTCTGGCCTGCAGAGAAGAGCAACTGAAGAACTCTTCAAGGATTTGGGGGCTCCTCTGGCAAACTTGTCTGTCACAGTATAGGTGAGAAACCTGTCTTCTAGACCTACCTTCTAGTCCCAGTGTGGGTGAGTGGGTCTGAAACGACAAGTCCACTGTCACATTCCAGTCTCCCCAAATCACTGAGTCCCTCCTTGCGCATTAAACAGGGCCTGTCTAGTATTTGCAGCATGCTCACCTTGGACTTTTTGGTTCACGTTTTAGCCAAACAACCAACCAACCAAACTGTCAGAGCCCTTTGCACCTCTCCGAGCCGAACAGTAAATGCAGAATCCCTGCTCATTGAGTCCCTGTCAGTAAGTTCTCCTGATTCACCTTTATTTTCCTCCTGCCATTATCCCACATTCTCAGTATGCATTCCCACCCATGTTGCCTGGATTTCTGACTGCATCAGTTAGAAAATTCAGGTAGGTCTTTAGAGTGTGTATGTACCCCTGCTGCTGGGTCACACCATGTCCAGCATCTTGAGGACCCTGCTGGGATTTGAGTCTAATTATGGGTCTGCAGGGGGAAGTGAGGGTGTTTTCTGAGGAAACTGAACATTGCCTCATGTGGCAACTGCGTCCTTGGCGGCCACTGCAGGGTTAGTCTCCACAGGTGGATACTGTGAGGCCATTCCCACTCTGGGCGAGGAGGCCTCTTCCATGGACAAAGATGACTCTTTGGAATTCTAGGGCTCCATGGCCCTAGCTTATTCTGGGTCTTCCCACATGTCCATATTATAGCTTTAGGAAGCCCATTTTTTCCCAATGTCCTTATATTAATAGTGAGCACCCTGTGAGATTGGGAGTTTAATTTGGGTTGTCACCATGGCAAACGCAGGATGAGGTTTTAGGCCTGCTTTCCAGCACTGTCAGCCTGGGGGCTACAGAAGAGGAAGGTCTCCTTCAGGGCACACAGGAGGGATTAGACTTAGATGGATCACTTCTGTGGCACTTGAGCTGGGAATTAGAATTCATGAACTCTTCCGTTTTTTTTTTTTTTTTTTTTCATTTCGTGGTAACATTAGGATCAGCCAGCCAATCTCATTATATTCATTAATTTTCTAAAAGTGTTTGAAGATATTGTATACATAGCCATCCACGTCTTTGCTTCTTATAAGTGGTTGATTAGGAATCCGGATGGTTATTGTGGGTGTCTCTATGGCTGGATCATGCTATGGGTACCGGTGTTCCCTTTACTACTGTAAATAGACTCGTTAGTAGCCATAATCCTTTGTTTATCATTCTATTTCTTGTGAACCACATAATCTTATGGAGAAAACTGAACTTGCCTAAGGGAAATTTATAGAGAAGAAGTAATTTAAATCAAATTATGATTTATTTTCCTCAATTATCTTCAATGACTAATATGAAATTGTTCATTCCAGTTCTGTTAATGATATTTTCATAGATTAAAATTTGGCATTTTCAACCCTGGCTGGTGCGGCTCAGTGGATTGAGCACTGGCCTGCAAACTGGAAAGTCATAAGTTCGATTCCCAGTCAGGTCATGTGCCTGGATTGCAGCCAGGTCCCCTGTGGGGGTGTGTGGGAGGCAACCAGTCAATGTTTCTCTTCCTCTCTCTCTCCCTCCCTCTCCCCCTCTCTAAAAATAAATAAATAGAATCTTTAAACATTTTTGACATTTTCCAGTAGTTAATAATAAGATATTATTATCCCTTATAGAACAGAATCCATGTTATAGAATCAAATAAATCTTTCCTCAATAGCAAGAAAGGACATCAAAATTTTCTATACTTTTTAGACAAAATATTTGTTTGAATTATTAATTATCTATAGCTCATTTTACAATGGAAAGGTGTGATACTTTAGGGGAGTCATTTTAAGAATGCTCACTTTTTTGCCCTGGCTGGGGTACCTCAGTGGATTGAGTGTGGGCTGCGAACCAGGCATCACAGGTTCGATTCCCAGTCAGGGCACATGCCTAGGTTGCAGGCCATGTCCCCCAGCAACTGCACATTGATGTTTCTCTCTCTCTCTCTCCCTCTCCCTTCCCTCTCTAAAAATAAATAAATAAAATCTTAAAAAAAAAGAATGCTCACTTTTCTACATCTCCATTATATATTCTGCATTTGTATTCAGCTAAGCAGCATACAAGTGAGTGTGTCTAAATTCCCTGCACCAGGTCATTCTCAAGTTCACTAGAATGAGAGCCCCCTTTGTACTTTCTGCATCAAGCATTAGCAAACCGCAAGGTGTGATGCAAAAGACATATTTGCACATACTCACTGCACCAAGAAACTGGGCAAAAATATAAATAAAAATTGAGACAACTGTAATAGCATAAACAATAAAATATAATCAAAAAAGAAAAACACTTTAAAAAATGGTTGGTTCAAAGTGTGGCATAAGCTTACTACTTTTTTTATTATTGTTCAGTTACACTTGTCCCAATTTTTCCCCCGTTGCTCTCCCCTGTCCCTCCCCACCTCCCCTCCCTCAGTCAGTCCCCACCCTGTTGTCCATGTCCATGGATCCTTTATATGGGTTCCTTGACTAGGCCCTCCCCCTTCTTTCCCCCATTATTCCCTACCCCCCTCTGGTCACTGTCAGTGTGTTCTTATTTCCATGTCTCTAGTTCTGTTTTCCTCATTTGTTTGTTTTGCTACATTGTAAGTATATTTCCTACTTAGCTTAGTTTTTGACATAATAAAAGGGAAGAAATGTTCTTGCCTCTTTTAAAGCAGCAATATGTCAGAGCGGTAATGTGCTGGAGAATAGACATGCACCATAATCATGTTCTTTCTGATGATTCTGGTTGAATTAAAATCTTAGATTCTCATTTATATACAGTGTGAACAACTCTACAATTATTATGCACATTGGTAGTTCTACCATACTCTCTCTCTCTCTTTCTCTTTCAATGGCAGATCATGGTTACAGCACAATAATGTTCACTATACCCCCAGGCATATTTTGGACTATGTCAAATATTTATTTCCCTAGAAAAGAAAACCAAACAACTATCTATATTTTCATATTTTTCCAGGAAGTCCATTGATATTTGCAAAATAATCAGGCATCTGGAAATAGCTGAGAACATCTAAATTCAAGCATCAGTAATACCTGATGCACCATATTATCCATCATGCTGATCATTATGACAATGCTTCGTTTCAGTTTTCTCTCCTCTCCACACTCAGAACAGGCAATAGTAACAGTCCACAAAGACTGGCTAATTTAATCATCCATTAAGAAACCCTCAGTTCACTCAGCCAACAGTGTACACCCAAAGGCCACACTCGTCTTAATGAGATAATGCACTTTCTATGAAGACGAAGAGTATTACAGTGTGATGTTCAGGTCTTAGATGAGAGACCCGCACCCCTTGGTTCAAACTGTGTAGAAGGCATTCAAGATGCAGTTCTAGAAAGTGATGTCATATACATTTATTTCCAAAATGTTTCAAAATTTTCTAGTGGCTTTAATTATGACAAGGACTCTGTACTTTATAGTTCTAATGACACACGAAGAGCAGTGACATGAGTAGTTTAACATTGCTGGAGACTTATTCACTCGCATTGAGAAAATACTGACGATGGCAAAGGTGGAAGAGGAAGACCAGGAGAGAAACTCTTATTCTAATCTGTTCAAGGGGTGATGATGGCCTAGAGCATGACAGTTGTGGAGAAGGTAATTTTACACCCATTCAGGAAGCATTTATAGAGAATCAATGAAAACAGACAAGCAATAGATGCTAAGAAACAACATGCTTTAAAAATTTTTAAAGCAGTCACTATAAAAATGCTTCAACAGTATTAAAGCTACTATGCAATCATCTATCTGATAAAATATTATTTATAGTATCAATAACTGGAAAGGTAAGAAATAGCTGTATAAAATATTGCGTATATGGTTTATAGGCATTGAAGTTATCTTTTTAAATAATATTTTAAATGAAAGTATAATATATACCCCCATGTAGTATTAAATTATCGTATATGAAAAAGTTAAAAATGTTTGTCCAACTTATATTTTCCCTGTTTCTTTAAGTATAATATACCTATGAAAAAGCACATTATATAAACATGTATTATATAATTACATAGCTTAAAAACTAGAAGACATTTTACAAATGTCTTACAAATTAATAGAGATGAACCCTATTAATTTTACAAATGTCTTACATATTAATAGGGTTCATCTCTATTAATTTGTAACATATGTATAACATATTAATTGCATATTAATAGGGTTTATCTCTGTAAGCAGCACGATGATATTTTCCCCAAAGACAGTGTTAAGGAATTGTAATGTAATTAAAGGAAAGTGGAAATGAGGTTCCCCAGATCATATCAAATGTCTGGGCTGAATTAGGTGGCCGAATCTATTGATTGAAGTGGACCTCTTGAGATGCTATTGACCTGGACAGTTCCTTCAACAATCTGGGCTAGCAGGCTCAATTTCCCTGCATTCCTTCCAGCCCATTTCTATTAGATCATTCTAAAGAGATTAAACAACAGACATCCCGCCCCAGATGCCAAACAGCATTCAATGATGAGCTGGCTGTGCCACGTGATCATTGCTGTCCGTTGGTCAAAGCAGATGTCCATGTGAACACGCATGCAGCAGGAAATGTGAGTGTGTCTTGTCACTGTGTGTGGTAGCCTGTCGCCATGGAACGCCCCCTTCCCTGATATTTGCTGTCAGACCTCATTCACAGATATTTCACAGACAGATGGTTTCTCTCCCTGGCTCAGGAGCCCCTTCAAAGTGTTTTGATTCCCGACCAAGTCGTATATCATACTTCCTTTCGGGAGATTTTCTTCCCAGCTGCAGGCTTTAAAATGAAATCAAGAATAATCTGAAGGCTACACAACCCTTCCAGCTTAACTGCCATCAAAGAACAGACAGCAAAGGCTTTTCGCCATAGCAACGCATTAGAAGCTAAATAATATCCAACACTTCTTCAAAGGCAAAATTAACATCCTGAGAGAGGCTCTTATTACGACAGCTGACAGAAAGCACCACAAGAAGATCCACAGAGATGTGTTTGCCATTTACATTACTTTCAAACTAAAACTGAGGGCGTTGCGTATACTTCTTATTCTCCTGATTTGCATTCGCCCAACCCATTCCGTCCTAAATTCTTCCAGCGTTAGAGAATTTGTTCCCGCCGGACCAGAATCTCAGAGTCCATAAGACACATTAACTTATTTATAATGAGTTTAAAATTCAGAAGGATTTTTCTAGACAACATTATTTTCACTGTTGCAATAAATAGTTTTTAAGTTTACAGTGACATTAAGATTTTAAAGCAGCAAAGCTCATGTATATAATAAATGTTCATGGCAATTATAACAATAAACGCAAAGCAATACTGAGTTTTCAATTCTTGTCTCACTGTCTCCTGTCTCTCCTTTTTTGGTCTTCTTACTCATTTAGACTTGACTGCAACTGTGACACAAGGTTTTGCAACTGCCCCTCACGTCTGATTCTGGGAGGCTGACTTTGGAAGCCCCTGTGTAGTTCATGTAATACACAGTTTTGATAAATTTTAGATACCAGAGCCCTCAGAAAAACAATTTTTATTTTTCGTTAATGTAATAGAAACTCAAATAATATTAATTTCAATCATTAAAGGGGCAGAGCTACTGGGAGCAAAAGAAATCAAATTGTGGTTCCTTAGGACATTTCATTTCATTCTATTTAAGTCTTGTCACACTAAAAAGTAAATATTAAAATATTGGCCCCAAGTCCTTATTCACTAAACAACACATTTTTGAAATAATTTTATTTTTCTATTTTTCCCACGTGGGAGACGATGCCAGAGCAGTGGAAGGAGCAGCTTTGTCAGTGGAGTAGCACCTGCTCACTTGTTTCATCTGCTTAGGACACCCTTTGCTCATCCACCGCCAGTACCTGAACCAGGCAACCTTTGTCCATCGTTTCCTCCGTAGGAACATCTTCAATCATGTCAATAGCTTTCACTTAGCTCACTCTGAAAGTTATACTCTAATATTTCTTTTTTTATTGCTTTCTCCCCTTCTTTTACTAACTCGTTCTTACAGCCCCAATACTACAGTTAAGAGTTCTGAGATTCAGGTATTTTCACTCTCTCACAAATTATTAGATACCTGCAAACTCTCTCTTCTTGGCTGCCTAACTCGTATCTGATCGGCACTTCTACTACAGTTTCTACAGACTGTAAAGAAAAACCAGGAGAACGCAGGAGAGACCTGGGCCCTCACTCCTGACTGGTAGCATACCCGAGTCTCCATCCTTTTGTCTTTCCAATGTGGTGCCACAAAGTATTTTTTTTTCTCTGATGTCCCCCTGCCCATTTTTAGTGAAAGGAGTAGTCATCTGTTTCTCCCCAAATCTCAGACCATCAGGTAAGAACTTCCTCAAACACATCCGTGTTACCCACAAAGGGATTCCCTCTTTCCCGTGACATGTTGAAGGAGCAGCACCAAAGTGGAAGTTTACATTGTCTATACCCTCTCCCACACTTGCCTCTCCAGGTGTAATCACAGTCAGTTGGAATAAAATAAAGACATGAAGCTTATCCAATACTCTATCACAATATCCATAAAAGTAACAACATTTTATTAGCTGTCAGAAGCCTATGATACTTTAAAAGTTGTGTTCAGCCATTTTGATTATCTCTTTATATGACAATAATCTTATAATACAAAGTTTGATAAAAATAAAAAAATAATTAAGAATTTCTTTTAAAGTAATTACTACAGGCATTTTAAAAAGTTCCCTGCTTTGCAACCTGTAATGTCATGTAAACTTACATGATCCATGCTGAATTTGGGAAAACTTTTATATAGTTTCATTCAAATTAATTAACTTAAGTTAATTTGCTAAATTTTAGAACATATTCACCACAGCCTCTAGTCCTGTCTTTGATATCAAGATAATGGGTGAACTGGCGCAGTGAAGGGGAAGGGTATTATTTGCAGTCATTACTGTTGCACACGCATCGCAAGAACATGACTATACACTGAAATAACTGTGAACCACAAAGATGTATTCCATGAAACCAGAAATAAATGCATTTCCAACTCAACTTTCTTTTATCAGATCTCCAAAAATGTCTGTGGCCACTGCAATGCTACCTTAAATGAGAGAGCATGTAACTCATGGAGGTCTGAGTACAAAAGACAATGCTCTCTACAATTGTGGTAAAAATATTAGACTTCTGCATATTTAAAAATATGACTGTGCAAACTCCTTTGAAGAGTCCCCTCTCTGGGCTTTAAGATGGGCTCACAGAAGTGAGAAGTCCTTCAGCTTGAGCTTCACTAGTTTCATGGAAAGTATCCTCACAAATATTCTCCCTATGTTTTCACAGGTATCCCCACACTTCCCTCAGTTATTTCCCTGTCTTCTTATACTTTAATACTTGATCCTGATCTGCCCCCGCATTGCTCCACTGTCCTGTGGGTAGGAAAGATGTCCAACCTCATCATGTGGCCCCAGTGTCTCTCCAAGTATGTAGCACTGAGACACTAACTGAAATGTAAAGAAAAAAAGCATATACTTTTGACCATTTAAAAAAATCATATAAATATAAAAAGTACTTAATATTAAAAATAGTGGGAAAACAATTGGGAATAGAGTTGAAAATTGATCTTGGCAAAGGAGGAGGGTGACTTGGACAGGGCTGGTGGCAGTGAAGACAGGGACACAGGAAGCTTCGAGACCTGTTTTGGAGCTCAAGTGGGCAGAACGTCCTGCTGGTTGGGAAGCAGTGCATGGAGGCCGAGGTCCAGGAGGGCATTCTGTTTTAGCTTGTGATTCCCTGGCATTTGGCTTGACCGACATTATATAGAGGGGACTAAAATGGGAAGGACCGAATAAACATCATGTTCTAGGTGGAACATCAAGACTTCCCATGTTCACATACTAAGTTTTGTGTGCTTGTGAAATACTCAAGAGTAGATGTCAAGTAGGCAATCCAAAGAAGCTTTCAGCAGAACAGGCCACGTGGACCTTCAGTAGTCTAGTGTCACCGTGGGAGTCAGATCAGTGGAAGCAGGTGGTCGGTACTGGAGAGTGAACAGTGGACAAGGCAACAGTGGAAGTCTAAGTTCATGGGGGGCGGGAATGTGCAAGTGACAAGTCAGGGTCTGAGGGACTCCTAACACTGAAGGCCCACCAAGCACAAACCTGTAGCCTGACAGAGTCAGATTTATCGCCTCTGTGCAAGGGAGGAGAGTGGCCCGGGGGACTATGGGGCACCGGAGCACAGGGGGTGGGAGGAAGGCTGCGGTTAGGGCTGGGGTTAGGGCTGGGGTTAGCAGTTGTTTCTGTGGGGAGGTGAAGAGAAGGGAGACAAAGCAGGGATCCATCTCTCCATGAGGTGAGGGTCTCTTGGCAACAGGGCACCCCCAGGGATAGATGGGGCAGCCACCAGGTCTGGAGGCATCAATGGTAGAAGGCAGTGGTTACTCCGAGGCAGATGTCCTGTCATTTTCTTCTTTTATTCTTTGTCTATTTTTTTTTTCGATTTCTTGAGAAGGACTGGAACTCAGTTCTTTACTTCTTCTGCCACATCCTGAAATTATAATTCGTAGTCTTTCAACCTGCCACTTCTAATAACCACAGGGTGAAAAAAAAAAAAAGCACTATGCAAGCCAATTGGCTCTATTTCGTTTCATAAGGAAAAACTCCATCTGCTTTTTGGATTAAACCGTGCTTATAAAACTATGCCTCTTTAGTTGACAGGGAGAAAAAAGTATAATTTACATGTTTTAGTTATTCTTGTTTAAGTAGACTTCAGAGCTTTGATTCGCCCTCGGTTTACCCTTGAAAAAAGCACTGAGAACTTCAGTGTTGGTTCTCGGCCAGCTGTTTTCTCTTAGACTGGCAGCATGATGTTCGCCAGAGTCAAGGTCACTTATTCCAGTCCCTGTCAGAGATGTGACGCTGTTGGCCCCACACGCTTGTTCTGACATAAAATTAGTTTTAATGAACGCTCATCAAAATCATACATTAATTCAGAAAGCATTGCTTAATCACTTGTTCTGCATATTGTTCAGTGCTGGTGCTATGACAAAATATGGAGAAATTTCCCACATGGCCCAAGGCCTTGAGGAACTCCAGCTTCACTGTGGAAGGGAAAGGGGGTGGCAAAGGACATACAATTTTTGCACAATTGTTATGAAGTCAGATCATGGGATCTATGATTCAAAAGATGTGCAGGTTATTATTGTAAAATGAGTTAAGAGTGGGGAATTGTTGACATAGGAGGTGTCAAATGGATTGAAAGTATGTAGGTGCAAACAAACCCTCCTCTTAATAAAGTGCTTTTTAAAATTAGTTCACTATTTTGAAGACAGAAACTACATGACAGTGAGAAGATATTACTTCTAATTTCTTGGATATTAAGGAATTATTTATTACTTAGCAAGTATTTAAAATTTCCAAAAAGTTACTTTTTTGTGTGTAGAAAAGATTAATGAGTTAGCACCTCAATATAGAACCCCAATAAATTTTGTATTTACATGGTTATTATTTAATCTGCATGTGATAAAAATTTATATAGATGCCATTCAAACAGAGTGCTATACTTCTCAAGGTTCAGGAAGCATATATCCTAATAATCTGTAAATATTTTCTTTAGATTCTGAGTTTGTGGATAAATTGTAGGGGGCTGAATAGGAGTATATGTTAACCTTGACTCCATCTATAAGCCAACGTGGCTCTTAGAAAGATCAGAGATGGTATTTCAAGGGCTTCACAAGCCTTCAGTGCCAAAATCCAGCATGTAGGAGAATTGTTTAGACATGCCTTCCAGTGACCTTTTTTAGTCAGTTTCATTTGATTTTTACTTTATCAAAAAAGATGGTAAATTCATGAGGATAAAAATGGATTAAAACATAAGTACTTTCAAAATGTGACGCTCAATTACTTATATTCTTATGGTCCTTAAGGATTTTAATCTTATAAAATGAAACTCAGGGACCTGGTAGGCTAAGCATCCTTGAATGTTGGAGACACTAATGTCAGATATGCAAGAATTTTCAAACTTTGGTTAAAGAGCACTTCTTTTTTTTCTTTTGCCCTTGTTTTTGTTTGTTTTAAGATAATATAAAATGTTGGTTTATTAAAACTTGATTAAATTGTTCTGAGTTTATAAAATATAGTAGATAGCTACTTTGGCATTATATAGTCATAGCCTCAGAATGGAAAAAAAATTAAAATATTTAATTCACTTACTAAAAATATAAAATTAAGATGAGAGTCTATGTTTAGAACATTTTCTAGCTTTAAGACTACTGAAGGGAATATTCTCATTTTTGTTTTATTAACACTCAATGGCAGCACCTTAAATTGGTTGAATTTTATGAAATTAGTTTGCTAAAAATAGACACAAAATTGAAATAATCTTGAAACAAGTGCCAACAAATAGCAACTTAAAGGTTTCATCAACAGATGGCTCTTAGAAGTCTAAATTATTTTCCATCTGTAAATGCTATGATGCAATTTTTAAAAACTTCAAATATCTAGGTTATTAAGAAAATTGTAATTTTATACAGACATTTCCAGAGGAGAACTTTTCTGTACTAGTAATCTATGATTTTGTTCTGGGTAAATTAGTTTGCTAAAAACGTTAATTTGTAAAAGAAACTCCTAACACTTTGTGCTAAGGAAAACTGTTCTTGATAAAATCTTATTTTTTCTTTAGATGTAGAAGCACATAGGATATATTGAGGTCTGTCTTTTTAAGTATATATGGCATGTTATTTGTACTAATGCTTATAGCATTATCTCAATGATCCTTTAAGATGACTTTGTGTTTTGTATTACAGGAACAAAATGCTTGTATTGAATATTCATTACAGAAATAAATAGATACATTTTATCTCTTGGTTTGTCATTTAAAATTAGTTAATGGAAAGAGCTTTATGACTGGAAATTTTACTACAAAGTATGTGATTTTAAAAGTGAAATGCCAGATCTTGGACTTTCAAAACTGGAATTCCCAGTCCAGTAATTTGCTGATATGTTTGTTCAATAAACACCGGAGACACCAAGATGAATGTGGGGCTCCCTGAACAAAAAGGCCTAAAGTCCCTTCGAGACACAGCTAAACAAATAGGTAATTTAAAATATTGAAAGTATGAAGAAGAATGCGCACTTTTCAGAGAAATAATTAAGAGGTGAAAGCATGAGAATTAAATGATTAATTTTATTAATGAGACAAGGAAGAGGAAGTCTTAGAAATGCTAGGAATTTTATAGACATAAGACACCAGCATTCTAAATAAAGTTAACAGTAATTTTTCCAGCTGAAGGTAAAGAAACCTGATCTTTCCTGTGTGTTTCTGACTGCATGAACAGTGCCTTACTTAATTCAGAGCGCCACATTCAGAAAGGACTCCGACAAAGGCCACCCCGTGTGGTGGGGGTGGTCCCAACAGGGCTGCAGGAACCTCGTAGGGTGACAAATGTCTGAGAAAACAAACTTGGGAGGTGACACTCCTCTTAGATCTCTGAATAAGGCTAATTGTAGGGGAAGGTGTTTCCATGAGGAGAACTTAAAAAAAATAGATACAAATTTAAGGGAAGCAGCTTTTTTCTCCTGTTTCATTGAAGACAGAGGATACATCAGAGCAGGCTCAGGTTTGGCGTTGGTGAGACGGAGGGCACCGTCCCTGCAGCCCACGATGCTCTCCTGTGTTACCCATTCCCATCCTTGGCAGGCCATCCACCAAAGAATTTGCTACTTTGAATGGTCAAGGTGAGGACACGATTAGTCCATATAGTGTGAGTAGGCCTGGGTATCAGGCATGGCCTCCAGGGTCACCTCCCACGGCAGGGTCCTTCTTGTACTGGGAAGGGCCAGGTTCTAAGCCCACATAGGAAGGGACTAAGTCCCCATTAGGGACTGGTCCACCTTCTCTCTTTCTGCCCCTGGCTTTCATGGCATCACAGATGTAGCCAGGGTTTTCGGTCTGTCTCTCTGTCTTTCTTCAGAGCTGAACATTTCAGATCCAAGGAGATAATAACAGGCAGGCCTTACTTCAAGTCCTATTAATAAGGCTGGGTTCTCTATTTATTATAACTATTTTTCATCTTGGATGGTACTTGCTTATTGAGGAACTCTAGGAGAGGGGCCTCCCTATTCCTGGGCTTGATGCTCCAAGTACATCAAAGCACCGTTTCTGACCGGTGTTAGTACTGAACACGAGTCTTTTCTCTCACTTGCTCATGTAGGCTCGTGCCCCCAATTTTTAAGCATTGTGAAATTTAAAGAGTTGATTCTTTCTAAGTATTGAATAGTATCGATACTCTAGGAAGGTTTGTGCTCATCTCATAGTTTTTGATTCAGCCCTTTGTCATGCAAGGCAGTATGTTACATGGAGTATCATAGAGGAAATGTCTGCTTTGTAAAGGTGCTTGTTTGTGGGGTAGCAAATAAAAATTATAAAGTGCTAAGAGTTTTGACTTTTGGTGATAGATGTCTTGCTTATGTCAATTGTATTTGAATTCTATTTAATTGGTAAGCACGTCACTACAGATGATGGGCTTTTATAATCTATTACAGAACCTGAGTGAGTTTTCTGCTGTAAGCAATCATTTGCTGCATAACACACACATTTGATACATATAAGGGTTGGGAATGGTCCAGGTCTGTCCTGTAGAGACACACTGGATTTGCATTTGCTGCAAGTCATTTTATTTTACTCTGGACAGAAACACAGCACAGACAACGTGCAGCCTGTCATGTGGGGGTATCTCGGGCTCCTGGGCTTTGATTGCCACTGCCCCGTTGTGTTCCGATGCAAAACCTGATGGGTCCAGTTTAGCAGGTACAGGATGTTTTAAGGGCCTAGGCTGGCAAGGATGAGAACGAGAAGGCCCATCAGTTCAGAGCCTTCGTTGCCTGCCAGGTACACCCTGTGGTGTAGGGTCAGGTCTGCTAGGTAGGTCTTAATGCCTTTTTCCTGAAAACTTTGCAGGAGCAAATTTCAATTTCTTTTGGAGAATTTCAATATTTAATTATTTATTTTTAAATTAGATTTATTGGGGTGACATTAGTTAATGAAATTATATAGGTTTCAGGTACATAATCCTATAATACTTCATCCATATAGTGTACTGCATGTTCACCACCCCAAGTTAAGTCTCCTTCCATTGCCATTTATTTTTCCTTTACCTTCTACCACTCTCCACCCCTTCCCTTCTGGTAATTAGCATGCTGTTGTCTGTGTGTATGAGGTTTTTATTTTTTATTTTTGCTTAATCCCATAAATGTTTTCATCCAGCCCCCTAGCCCCTGCCCCTTTGACAGCTGTCAGTCTGCTCTCTCTGTGAGTCTGTTTCTATTTTGTTCGTCGGTTTATTTTGTTCATTAGATTCCACATGTGAGTAAGCTACTTTTCTCTCACTGACTGGCTTATTTCACTTAGCATGATACTCTCCAGGTCCATCCATGCTGTTGCAAAAGCTATGAGTTTCATTTCTTTTACAGCTGAGTAGAATTCCATTGTGTAAACGTACCACAGATTTTATCTCCACTCATCTACTGATGGGCACTTGGGCTTCTTCCAAATCTTGGCTGTTGCAAATGATGCTACAATGAACACAGGGAAGCATATATTCTTCTGAATCAAGGTCTCAGGTACTTTGGATATCGTCCCAAAAGTGGAATTGCTGGGTCACATGGAAGTTCTATTTTAAATTTTCTGAGGAACCTGCATACTGCTTTCCCTAGTGGCTGCAATAGGCTGCATTCCCACCAACAGTGCATGAGGGTCCCTTTTTCCCCATGTGCTTGCCAGCACTTGTTTGTTGATTTATAATGATAGCCATTCGGACAGGTGTGAGTTGATATCTCATTGTGGTTTTAATTTGCATTTCCCAGATGATTAGGGATGTTGAGCATCAGGGTTATCTTTTTGTTTTGTTGATGGTTTCCTTTGCTGTGCAAAACCTTTTTAATTTGAGGTAATTTCATTTGTTATTTTTTCTTTTTTCCCAGACAACGTGCAGCCTGTCATGTATCTTCTTCAAAGATACATATCAGATAAAATATTGCTATGAGAAATATCCAAGATTTTAATGTCTGTGTTTTCTTCTAGGATTTTTATGGATTCGAATCTAACATTTAAGTCTTTAATCTATATTGGGTTTATTCTTGTGTATGGAATGAGAAGGTGGTCTGATTATTTTTTGCATGTATCTGTTTAATTTTGCCAGCACTGTTTATTGAATAGACTATCCATACCCCATTGTATGTTATTCTCTACTTTGCCAAATATTAACTGAACATAAAGGTGTGGGTTTATTTCTGGGCTTTCTATTCCATTTCACTGATCAATATATCTGTTTATATGCTAGTACCATGCTCTTTTGATTATTATGGCCTTGTAGTATAGTTTGATATCAGGTAGCATGATTCCTCTAACTTTGTTCTTCTTTCTCAAGATTACTGTGGTTATTCAGGTTCTTTCTTGGTTCCATATACATTATTGGATTATTTGTTCTAGGTCTGTGAAATGTGCCATTGGTATCTTGATAGGAATTGCACCTATTTTTTAACATATCAAATACTTTATTTTATGTATTGATTTTAATTATGCTCATATTCCTTGGTTTTGGAAAAATCAATAATCTAATATAATATGTTGAAATTGGATATATTAGATATAATAATACAATTTCTTGTGTTTAACTATCTTATCCAAAATTTGCTATCCATGTCCCTCTTTGTCCCTATTATTTTAAATTGTTTTATATAAATAAGTATATTTTTCCCTGAAAAATTTTACTTAATAAGTTCCATATGAGTGAGTCATAAAAATGATGGTCAGATAAAGATATTTTCATAAAATGAGGATGAATACCAATTTAGATCAACAATTAACATTGTACTTGAATTCTGGATCAGAGCGATTATGTTGAAAAGCAAGATATAACTACTATTTAATAATTTTATGAATGAGAAGATAGAAAATAGGAAGAAATTAACATAAATCTAATAAATGTTTTTACAAATATATGAAACAAAATTAATAACATTTATTAAACCAATTTATGATCTATTTGATGAAATTAATATAGTAATATAAAGTAATAGATATAATAATATGAACAGAATAAGTTGTTTCCAGTAAATGAATTACTGTGCTGCAATTCTGGCAGTCATTTTAGAGTTCAAGTTTAAAAAATTAACAAGGTAAAGAGGTAGTACTATAAAAAATTCTAAATAAGTGTAATTAGTGTGAATTATTCATCATAAAGCTATAATGATTTTTAAATAGTACTGTTTAAAACATGTGAAAATTAATTGAATGAGTAACACTTTTATAAAGGCTAAAAATGATAAACAGACTTTACAAATCATTGAGGAATGAAAAGATTATTTGATTAAGGACAGTATTTTAATTATTCACTTTAAGCAGAACTAGTCCTAAAGATATTCAAAAAAAGAAGATAAGAAATTTGAAGCAAGTCAGATAGGATTTATATATGACCCTCTTAGTTACTGTTGTTGTGATAGAGTTTTAACTACAAGAAGAATTTGATTTTAATCTAATTAGAGCAAAACAACAAAATTATCATGCAAATGAATGACAGTTGACAGCCACACGGTATTCATTTAATAAAATATTATTTAAACCCTTTGTATATCTGGCTGTATTCTAGGTCCTGGGGACATGCTAATGGATTCGACAGCCAACATTCCTACACTTGGGTATTTATGTTCCCAAACATTTGACTAATCATTAACAAGCAGCCAAAGAAGGGATTTTCAGTGGTGATAATGGCCATGAATATTGTGCGGAGAAACAGGAGAGAGATTAAGCCCAGTGGGTGGATGTTTGGGGAGCTTTCCGAGAGTCCCCTTCGAAGGCCAATCTTTATGACTCGGAGAAGGGGAGGCCCAAGCCGTGAGGACAGGTAAAGCGAGTCCCCGTCTGAGAGGCAGCCGCTTCACCGAGTGAATGCACCGTTGCTGTGTATTAATGAGATACCATACTACTGGCTTCTCTCAATTTTAACACAAGTGAACAAGTGGGTTTTCATGGGAACTGAAAGTTTTCGAATGTGGACAACTAGGTTAAATTTGGAATCCGCACACTCTCCGCTGGACCCAGTGCACATGCAGTGCATTCTCCAGCTAAATCCCCCAGGCCGCCGGTGAACAACCCCTTTGGGAGTTCATCCCGATACAATTTTCAGCAGCATGAAGAATTTACTTGCTTTATAAAGAAATGAGAATTCATTAAGCCCCATAAGTCCAGCGAATACTGACTCCCTTAATCCACCAGTTTGTCTTTATTCTAGGCCATTAAATTTTCCTTCGACCATTCGTGTAGCATCCACGTTACTTCATTGAAGAGGTGGGACTCGAGGGGGCCCCGAGGCCCGGGGACTGTTCGCTGCCTGGTGATTTATACCAGTTCACTCTCCGGGTTTCCTGGGCTCACATGCTCTGGCCCATGATAAATATGCTTTGTCTGAGCTGCAGTTCGGGGGTAAACATCAGGGTGAGAGCCCTCTGAACAACTAAATCACCTCCCATATTTTTTAATGACCACAGGGAGCTCATTACGCCTGATTTTACTGAAGGGGCACAGATAGATATCAGCCTCAGATAGCATGTTCTTTGTTCCTAATTACATTTTAGAGTTTTCAAAACACACATCCTCAATCATTATAATTCCAGGCATTTTTTTATAACATCGCTAGGTCCCAAAGTCTCAATTAATTTTTTAACTTGTTTTATGGATTTAGCAGTGGCAATGAAAGCAAATGGTGGAATAGCAATTAGAGTAAACCCTAGAGCTTTTCCAAGTTAAAGTTCACAGGCACATGAACACAGTTTTAGCACTGTGAAAACCTGAAAGAAAATAGGAATCCCATATTTGAGTTATCCAAGGTATAAATATTTAATGATTAATTTCATAAAGTGATCATTTCAAATTTTTCTAGAGACCTTGATCATTTCAGGTGATTGTGTAGACCACCAGTATATTATGATAAATTCTGCCTATAGGACAACTTTACTATTTACTGTCTAAGTACATTTTGTCACACTGACCATATGTTTTCTGAGAGAAGAATCTGCCATAAGGATTCCACACAGTATAGACTTTCCACAGCTGAGGAGTTCTTTGGTGATAGCAGATGTATTTAGGGAAGCTCAGGGATTTGATAAAGGGCATACATGTCCTCACAGATGAATAGTTCTATCAATAATTTTCTGGAACTCACCCATTTACATTTTTCTTCTCTTCCTGACTTAATAATCTCCTCCAGTGTAACAATCTTCAAACAGTAAAGGAACCAGGAAATCATCCTGCAGTGGAGGGACCTCTGCAATTTTGTGTCAGTTTCTTTTTCATTCTGAGTCAAATCCACATCCAATGTAAATTCTTAGACACAAATGTTTTCCTTATGTAAAGATAAAAGACACTGGAAAACATTTTTAGACTGTTAAGTAACTCTCTACAGAAAAACCTCATTAAATTTCCTAACATTTTTATAAACTATATTAGAGATAACACTTAACTCTTGGGGCATATATTTTAAATTTTTTCTTCTCTTTTGCCACTTATAGAAAAAAGTTGCTACTATTATGTTGAATTTAATAATTTTATAAACTAATTTAGTGAAAAATATTGTTTTAGCTATCTTTGAATGGTTTTTGAATAATATTCTAGAAAAAAGTTATATCAATGTAAATACAGACAGAATATAATTTTATAAGCTTATTGTTAATTGACAGTTTATTACCAAGAACTTGCATTAATTAATAAAATATAAGTTATCAAATTTAAAGTTTATTGATTCTTATCTTGACAGTAAATTACTTGTAAAATAGATTTTCATTTTCTCTGTGATGATATTAAGGCATACATATAAAAATAAAAAAAATATTAGTCTGAGTCCTCTTTTGTTGAAATTGGCCAGGCAAAAATATTTATTGATTGGTTGAGATTTTTGTTAAAAAATATTCCATCCATTTTACAATTCATTTGAGCTTCTGCAATTAATCATAATTAAGAATCCTTATAGAAATTCATTATAAGAATAAAGGACCCATGGACAAGGACAACCAGGGGTGGGTGAAGAATTAATTGTGGGAGAGGGGAAGTGGGCAGAGCAGGGGAGAGCAATGGGAGAAAAATGGGGACAACTGTAATTGGACAATAATTAAAACATTAAAAAAGAATAAAACAAGCAACACTATATTTACAACATAAAAATTATCCACTGGGGTTTATGCAGTTAAGCAAGTTAATAGACTGAAATGACTGCATATCATAAACTCATGAGGAAAATATCAGACCCTAGAATGTAGTTTATCGTACAGAGTTTCTTCCAATATACAAAAGCTTTGGAAGTAAATAATTGAAATGTGACAATTGATGCAAACAGGTAAAGATTACTTCTTTCTTAATCCCAGATTTTATCCTAAAGAAACTAGAAGATCGGAAAATGAATAGCCTCGCTTCTAATTCAGTCTCAGCCTCATTTCACTTCTCTCCCTCACACAGTGTGCATCCCTCTGGGCCGCAGAGTTGGAAGGAACCGTCTTCCATTCTTTTTATAATGGGGCAGCCCTCTTCTGGAACGCCAATGAAGTTGGAAAATGAAGTACCAAATAAATCAGAATTTACTCAAACTAGTAAAAGCAGTTTATAGAGATTCTTTCTCAAATTTCCCCTGGAACAAGCTGGACATAAAACATGTGCACATGCCGAATAGCACTGTAAACATGCAAAAAAAATTGCCAATGAATGAGTAATTTTTACATTAAGGAGAATCCGGAGAAAATATGATACTTTTTTCAAAAGCAGTTAACTACCAAATTAAAGCAACAGACAATTAGATGATGACAAGAGTAGCAAATAAAAATTAGATACATGAAACATTATCCAAACTTGTCCCACTTAGAATAAAATCACCATGAAATTAGGAGGAAAACAATTTAAAAATCGTGTTTTTCATGCCTAAGTCCTAGAGTAGTGTCTACTGAAATAACAACGGAAAGTCTGATAGTGTTTGTGTATGTGGGCATGAGTGTGTGTTCTGTGTGTGTGTTTGTGTCTGCGGAAATGTCTGTTATTAGTAGACTAAAACTTCTTTCCAAGCACTTAATTCTCTTATCAACTAAAGGGCCCATTTGAAGTATAAACTTCTGTAATGTGAGTTAATAACTTCTCCTGTTGACAAAGGAACTTGACAATAGCTGGGACTTCCCTCACATAGCAACCCAGAAGGAGGCATTGTTCCCTGCGTGTATGGCCATTGAGCACAGATAATGGAGTGTAAATCTTTAGGTGGCCCAGCTGGTTTTCCATATGACTGCAGAGAAGCAGCATATGGCTGGGGCACTCACCGGTTAGACATTGAAAATCTGTCACAGTATTAGGAAGCAAGCTGTTCTCAAACTAATGCAGAATAAATAACATCCTCAGATCAGGTGAAAAGAAACACTTTCTCCAATAAGTGGGTGGCTATTTGGGCAGTTCTCATGCTTTCTGGGTAATGTCCTTATGATTCAGGGTCATGAACAACTCAAACAGAATTGCACAGTAAGGTCCCTAAACCTCGGAGGAAAGCACAATGTTGAGACTGGATGAGTTCTCACAGGATCAGGGACGTGGTGTGAGACTCACAGTTTCCCTTCCTTGCTTTCTTCTGCATACTGGCGTCATTTTCTTGGAGTCTCATCCAGATGGTTGAAAATGATAGCTTTCCAGAGGCTCCCTCCTGTCTCTTTCCTCCAAGTGTCTGTATTACAAAGAGACCATTCTCTTTACCTAGCTTTAGTACAAGTAACCCTAGGGCAGGATGGATTGTGTGTGCCTCCTTAGACCTGTGGCAAAAAGAATGCCCCCCACTATATGATTGTTAGAATGGAAGATAGTGAGTTCTTCAAAACAGGAGTTGGTGTTCCTGAGGGAGAATTAGTTGCTAGAAGGATGATGACAGTCCATTTGTCCAATCACTTATGTGTGTTAGCTAGGATGTATGGGCTCTGCCAGCAGACAGGATCACGACATAGGGTCGCCCTTAATGTGTAGCCCTGCAAGGAGTCTTTGGAGCCAATGCATCATGACCAGGCAGAGCCTTTCTGGATGTGTTCAAGGTCTCCAGGGCCTCAGAAGGCCTTGTCCCAGCGGCCCAGAGCCACGTGCCTAGTGCCTATATCGGCTTCTTCTTTGAGCCTGTCTTGCTTAGGGCACAACACAATGGTGTGTACACACATTCAGGCCTAAGGAACAAGCCACAGGGAGGTTCTTTAGAGAGGCTGTTTGGATGGAGCCGAAAAGCAAGAGCTGGGATGTTCACACTCGCAAGTGTGAGGTCCCTCCAGGAGTAAAAAAAGCCAGGGGTGGGAAGGCAAGGAGGCAAGGTGGGGGTGGCAGACAGGGAGTGGGGGCCTGGCCCTCCATTGGCCAGCATGATCACACACAGTGCCCCAGGCATCTGAGACCTCCCCATTCCTCCTGGCTGTCCAGGCTGTTGTGAAGGCGTGTTCTCATGGAAACACACAGAAATGACTGTGTTCCACAGTTTGTCAGCTCACTTTAAAATTCTTAATAATTTGTCCATGAACATCCACTTTTACTCAAAGTTTAGGGTCTGAATGGAACCTATCCTTAATATAGATAAACTGCTATCCTACATTCTTGCCTCCTTCCACATTTTACCAAAGTGATTGCTTATCCAAGACCCTAATTAATACATTTAAATACTCTCTATTTCAGTGTCTATAGTTGTAACTTCTCAGAATAAGAGTTTTAGAATGAAAATTTATAATTTTTATCACAAATTTCTAATATTTGATAAAGTGCTAGCCTTTGAGAGAATGAAGTTTTTTAGGTTTGAATAAGACTCTTAGCAAAGAGAGGTTCAGAGAGTAATTTTTATTGGTGGTCTGGTAGTAATTTTGGTTTCTCATTTGTAAAGCAAAGAGAGCTCAATCAATCAATCAATCAGTCATAAGTTTGCTCTGAGGATTTATAAAGCCACAGGCACATTGCAAGAAATCTGTGATTATTAGTTCTTGGTTTAGATGAGCATTCAATTTTTCCAAATACCACTATTATATCAATTAAGCAAATGAATATTGAGTACGATACTGGATAGTGCTAAGATGATAAATAACTGCATATTTCAAATGAACAACTATTAAGGCAAGAGTATGACATAGGAGGGTATGTATTACATTACTATACAAGTTAAAACTTAACAATGTTACGTGAGGTAAAAAGAAAGGTAAAGTTACAGTACTTCAGAGGATGTAACATTGACTAGAAAGGCAGTGCTCTCGGTTTGGTACTCCTGGAGCACGCCTCTCTGAACACCAGTTTGACTTAATTCATTACAACATGTGTCAGGTAAGAAAGTACTTTTCTGATCTATGTCACACTACTCACTCTAACCTGTTTTAACTTTTTGTTATTTCAAAATTGATGAGCATCATTGTGAATATTTAAAGTTCCTGAACACAGGAGACACACAAAACAGTGCATTAGCAATGGTCCTTATATCGGTACGTGTGTTCACGCCTGTGTGTAGGGAGAGAGAGGAGACCCGGAGATGGAGAGAGAGACAGGAGTCGGGGGAGAGACAGAGGGAGGACGGGAGGGAGAGGAGAACAGACTTGTCTCTGTGACTGAAGTGATTTTCATTGTCTTATTGCTTTCTTACTTGTATGTTTTAAATGTTGAAAATGGTTATTATATTTCCCTAAGCAATGGTAAAACATATTGTTCTGAATATATATTAAGTTATGAATTAAGTATAAACTGTAGTAATTGAGTGCAAATCACAGTAATGTGATCATTAACATTAATGGATATGAAAAACGAGGATGAAATGCGTAAGCAGCATCATGCATTCCATGTACGTATGTTCACTCATGACCCAGACTGAGCTTACGGCTACATACTGAGTTCAGCATTTATATACATGCCGTTGTGCAGATTAACTATAAGCCTGAATGGGTGTATTCCCGTAATACCAATAAAAGGCATTGTATGGGGAAAATCTGTTTAGAATGCACGGAGGCATCTGGTAACGTTGTTGCCTTCGTCTCATCTCAGGCCTCGCGGCCTCAGGCAGGTCTCTAAGGCGTCTTCCACTCTTCACGTCTTGGAGTTTAGATCTTGCACCAGGGGGGACTGAGTCACGTCCTTAACTTTGCAGAGCTTGCAGAGATAAGGTCACCAGGCGCTGTTCGGAATAAACAGTAATCTGCTCCCTGTAGTAATTGGGTACTTCACACCCCATGCAGCTCACACACTGTAGTTCGAAGTTGACATGGGCAGTGACGAATTAGTGATTGAATCTGCTCCGATTCGTATTTTTACATACCTCTTTGGACTGCGGAGCTGAAGCGAGCAAACTGAAAACAGAGAGATTGGAATTAGAAGGTGACGACAACACACATAATAAGTGACAGAAGTCTGAAATGAGACGACAGCATGAGAATAGAGAACAGGGGTTGAGTTGAAAGGCGCCTCCAGTTCCTTTGTGTTTATGATGCTTATAGTATTTAGACATGTCTGTACTTTATGGGGAATAACATTTCAAACTTTTGTAACATCATATAAAATATGCAATGAGTTCTTAGAAATTATTTCTACATAGCTGTGCCCTCTCAACTCCCAGGAGGAACTAGATGAGACTCATTCAAATTGTGCAATTTGAGGGCAGATTAATACAGGTGTATTTACAGAGCTGGGAGCAAGGAGCAACATGGATTTGAAAGACAAGAGCATGATATTCTTCATAGCATACATCTCTGATTACCTACAGAAGATGCAGCTTATTGTTAGGGAGTAATAGAACAGTAATTACATTAAAATTGACATAAATTTGCCCTGGCTGTGTAGCTTATTTCATTAGAACATCATCTCAAAATGCCAAGGCTGTAGGTTCAAACTTTGGTCAGGGCCCACACAAGAAGCAACCAAAGAATACATAAATAAGTGGGCCAACAAATCAATCTCTCTCTCTAGTTCTCTCTCCCTCTCCCTCTCAAAAATCAATAAATAAAAATTTAAAAAATTGACATAAATTTAAGATAATTTTTGTAAAATTCTGCTTTAAAATTCTTAGGAAGCTATCTTAAAAAGCCATAAGAATTAATGTAGAGTAATGTATAGATGTACATGATACTTCTACATATGATAATCAAAAGTTGTTCATCCTTTGCATTGTTTAAGCAGTGTGTTGAGTTTGACTACAATATAAAACACACATAGCGTGTCGCATCACAGGGTGCCCGCAGCCCACAGGCTGAGCCCGGACATCCGCGCTGCGGCTCAGCCGAGAACTCTGCTGGCATCTCTGCTGGGAGTCCAGCCATGGTCCTTTGGACCCCCGTTTACTGCCTTCCAGTTACTCCAGGCTTGTGTAACAGCCTGTTCAAAATCCCCCCAACATTTCCAGTCAACTCCGGGAATATCTTCTTTCTTTTTTCAAAGTATATGTAACTACTATACTGAAACTTATTTTGGGGGAGTACAGTTGCAAAGCATAATTCGCTTTAAAAATGACTGTATTTTTATCACATCAACTTATATTCAGAGAATATTATGTTATATCAGATTGATTCTTCCTACATGTTAGTTATTCTAGATGTAGAATAACTAAACATTTATGTTACATGAATAGCGTACTTATGAAAAATGACTGAAACACCTATGAATCCAAAACCCATGTACTTTTGTAGCATCGAAAATGTAATACATTGATTCCTCATAATAAATGTTTCATTACTTAGTAGAATTTAGCATTATAATAAGATTGCTTTATGTTTAATTTATATACCTATAATTATTTAGCATTTATCATTATAAATACATAATGTTTATTATATTCATTTTCACTTTCCTAAGAGCTTTATATAGTTTAAATCCTTCAATGCCATTTGAAGGAAGAAATATCAATATGCCATGAAGCTTGAGAAAGATGAATCTGTTATTAAAAACATCTATTACTATGAGCACATACAGATCATGAGGCTACTTAACAGTCTGAGTAATTCAGATGGCACTGAGCAACTTTGCTTCTGTGTGCAAATCTTTCATGTCAGAAAATGTATTCACTTGGGGCTTCAGGAACTTTCTTCACAATTTCCAAATGCCAACCTATATATTTAGTCCACCCGGAGAAAGAGATGCACAAAACAACACTGGTAGTCCTTTCCCAAACTGGAATCAGCATGGTCTCCATATGTTGCATCCCCATCTTGGCACAGGATCTGATACAGAAATATTGATTTCACAAATTCAGTTTCATTGAAACTGAACTTATCTTTTATTTCTAACAAGGAACATACACAAATATCATGGCTACAGTAACATGTGATTTTTTATGTCTGTGTAGATGTGGGGAGATAGTTCCTTGATAATAACGTGCCACATCATCTTTAGCTGACCATAGCATGTTGAAGGAAAACGCAGTGTGTTATGATTTATAAAATGGCCTTACTGTCACCTTTAACTTTACTTGAATATCAGTGGAAACAATAAGCTGGTGTTAGAGTGGACATAATTTGAATAATGTTCTAGGTGTCTCACAGCAGCCCCTGGAGAATTCAGCCAGGTCCTTTGGAAGGAAGTCATGCCCTGTTGAAAGAGAACCAGAGGATTTCTAGAGAGCATGTTAAGGGATGATTAATAGGGATAATCAGCTTGCAGGGAAAGTGGATTCCTGCAATGAACTCAAGGTAAAATCAGGCACAAGAGGAGATTATGTTGTGGGTTAGTGGTTGCGGTTGGCTTTCCCTCAACAGTGCAACGGGTGTGAGTCGTTAGGCCCCTAATGCTTTTCCAGAAAGAACCATAAACTTTTCTGGTATAGCTGCCACTGTTTGCTTTGGGTGGAGGGTGATTCTACCAGACTTCCATTGTGAAATACCCAAATTTTCCACGGAGCGTGCCAGGCTCTGAGAAGACAAGAGGAGCTGGATGCATGATTCACAGCCACTGCAGGGAGGAGACATTCAGGAAATTAAAGTGACTCGAGTCAGCAGCTGATCATTTATCACACAGGATGTACCCGTCTGGAGTTACATGTGACTGGGGAAACCTCCTACGTCCTCACCAACTCAGCCTGAGCTCTGTGCCTGACTGAGGCAAGAGTGAGGACCGTGGTGTTGGAACACCAAGGATGAGGATGGGAACTTATGCAGAAAATCAAGAGGACTTTGGGAATGGGTGTGTGTGTGTTGTTGTAATTTGGGTGTGAGCATAGTAGAGTACCAAACGATTGCCTTAAAACATCCAAAGGTCTGTCATGTGGATGTTTGGCGAGACTGTTCCCTGCACTTTGGGGGGCCAGTTAGGAAGAGAGAATGGGATGGGCAGGCAGGTGAGTCGAGCAGGAGATGGACTTGATTGCAATAAATCCTCTGTGACATCCTGAACTGTAGGCATCATTAGCCAATGCATTCCTTGTTTTTGAAGGATCTTATTGTTTCTTAAGGGAGCCAATTGTTCTGCTAAATTTTAGAAGGTTTCTCTTTACCTTGAGTCAATTCTTTTGATATATTAACCTGAGAAGCCCTTTCACACTGCCTTGTGGGAGAGAAGGGTGAGCCACTGGATGGCAATGCAGCTCTTAGGATGGAGCTGTTGTTCCTTTAGCTTTCATGTCGTTTGAGTGATTTGCTTTAATAAGAAAACCAGTCCTCATGACTAACTCTGACATGGGCTTTACGGTCTCGGTTTGAATCATGTCTGACTCCTGTTCAGCCCGAGTCAGCAGACACCTATACTCACTGCCTCTCTGAAGAGGGCCTAGAATAGCCTTGACTCTGGTGTACCGGCCAAGGCAGCCCTCTTCCACTGAGCCGTCACCATACCAGTGACACTATTCTGTGCTCTGTGTTTCATAGACTGCATGGGAGGGAGGGAAAGTAGATAGCCAAGGAATACATTCTAAATTATCTACGTTAAGGCTTATAGAGAAAACTGTATTTAAGCCCCCAAACTATGGTAGGTAACTTTAGTCCATAGTGGTAGATTAGATTTTTTGGAAAATTATTTAATGAAATTATATTTTACCTCTAAATAACTTGGATCTTTTAAAAATTATATTAATTAAGTAATTTCCAAATATTTTATTGTTGCTTAAATAAGAAAAAATCACTTATTTCCTTTTTTTGTTATCTATGAAATGTAAGTATTTATGATGAAATAGTAATATAATATAAATACATTATAAAAATTAAATAAAGATGCATAGAAGTATATTCAGGGTATTAATTTTATAATGCAATTATTGATATTGCAATCTAATGTAATTTATTTATAAATTTATATTAGTTATTTATAAAGTTATAAGAAAAAGTGCCTAAACTTAACACCATGCTAGTTGAAAATTTAAGATTTTAAAGTTAAATAATATTCTCCCGCATAAGGGTAAAAAATTGCTCAAAGTAACTCAGTCAACATATTGTCCCAACATGAAATTTTCTTACTGTCTTCTGTGTGTGTGAATGCATGCGTGTGCAGGTGTGTGTGGGCAGTTGTCCATGTCTGAGGACATGCCTGAAGGAAATGAGCCTTGGGTTGTAACAGTGATGTTGTAAGCAACATGCTTCAGATTGTTGAGGTAACATCAGATCATAGGGTATTCTTCTTGAGAAATTTTGGTTAATGTCGAGGTTGGCAGATCGTTAATTTAGGGCTTACAAGCATAGTCTCAACCTTGTAAGCATATCCACAGCCCCATATATTCGATGCTCGTGAAATAGTTCTGCAGTGAGTAAGCGGCAGAGTCAGGATTCAAGCCCAGACTGTCTGGCTGCAGAGGCGACACTGTTAGCCACAGTGCGATGCAACTTGTCTCCCTGCGCTACGGTACACAGACCTGGATGATGTCCCGGCACTGCCCCACCGTCCCGGGAAGCCGAACACGGCAGGAAAGCAGGCATCGGCGGGAACTTCCTGGATTCATAGAGTGGGAGAATAAGTAGTGAATGGATGAATAAAATTACTTTAAATTTAATTGTTTTGTTTCTAGTGAATTCAACCAAGCTATTCTACACTGTAGTTTAAAATTTTAAGATATTTATTAACACCTTGAAAATTTGTTCCATTTAAAAAATATCCTCCAAGTACTCCAAAAGAAACGTTTTGACCTGGGACTCAAAAAAAAAAGAAGGCTTGATAATAAAAGCTAATCTAGTAATAGCTAATCCAATTTATTGATTTTCCTTTGAAATTAAAAAGTATATTCCATTTATTTTTTCCATTTTTTTAAATAAAAGGAAGTTAGATTTGCTTTGTTTGATTAACTGCTTGGGTGCACCAAGTAATACAGCAAAGAGCAAGTTTTAAAGTGACAGTGTGTCTCAGACGTCACCCTGTATGTGGTGATGCTGGTTAAGGAGGAACAGGAGAGCATTGAGTAAGGCTTGAACACGGTTTCTGTGTTTGACTTCTAATCCTCGCAGCCTTCGGAGTCATAGGTGAGAGGTCATTTAGAAATCTCAGGTCCTAAAATACGCATCAAATAATTTAAATACAGTTGTTTTTAGTCCATTCGTTCATTATCAAATATTTGTTAACTAATATATGCCACACACTGTTAACACTACGGATGCATGGGTTTTACAATGCAGAGTGAAAACACCCATATAAAACAATTAAATATGTGTTTAATTTGTTGTCTGGAGAAAGTATTGTCTTCTTTCAAAGAATCGGCTGGAAGGCAAAACAGCATCTGGGAGAAAGCTTGTCATAGACAGAGAAAGGCCTAAAGGCCAAGTTGAATGTGGAGGCAGAGGGGCGCTCTAGAAGGGGGAGGGGCGGGGCACTCCACGCAGGTGGAAAGGATGTGAAAATGCCCTGCAAGCAAAGAAAGTTTGGAATATTTGAGGGGCTGGGCAATTCTAGTCATTGCGTTTGAGAGTGTAGAAGGGCAGGCAGGAGCAAATCACACTTGGAAATATGCAGGCTTTGTGTCAGAGTCACTGGAGGATTTTCAGCTGTTCGCAGGCACAGCAAGCACATACCTTTACTATCATTCTAAAAACTAACAGCAAGTAGAGTGGGATCAGCATCTACATAGAGTGATTAGAAATTTATTACTGGATAATGATAGTGGCCTAGACTTGACGGGACAGGTAGAAGTGGTTTGATGACTGAGATAGTAACAGGATGTATGAAAGGTGTTTAGGACGTGGAGATAGGTTAAATAGGGCGAGTGATAAAGAAAAATGTGTGATATACTGAGGTATTCAGGCTTGGTATGAGCACTGCAAGGATGCTTGAAAACTGCCTGTCATAGTTAACGGCACACAGAGGCACTCAGAGAAACTTCACTCTCTTCTGCTTCCTCTGCTTCCCTTCTACACTGTACCTAACACGTGTTGCCCAATGTCAGGCTGAATTAAAGATTGTTACACATAGTGAGTATATATTTATAGTGGGTGTAGACACTGTGCTGTCCAGTAGGTGTCCAGAGGCTTATTTATCTTATATAACTGGAACTTTGTGCCCTTTGACTAATAACTCCTCCATTTGCTAAGGGGTGCGTCTTATGTTACCTATTCTCATCACACACACGCACACACACACATGCACACACACAGATCATGGGTGGATATGTTTGTGGCATAAGTTGTGATGGTTTCATGGGTGGATATTTATATTCGAACTCAGTAAGTTATATGTATTAAATATGTGCAGATTTCGTATGACAATTTTATGTCAATAAAGTGATTAAAATAGAAAATGTGATGAGAAAGAAACAAAAATATGATAAGAAATAAACAGGCATCAAGAAGGAGTCACTTGGATACAGAGAGTAGCTAAAGACAAGTACACTTGTAACCACAGAATCGACCTGCAGGAAGGGAGAAGAATTCAATTATGTTCTTGTGCGGTCTTTTCACTCTTTCTCTCCTGAGCCTTTTTGATTTATTCTTAGTATCTTGCCATTGAGGGTTTCAAAATCTCCAGATTTGTTCTCCTTTACAAAAGACCAAAGAATCCATAGTGCATAGCAAACATTAATTTTGCTGTAGGGCAAATATGAATTTTTTATGCCAATATGTGAAAAAATAGACTACTTAGCTTATAGGTAAATATAGGTAATTACTCACCTATGTTAATATTTAATCAATGTATACACACTAAAGTATATATATACTAAATATATTTGTGCAAATTTTACTGTATATACATATACACCAAATATACATAATGCCAATTTTTATTAATATATAGTGAAAATTTGCATAAAATTATATACTTTTCTTGGACATATAGTTCAAAAGAAACATGTTTCAACTACTCAGATTTATTTCAGTGTCTCAATATATGATAGAAATTAAAAATAGAAAGAACTCACAAATTTGCCTTTTCAAAATTCTTTAGGGAAAGTTACAGATTAGGGAGGCATTTGTAAATTTTAGAATTAAGTTATGTATGAGAAAACATGAAAATTAAGGATCTACTATGTTGACATAATTTCAGAGAAAATATCATCTTTCACCAATTCAATTCAACATTGACGTTTTACTAAAAATACATAGGGTAGATTTTAAGATAATTTAAGCACAATTATTTTTAAATGAAACATTAAAAAAGTTCTAGCTGTGTATTGGACTTCAATCACAGGAATCAAGATTGGAAAAATACCTGTCAGGTTATCAAGTTCATCCTTCTGCTGGGGCAGGGCGTGCCGCAACCCCAAGAGAGAGAGGAGTTAGCACTTCACGTTTGCCAAGAAAGTGTAATACCGCATAGGGTGCAAAGAGAAACCTTGTTAGAGCCAAGTCAATATAGTGTTTGACTTCAGTCCAGTAAGGCCCTCGAAAAACATGAATGCAGTTCTGTCATTTCAACTGCATAGATCCTGGCAGTCACATTCTGTTCTAGTTGGAGCGTTTGCAAAATCTTATCAAGAAAGCCTTCCAATAGGGATACGTTACTGGACTATTTAAAGAAAGACAAATAGAAAAAAATAAAGTGAAAAGAGTTAGGGTGAATACATTCCTGGAATATGTTGGAAGTAGCATGTTAAACCACAAATGATAAACATTTTCGAGCAGGATGAACTATCCATCCCAGTTACCAGTAGAACAAGGAGCACTGCATCTCATGCGCAGGGGAGCACGATAAATCCTCCAGGATGGAGATGAACAGTAGGAGGTGGAAGGCGCTGTTGTAAATAATATCAGTACAGGCTGCTTAGTATTTGAAGCCCTTTCCAAGCACATGGATCTATTACCCCACAGCCCATCACCACTTGGTTTCGGATCAAGACGCCTGTTAACTCTTTAGTACCACTGAATGTGCATGCCTTTGGTGCCTTTGTTCATATGTTCTCACTCTCTTCGGCTGGAGCTCTGCTCATCCCATTCCTTTACATGGGGCAGAATGGCCTTCTGTGGAATCTGGTCTGCAGTTGGGTATGCTTTGCTTGGTACTCAGAATGTTTTTTTAAAAATAATTAGTTGTCAATATTTAAACCCAATAGCATCATCCAGCATTTGAGCTTTCTTTGGTAAATTTTATAATAAGGACATTAGGCGAGAGCTGACTTGTAGCTCTCCCTTTGAAGGAATCTCCATCATTGTCCTTGAACCTTGACTCTGAGTCGCAATGTCAGTGGGCACTTCTCATCAGTTTATACCATTATTATTATTACATTCTGAAATGTTTTATTAATTTATACTACCTGGCTGGTCCCAGAAGAACTTGGGTTGGAAAACTCCACTTCCAAGTTTGGATTCCTTCACAGTTCTGTTCCAGAGCCTTTCCCCTTTGTACTCTCCGCCATCTCGCTGGGTGACGGGCCCCAGTTACCAGCTGTGGGCTGCATCTCCACAGTATCTTCTGCCTGAGGCTCATTTTCTGTTCCAGGTATGTTATCTACTTGCCCGTAGGATGATTTTGTAACATATAATAGAGTTACATTCAATATGCATAAGCTCTATCTTGTCATTCTCTTCTCTGGATGTGCTGGCTCTGTTATGTAGCACCTGGGGCAACCAAACACCCAGAGCCCCACCCAGAATCTTCAGAGAACTCATGGATTTCCTTTCCTCCCCAATCTGTCCATACACAATCCACCCTGAAGACCTTAAAATTATACACCCTGAATTTCTTTCAAATCTGTTTACTTGTATCTGTCTTTACCCCTTCTCTTATAAATCAAGTTGCCGTTAGCTATTCTTTTAGTAACTGAACAGGTTTCAAACTGGTATCCTCAACTCAAGCTGTACGTTTCTTCAGTCAATGCCCAACATTCACGGGAGTGTTCTTTCAAAAAAACAAATCTGTTCAAGTAAGTGCTTTATGTAAAATGTAATGTTTTCCCAATTCTCTTAGAATGAAATCAGAACTCCTAAACATGCCTCATTCAGGTCTGAAGCCCTGGGCCTGGCTGACCCCTCCTTGTATTGCTCTTCTCCCCTCAACACACCTTACTCAAAGGATCATGTTCTCATTTAAGTTCCTACAATAGTCAATGTTTTTAGTGTATCTGAGCATTTGTTCCTAATAGACCCAGTTTAAAATCCTGTCCTCTTTTACATGGATAATTTCTACTTCTTTTTTTTTAAGATTTTATTTATTTATCTTTAGAGAGGGAAGGGAGGGAGAAAGAGAGAGAGTGAGAAACATCAATGTGTGGTTTCTGGGGGCTGTGACCTGCAACCCAGGGATGTGCCCTGATAGGGAATCAAACCTGCGATGCTTTGGTTCGCAGCCCACGCTCAATCCACTGAGCTATGCCAGCTAGGGCGATAATTCCTACTTCTTACTAATGTGTTAAGTATTATATTCTTAGTGAAGTCTTCATTAATTCTTCCAGACTATGTTATAAGCTCTTATCACTTCTGGATAGTTTATTCCTTTAGTATAACACTCTTATATTTGAATTCAAATATCTATAATTCCTATTAGACTACATTTTTGTGTTCAAGTGTCTATAGTTCCTATTAGACTACATGTATTGGGTAAGTAGAGACTGCTTCATTGGCCATTTATCTCCAGCATCTACCCCAGTGCCTGACATACACATATTTTAGTCATTCAACAAATATTCGTTGCATAAATGAAGTTATGGACGTGGAAATGTCCATGCTTTGCAGCAATAAGGTCAGTGGAAACCACATCCATCCATTCTTCTTGAGGTCTGGCATTTACAAAAATAAGCTCTCATTATTTTTACTCTATAGCCTTGCTTTTCATTAAAAGAAGAAAAATTGCTTTTCTCAGTGACAAAATTACTTCTTTTTATATTTACATCAAGATGTACATTTTTTATTTTTGATAAGAATAATGTAACTTAACCTTGCTCTCTTTAAAGACAGCTGAACTGAGATCCAGCACGCCCAGCGCTCTAACATGCTCATGTCTTGGAGAACTGAGTTAGGTTCATGACTGAAGAATCGAATTAGATGGCTTTTCAGGGGAAAGCTGAAAATAAATCACTGAATCAGAGGAGATCACTTCCGTGTTCCTACGCTCCCTTGCGCCAGTGGTCACAGCTCTCCACCTGCTCTGCAACACACCGAGCTTTAGGTTTCTAGTTTGAAAATGATGAGTAGCAATATCTTTTCTGCCCTCTTTACAAGAAATGAAAAACGATATGAAATCAGTAAATCACAAAGCTCCTTAGAAATTGAAGTCAGATTTTTATTGAACTTGGAAATAAATCAGTAAATAAATATTCTCTCTTGAAAGTATACAATAGCTTCTAAATATATACTATAAGTCATTGAAATATCTTCTATGCATATACTATGGAAATCCTGCTAAAAAATGTCAAGTGTTTTGAATGTAAAAAGGAAAATTTCTTCCTTGTCCCACTGAGTGTGGAGATTTATTTATAATGTGCCCATCAAAACAGACTTCATAATGTTTTTATATTAGAAATAGTGCATTAGTATGACAGAGTGACCCATACACCCCATACGCAGTTTCCTGGTATGGCCACCTTGCATTGATGTGATACATCTGCCACAAACAACCAATGTCAGTTTGGGATTTTTAACTAAAGTCCACACTTTATTAAGATTTTCTTAGGTTTGGCTTATATCCCTTCTCTGTTCCAAGGTCCCATCCAGGTAACTACATGACATTTAGGGAGCCTGTCTCTGTGTGTTTGATGACTTTGGCAGCTGTTGGTAATACTTGTAGGCATTGTGCAGAATGACCCTCAGCTGGGATTTGTTTACCAGTTTTTCTCATGATCACACGTGGTTAGGGGTTTGGGGAAGAAGACCACAAATGAACATGCTGTTTTCACCATGTCATATCAACATATGATTGGTATGCCTTATCTCTATTGACTCCAGTCTTGATAAGCTGGCTAAGGTGGTGTCCCTTAGCTTTCCCCAGTGAGCAGTTACTGTTGACCCTACTTCCCTACTACCGGAACCTTTGGGAGCAAGTAACTAGGGGCAGGTCTCACTCACGGAATGGGCATATGACCCACCTCCTTGAGGGTGCAGGTGTCTCTGCAGATTATTTGGAATTCTCTGGCATGGGAGATTTATCTCTTTTCCTCCATGTGTTTATTTATTCAGTCATTTATATTAGTAGGGAATCTAAATATTTATTTTATACTCTGAGCTATAATCCAATAATACTTTTTTAAAAGTGTTGTAATTGTTCCAGCTTTGGCTATTTGGAACTTCGTCCAGGGCATAGCTTCCCTTTGACATTCCTCCATTGTTGCAGGGTTGGTCTGTTCATTTGATCGGGGCACTCTCGCCTTCGGGCACTCCCAGAGGCCCCCAGCTCATCTTGGATACTCCCTGCCTTGGTCCCAGAATCCACCATTTCTCTAAGGAGTCCTGGTTCTTTTTTTTTTTTTAGTGAGGGTAGTATTCAAAAGCAAAACCCAGGTGCTAGGTATGCTCTCTTGGCTGCTGTGAGTTCTTGCTTTTTGTTCCTCTTAGCTTACAAAGCAAGGAAATGGATGTGTGTGAACTCTCTCATGCATATACATATCTCTAAAGATATTTTCATTTGACATATTTCTATATTTACATTAGGATGAACATGAGTTCATACTGGTGTTTATACTTCTAATCCAGTGCCATATGAATCATTCAGACTTCTTGTCTTTGCTTAAATATAACCTCCCCCTCCAACAGTGAGAAATTTGAATCTGGACATTTGCTACACATTTACTTACTTCTTCAACCCCAGTATAGATATGTTTATCTCAGGATCTCTGACCTCCTAAATGATTTTTTAAAACTTAGTGTGAAGTTTTACATTTTGTGTTGTCAGTTCTGTGGCTTTAGACGGATTGAAAAAAAAAGGAAACTTCTGATCACTACTAATTAAAAAAAACTTACAAAACTAATTGTCATGAATATTCTGGATTATTACAGTATCTCTGATCTGCTGTGTTCCTATTGATCACTCTTTTGCTGTCCCTGATGTCCCTTATCCCAGCTAACATGACTGAGACCTTAGGAGAGAACATGCAAAGTGCAGCGTTAAGAGAGAGATGACCAGGAGACTTCAGCTTCATTTTTAGGAGGCATATGGTGGGGGAGAAGAGGCACCGAGAGTCGGTCCATGGCAAGTGGAGGTGGGGACACAGGCCTCACTGTCAATCCCACAGACTTTGCATAGGACACATTTCAAGACTTAACTATGGTTGAAGCTTGGCAAGACAGGATTAAACAAACCCAAAGCAAACTGAGTTTACCAGGTAAGTTCAAATTTGTTTTGCTTCCAGGCTTCTTGTATGAGAATGAAACATGAGCAGTACTAAGCTTGTACTGTCTCCCAGATCAACATTAGACAGGAAGCCAAGGATAGATAAATTTCAAATCTCTTTCTGCTGCTAATATGCTTGGTGATGTTGTGTTTCATCCTCTCTGTAGGAAGGTTTGAACTGTGTGCACTGTATAATTCACTTCTGTATAAAATAGATAGTTTTATGTTTCAATAGCAAGATGAATTAATCTGAAAAAAACATATTAGAAACTTGAAATAGAGGTTTATCGAAATTAAACTATTAATTTAAATTTCTTTGTCTTAAATGTTTGCTGTGTGACATTATAAAATGTAAAATTGTGTGGAGAGGTAAATATTATAAAAGGTGCACTCAACTAGGTCAGCCAAAGCAAGCCAGCCATCCTTACAGTTGGATCAGATGCTTTTATGTGGAAAAGCACTGAGTATACTCTAAGAGGAGTAAGTTGGCTTAAGTACTAAAATAATTTGTTGAAAAACTTAAAATTATGATAAAGCTAAAGACAAATCTCAAATCTGAGTAACAGTGAAATGAGAAAGAGAAGGAAAAATGAGAGGCAAAAATAAAAAGAATATGAGTCATGTGAAAACATACTTTTTTTACTGATACATTCCTATAAAACCACAATCTCAGCTCAAAAAATGCTATTCTTAGGTGTTAAAGTAGAGCAATTTTGAAGTTAACATTTGTTTTTTTAATCCATAATTTATAATTATAATCCTAATAATTTATTGAGTACTTACTAGTAGTCAGGCATTGTGTTAATCTTTTTCTAGACATTACTTCATTAAGTTCTTCCAGGGACCTTCTGAGCCTGGTGTAATTATCTCCATTCATTTCCAGACAGGCACTGAGGCTTACCAAGCCTCCGTGTTTGCGGTTCATGGTCACACATCTACAAAATTCAGATTGAGTATTTAAAGCAAAGTTTTACTACAGAGTTCACTTCTAAATGCTGGATTTGGAGCACCTCACTTTAAATTTGAGAAGAAAAATAATGTCCCACAGTCTCCTGGGCTTCATAGCTTTGCCTACCTGCTCCACCAAGGGTCAGAAAGCACAGGCGTCACCAGCACGTCCTTGGAAGTTTCACCGTGCCCTGCACGACACATGCCACAGGAAGGAGGAGAATGCCGAGTCAATGATCGACATCGGTCCATCGGGGTAGTGTGCGTGCGTGTGTGCCTGACAGTGTAGGTGAGGCATTCTCCTCATCGCCAGTGTTTCAGTCCTCGGGGGCTAAAATCTTTCTGGCAAATTTTCCAAAAAGTAAGTTTGAGAGAAACGTTCAGAATCTGGTCATAGTGCTGCAGGATATTGGGAGTGATGGACAGGTAAAGCAGGTGTGAAGAGGTGGTGCTGGTTGGAGGGTGCTGCCCTTCACATGGAAAATTTGGGCAGCCGGAAATGCGTAGAAAAAATAGTACGATGCTATGCACACTTCTGACACTTTTTTATGATACACTGTTTGGAGCAATGTACATTTCAGACAACCATCACCTATAATATATTTTTTAAAATGTTCTGTCATGTTATGACCTATGATATCAGCAGTTTTATATGAGCATATTCTCTTAGTTTGAAGGAATTCACTAAGAAAGAAAATATATTTGTCATGTATTTTTCTGTGACAAAATGACTATCCTCAGTTTGTATTCTGTTAAATGTAGTAAATTAGTAACAGCTGCTTGCAGTGACCGTTTATACTCTACAGAGGGCAGAGTTTCTGTGGGACTTGGAATCAGAGAATTGGAACGCTTCTTTGGCTTCAACTTGGAAGGTTCAGTACTGTGAACCTCTCAGACTGCTGTTCCGAATTTCCTGGCACAGGGCCGCCCATGGTGGCATGGGTGTCAGCCATTCCTCTTTCCCACCCCCGCTGATGTCTGTAGTTCAAGGCTGAAAGGGCGATGAGGATATCTTGGGACTGCAGACACATTGCAGCTAGTGCGCCTGCTTGGAACCAGGCTGCCACCCCTGTGTGCCTACCCATGGTGGGTGTTCCAGCTCTCGGCTGCTGCGGCCACTTCTGTGTAATTCTGTGTGTCACAAGTGCCTCAACCCCTCTCCACCAGCCCCTCTGACACTGGCCTTGTGCTCCTAATATTTCATGCAAATTTTCACGTAAGTTTGTTCCTGCTCCCCGCTCTCCTAAGTCCTCATGCGTGCGCCCGTGGTACAGCAGCAGAGGTCCATCTGAATGGGTGACACTGAATCGTCTCCCTTAGAATCAGCTGCCCATGGCTGCAGTCTGTTCTCTTGGAACAGTCTTTTCCAGCTAAAACTTCGCTGTCCGTCTGCCTCACTGTCCCCTGGTGGGCTTGTTCTGCAGGCTTTCCACACAAACACGACCCTGCCTGTCTTCACACTCCCAGCATATCAGAGGAACACCATTTGCACCATAGATAAAATATTACCAGGGTGCTGAAGCAGCCGGCCCTTCTGTGAGGGAGAGCAAATTCCTCCTGAGAGACTTTTTGGGCTTCGACGTCTTTCTTCCTGCCTTTGGACTGGAACCACACCCTGGGGCTCTCCTGTGTCTGCACCTTGCCAATTGCAGGGCTGGGGACTGAGCCTCATTAAGATTGGGAATCAGTCACTTATGGTGAATGAATGAATAAATGAATGAATGAATGAATGAATGACATATAGAGAGAGCATATATACAGAAAGTGTATATGTATGTATAGAGAGAATGTACAGAGAGAATTAATTCATAAAAATAACTTCACAATTTAAAAATTTTTTCTGAGTATCCTGAGAGAAATGATAGAAGTTGTTGTATTTTCCAAATTGTATTTATTGAGGTGCTATGAATCCCTGGCCAGTGTGACTCAGCTGATTGGAGCGTCATCCCATAAACTGAAAGGGTGCGGATTCGATTCCGCTCAAGGGACATACCTGGGCTGCAGGTTTGGTCCCCTGGTCGGGGCAGCTGATCAATGCTTCTCTCTCATGTCAGTGTTTCCCTCCCTCTCTGTCTTCCTACTTTCTTCTCTCTCTAAAATCAAGAAGCATGTCCTTGGGTGCGGGTTTAAAGTAAAGGTGCTATAGAACTAAGTTTGGGAACTTTAGGGACAGGCCACAGAGAAGCCACCTGATACGTGGGATGTCCCCACGCAGCAGCCCTGTGAGCTGTCCTTTCCTCGCCTGTCTCTCCGGTAGGAGCTGACGGCCCAGGGTCTCCAGGCCTTGGAAGAGGGACTCTGTGGCTGTCAGTGTGTGGAGCGGGCTATGTCTCAGATTCTTTCAGTCGGTGGCCTGGCACTGACTCCGCGCACCTGCCTCCCGGGCACTCGGGTCCACCTGAGTCTGTTTCTTCGGACCAGCGGCTGGCACACAGGGATGCTCTGACTCGGACTGGCAGGTCACAAGAAAACACCTCATGCTGTCCCCTGACATCTTCAAATGACAAGGCAATGAATACCCTCTGGTTAATGCTTTTCTCCTATTCTGTGTGCAAATGTTATATTTACTCTATGTTCTACTCTCTCCCAGTCTCACTTTGATATCTGTGTCAGGAAATATCATAGTAAAGTGAAGAGTAGTACCTAAAAATGGCCAATGTTTTTGTTCCTAATCAAATGCACATTGGATTGTTCAGAGCAAACTCGATACTGTTGGTGGCAAAGTGTAGGCTGGAAAAAGAACAGGTTTCAAAGGAAAGGCAGTGCTTCTTCAAGTGTCAGCTTGGAGCCTTGATTTTGAACTTACAACACTATCAGTTTCTTTATTCCCCTTTTAGAACTTAGCAAGATTTTTTGAACTGCTTTAATACCTATCATTTCAATCTAAAATAGTGTCATAGTTTCAGTTACATTCACTTCAAGTCTGTTTTATGTCATTCCAAAAATTTGTACTTTGAGCATATACCTTAAGTGATTTAGAAAATGCAGGTTTCTTCCAAGTCATTTTGGGCTTTTAATTCTGATCTGTAAATGTTTACTTTTAATATTTGTCATTTCACCCCCTTAAGCCCATGTAGTTGAGTTTATTGCTGAAAATGATTTCCTTCATTTGTATATATTCCCAATTCACCTGTCTGCAATTTTGTTATTCTTTCTTTCATGTCCTTCCTGCACTTTCAAGGCAATACGCTACTCAGCAATGACATTGTACCTATTTTCATTAATAACAAATTTGGTAACAAAAATATATTTAGATAAAACAACACACTTTACACTGAGCTCACACAAATAAAATGGATACAAACATTAAACTGCATATAATTGCAAATAAGGCTTGAGAAATTAACTTAAAAATATGATGGTGTTCTGTGGAGCTTTCTTTTCTTGAGTAGACACAGTAAATAAAATTCCCAGTTGGAAAATATAGGGCAATTATTTTGAAATATTTAAACATATTTAAAATATTAATAAACAATATTAAGATAAATATTTGAATATTTAAATATTTAAAATTTCAGTAAAAGTTTTATGTGATGGCATGAAGTTTCATAAGAACAGAAAAGATAATTTCTGGAGTGAAGTCACTCTAGGGAAATTTCTTACACCTGTTTTTGTAGAATGTAGCTCTTTGTCCTCTTGAATGCCAAGGCCACTGGCATGATGTCTAAAGTATGGTATGTAAACAAGTATAATATATGAAACAAGATTTCCGCTATTTGTTAACTGCTTGATCTTCACTGACTATTCAACTGTATTCTAGACACTCCCACATGTATCTCTGTATCTAACCCTAACCTTGATTCCATTTTCTTTGAACTTCATGATCGGTAGTTCTGTGCTGTGTACCAGACAGTCGGACTTGCCTAGCAGAGAATTGAGCACGTTCCGGCTCTGGACTTCCTTTGCGGCCACACTGACTTTTTGGTTCTTCTTCACACCAACACCCATGCTGTTTCCAACGGCACCTCACTCCCTTCAACACCCACGCCTTTCATAATGCCATTTTTCACGTTTGTTTTCTTCCATTAATCATAATCTTTATTTAAACTCCAGCTCACATCTACCCCCATAAGAAAGTTTCTTTCCCCATGTCGCATGGATTGTTCTCCTTTGAAGTGTGATAGAGTTTATTCTCTAATTTATAGATAGCTGGCATTTTTGATGTTCTAAAAAATTAGGACATTTCATGGCACATTGGAGGTGTTCTTAAGCATTTCTTACATGCTTAATTAATTTACAATTAAAATTCTTTAATAAGAGTGCATGGAACTACTACATTCATCTACAAGTGGAATAGGTATACCGACATAAAGCATCAGTTCTCTGTAATTATCTAGTCCCAGGTGAGCATAAAACAACCATAATTACCTTTGTATTTACTATGCTAAGGGAACACTTCAGGTTTAGTAGAATTGAGTTCATATTCATATTAGGTCCACGGTCTCAGTGCAGTCTGTTTAGTTTTATGTTTAGGTTATAAAAACATGAAAATTCTTTGTAAGAACTGATTCTATAAAACTCCTAAGACTTTTCGTATATAAGATAATGCTTTTAAGTGAGAAGTCATTTTAAATGTGAAGGAGACATTAGAGCTGAGTATTAGACCATGCTTGGATGGCTCTGTTAATTATGCAGATTTGGTTGGGAAACACCATGAGTTTAGATTACATATGAAAGTTTAGAGTGTTTCAATGAGTAGCTGTAGGGGCACCATTCACGTGGACTGGGATGAGACTGGATCACTCACGTTTGCATGATGCATAGCTAGTGCTACCACACACAGCATCCATCACGCCTCAGTCCAGAATCTATCAGCAGTCCGTTTCCATGAACGCTGGTGCGGGTTTGCCTGATTCATGCACTGAAATCCGACTCAACATTAAATATTTTACTTGCACATTTATGGACAGCTTGACCATATAAAATCAAATAACAACATATTTGGGAGCAAAATGTTATTTATCTAACAATGTATAAACAAACATTTATAGAGTGATATACTAAATGTTAGAATATGCTTAACCTTCTTAAAAGTAGTTTTGAATAGATAGAAGCCATTTTTCATCTTATTAAGAAAATGTTTACATGTATTTCCTGTTTGTTGAATTTAAAATGCATGAGTATAACATGACTAATATTTAATATGTCATAAGTACTTTAAAAAGGTGTTCTTTGAGGATAATAGGATAAAGTGCATTCGCCTTCAAGGTACAGTACGATCAGATACAAACATTTCTCACGCTCAAGGACTATCCCTCCTGCCCTATCCCAGTTAGTGTTGCCCTGCTCTGACTCCTCCCACCCACTCCCCCAGCAGACATAACTGTTCTGACTTTATCACCATGAACTTGTTTATTCTGTTTTTAGATAAAATAATCAAGTAGGTACAGTAAATGGGCTTTTGTGCTTGATTTTTGCGGTCACTTGCATAATTCATTCTTTGGTATTGCCGTGTAATATTCCGCTGTATGTATACCATCATTTATACTTATTATTCCTTCTCTTTCTTTGAAAATGAATATGTAATTAGAACTGTTAGAAAAACCATAAGCATAGCATCAAAGTAATATCATCTTTTAATTTCTCTGAGAATAAATATGATGTATAGCTATCTTCATTTTTTGGTTTGAGGAGTGAAATTTTACATGTCTTTTAAAACTCTCAGGGGTGTCCAACCTTTTGGCATCTCTGGGTCACACATCAAATACATTGTGACACACAATCACATAAAAAATCTCATAATGTTTTAAGTAAGTTTACGATTTTGTGTTGGGCCACCTTCACAGCCATCCTGAGCTGCACATGGGCTGTGGGTTGGATGTCCATGGAAGTTATTTATTCTGTATGGCCTGATGTTGACAAAATTGCTACACTGCATGTATGTGAAGTATAGGAGAATATGTGTGTGTGTGTGTGTGTGTGTATGTTGTGATGGCTTAGGAAATGAAAATCAAATTCAAAGCAAACGAGCTACATGTTTGAACATCGGTAGGTATTCAGCATGTGGAACATGTTATGTGTGGGCTGAGTAATCTGCCCTGGCTTTGCTCTGCTCCTCCATGAAATCCTTGCTATGACTTCTAATCTAAACTCTACAGCATGTCTATCCTAACACTTCACTAACACACCATTTTTCTTAAGTTTCTGTAATCATTTTATTTGACCACATTGTTCATATGAAATCAATGTAGCAAGATCACCCATGTTGTAAGAAACTCTGAACTCACTGCCCTTTGGCACACAATTCAAAAACCTTGCAATATTTTCGTTTTATCAAAACCCCCCTCAGCAATCGCTTTATTTCCTTACTAATTATGATCAAATAGATGGCCCCAATGTGGTAGACTGGAGATAACTTTTTTCACTGCGGTGCTGGCTTAATTCACTTTGAATACATACGTTCTTCATTTGCAGTCACTGCCCATAGTCAGCTTTTCATTTCACTGTTCTGCCACAGACCCAGTGGACTTTTTTTAATATATCAAAAAGATATTTGTGAATGAACTAGAAACCAGAATACTTCCTTCTCAACAACTAGTATTTATTTAATAGTGTGACAGTTTATTGAGTATCTACTCTAAACCAAGCAGCAATGCAGGAAGTTGGTGACACAAACATGAATTCATTCCCAGGGGTGTCCAACCTTGTGTCTTCCTGGGCCACACTGGAAGAGGAAGTCTTTGGGCCTCACATTAAATATATTTTGAGACATAATCACAAAAACATCTCATGTTTTAAGCAAATTTACGACTCTGTAAAGGGCCACATTCATAGCCATCCTGAGCCATGTGCGGCTGCACGCTGCAGGTTGAACACCCCTGGCTGTAGTCCCTACCTTCAAGGGGCCCCTTCCCTCACACGTTGGTATGACTTTAACATACAGAATGTTGTCCACAAACCTACATGTGCAAGTTAACTGATGGGCTATCTGTTTATTGGAAAAAGATGATAGAATAATACTTGCATGTAAGCTTAACTTAACGCATGCCACTTGTCAAAATATAATCATAGTAAGAAAATCAAATGCAAATATACAATAACAATATGAAATCATTTGGGGTTTTTTTTTTGGTCTTTTTCACTTTTCACACTCTCAATAGATTAATCACCTTGCTATTAAAATTGTAGAAATGTAGTTGATGCATATTGACAAAATTTATTTAATACTATTTTATTATTTTCTACTTATTTTGTGGATTTGTTTGAAGTTTACGGGATAGGGGGTGAGCAAGAAGTGTCGGTCAGAGCAGATGTGTGTACCGGGAGTGAAAAGGAAGGGACAAAGTTTCCATTTGAATCCTTATTTCCTCTTCCTTTTACTGATCTACCATTATGCAAAGTGTGTATTGTGTGTTACAACTTATAAGCACACAAAATCCTTTACACTGACCAGTGTGTACAACAATCTCTCTACTGCGAACATTTTTCGTTCAACTGTACATGTATGTACATGCAACTTTCTAACAGTTTGTTTAGGTATTAGTAGTAAACCATCTTTAATCTTGTGATGTTCATGAAAATGTTGTCATAAAGTGATTTCAGGTATCACCATCCATACCCAATTTTTAGCTTTTCTGTAGGTAGAGTGAATATAAAATAGTATTAGAGCTTTAGTATCAAATCTCTATGTTCTTGTCCTAATTTGATCAATTTTTACAGTTTAATCCTTAACAGTTTCACTATCTCTGCCTAAGTAGTATGGTGGAGACCAGAATGCATATGAGAGATGTAGCTTATTCCACGCTATACTTTTCTATTATATGCTCACACATAAGTGTCTTTTATGGGATTATAATCATTTTATATGGAGTTGACATGGTCATTGGGGATAGGCAAAATCATTTCCTTGTAAGCTGCCCAGAACCACCCAAAGAGTAAGCACTAATTGTTAATAAAGTTTAGTGATATAGCTAGTATTCAACATCTACTATAACAGGCACTCTTTTTGTTATTTTACAAATGTTACTTCATGTAATCCACACAGCCACCCCATGAAGCATAGAGATATTAACTTCAAGTTAGATTTGAATTCAAATCATGAGGCAGCTAGACACTGTCTGCAAGTATCAGTTTTCTAACCTGTTAAATAGAGCAAACATTGTTTCCCTATACCTAGTAATCATACATTAGTAATTGATAGCAATTCTATTGTATGTATACATGTATACAGTTAGCGAGCAGCAGAGATCGGTCTATATTTCTCCATAGCTTATATGTGCACCAGTTATTTTTCTCCCCCCCCCCCACTTACCTTCCTTCCTTCCTCTCATTGTGGACATTCCACATTACATTAGTTTCAGGTACAGAGTGTGATGATTCTTTATTTGTGTGCATTGCAGAACAATCACTGTGATAAATTCAGTTAATATCCGTTGCTGTACATAGGTATAATATGTGCCAGTTTTAAACACCTTTTCTCTTCCACTTCATTTAAAGTCATCTTCCACCTCATTCACCACAAATGGAGCAAATGTCCTTCATTTCATTTCATTCTCAGTAGCATATTTGTGCTACCTCCCAGTCTCAGAACATCTTACTGCTGTATATACACGTGTGTGTGCCTCTGGCTGCATACACCTGTACGTATGTTTTATGTTCATAAAACCATATCTTCACAGTTGAAAGCACACTCTGTTGTGTTTCAAAGAAAGATACAGCAGATTGTAGTGGTTTGAAAACACTTGCCCCTCCATAAGTTATTTCATAAGTAATAACTATTGTAAAGACTTTAATGTAGATGCTTGTGGTCCTCTGGAGTAGTTCAAACTCTACCTCTCAAGTAAGACCCTCACCCTATTTTTTTAAAAATCACCTATATAACTTGTCATAAATAAAATCCAGGCCTTTATGGTTCTCATAGAAATCAATTTAAGTTTTCCCACTGAAGCCAATTTGGTTATCAAATTTTTCTCTTTATTTTTGGCATATGCTTATGTATGGCAGTAAATATATGTTCTGAAGAAATTACACATCATCCATACTTCCCAGGATTTCCATTATTTGAGCACAAAAACACAGGGTATAGATTTTTCAGGTTAGAAACTACTTTTGAAGAAATTTAGTTGCAAAAATGATTTGCAAGTTTCTAAATTTAAAAAATGATCAATCATGTCCCATAGTTTAGAATTTGAAACTGTGAGGGCATTTTAAGGATCCAATTCACAAAGAACTGGCCTATAATTCAGTATACTTTCTATATATAATATGTAATAAGCTTTAATAAGCTTATTGGCTATAATATTTCTTATAGTTGATGAGACATTTCTTACAGATGAAACCACATGGCATATGTCTTTAATGTACTTTATATAGTTTTCTAAATACCTTCTATAAATTACGTATATTCTAAACTTAAACTGGACATGACAGAATATTCCAAACCACCTATGTAAACTGATCATAAAATAATGAGAACTTCGAAACTGATTTAAAAATGAATCATTGGACACGGTGTCTTATAATGAATAACTGACTTGTCTATATTAAATTATCTATTTAGTAATTTCATTTCAAAATTCTATCTTTTTCTCTAACTTACCTACACAATTCCATCATTAAAAAACTATTAACTAACATAAATTGATTCAAGGCACAATGAGAGTTTTCTCATAACGTTCAGTTGTGCAACTCTGTAGATTTTCTGTGACCAGAATGAGCTCCAAGATCTTATTAGACTTGTAAATGTAAATTTTAAATGGAAACATTCTTTTGAATATGAGAGCAGTTTATAGCCTTATCCTGGCACAAAGTAACATCATAAACTGCTAGAATTTTAATTTAAAGCAAAGTTTAAAGGCTATTGTGGTTTGCCAAGATTATCCTTCATAAAAATTTCCTGAATGTTTATTTGTCAACAACTTATGTGATTATCCTAAATTACTCTGAAACCAAGAGTGAACCCAACACTCTCAAGTACTTTTGGAAAGCAAGAAACTATTTTTTTTTAGTCATGCTTTAATGGCCATGCCAATAAAGTTAAGGAATCCAAATTAAATAGGAGATTGGCGGAAGGTAATGAAGAGAAAGCAAGTCAACTTTTTTTAGTAAGAATTGCTATTCAGGAATTTAAGTAGACATTATTTTATTTCTAAGTTTTCAAAAACATTTTATGGGTGTCGAACTAGTGGTACATTTTTGCTTTCTAGATTTTATCATTGATTATAATTTTATGGTGGAGAAAATATTACAGACTTTGATATTCTTTTAACTTTCTAGAAAGAGAGCTTGTGTTGGAAACCAGGGTTTTTAGATGACCTTATATTTTACATCAGTCACAGGTTGAATCAAATGTGGGCAGTTAACCCAAATACCTTCTTTTCTAAACACAAACAAAAGTCAGTAGCATTTGTCTTCTTTCTAAAACTCAGGTGTTTCAAAAGTCAGCATCTCTCATATTTGTGTATGTACTTGCACAACATGTGGTAGATATAGTTATAGACATGACCTATAATGTTCTGGAAACTGTACTAGGTTATGTGAGGCATTCAAAGATGTATCAAATACAATTCTTTATGTGCCACACCATTGAGAATGGCAAGAAGGTATGTACACCAAGCTATAACACCAGCCATTATAGGAAATGTACCTTTTTGACAATCCAGGCTGGTGGAAGAATCAGCCAAACAGCACTTTAAGCCTATAGGGCACAGACGAGAGAGTGAACAAAAATGTGTATATCTCTCCATTTCTGTGTGTAGGCTAGAGAGAATTAGAAAATCAACCAATGATTGCCATGCGATAATATATACAAATAAAAAATCTGACATCACATAAATAAAATGAAAGAGAAAAATCACATGAACATATCAATAAATGCAGGAAAGGCATTTGATAAGGTACAGCATCCATTTATGATAAAAATACTTAGCGAAGTGGGAATAGAGGGAGCATTCCTCAACATAATAAAAGTCATATATGAGAGACCTACAGCCAACATCATACTCAATGGGCAAAAACTTAGAGTTTTCCCACTAAGATCAGCAATAATACAAGGATGCCTGCTTTACCCACTCCTATTTAATATAGTGCTGGAAGTCCTAGCCATAGCAATCAGACAAGAAAAAGAAATAAAAGGCATCCAAGTTGGAAAGGAGGAAGCAAAACTGTCATTGTTTGCAGATGACATGATAATGTACATAGAAAATCCTATAGAGTTCACCAAAAACTACTCAACTTAAGAAGTGGATTTGGCAAAAGAGTGGGATAAAAAGTCAATATTCAGAAATCAAAGGCATTTTTGTACACCAATCAAATATCAGAAACAGAAATCAGGAAAGAAATCTCATTTGATATAGCAACATAAAAAATAAAGTACCTAGGAATAAACCTAACCAAGAAGATAAAAGACCTGTACTCAGAAAACTGCACAATGCTGAATAAAGAAATTAAGGAAAACACAAACAAATGGAAGCATGTACCATGTTCATGGATTGGAAGAATTAACATCATCAAAATGTCCATATTATGGAAAGCAATTTATAGATTTGATGCAATCCCTATTAAAGTACTAATGACATATTTCACAGATATAGAACAAACATTTCAGAAATTTATATGGAACCATAAATGACCCTGAATAGCTGCAGCAATTTTGAGAAAGAAGAACAAAGTAGGAGGGATCACAATACCTTATATCAAACTGTATTACAAGGCCACTGTAATCAAAACAGCCTGGGGTGGGCATAAGAACAGACACATAGACCAACAGGACAAATCAGAGTGCCTTGAATAAACCCAAGTCTCTATGGTCAATTAATATTTGACAAAGGGGGCAGCAGTATAAGATGGAGTAAAAATAGCCTCTTCAACAAATGGTGTCAGGAAATCTGGACAGCTACATGCAAAAAAATGAAACTTGATCACCAACTTACACCATACACAAAAATAAATTCAAGGTGGATAAAAGACTTAAATATAAGTCAGGACACCATAAAAGTCCTAGAGGAAAACATTGGCAGGAAAATCTCAGACATTGTATGCAGCAACGTCTTCACTGATATGTCCCCTAAGGCAAGGGACATAAAGGAAAGAATAAACAGATGGGACCTCATCAAATTAAAAAGCTTCTGCATAGCTAAAGAAAACAGCATTAAAATGAAAAGAGAATCAACTACACAGGAAAACATATTTGCCAATGATACCTCAGATAAAGGTTTGATCTCCATAATATATAAAGAACTCATACAACTCCACTCCAGGAAAACAAACAACCCAATTAAAAAATCGGCAAAGGACCTGAACAGACACTTCTCCAAGGAGGACATACAGAGGGCCCAGTGACATATGAAAAGATACTCAGCCATCAGAGAGAGGCAAATGAAAAACACAATGAGACACCACTCACACCAGTCAGAATGGCCATCATAAATAAATCAACAAACAGCAAGTGTTGGAGAGGATGTGGAGAAAGGGAACCCTAGTGCACTGTTGGTGGGAATGCAGACTGGTGCTACCACTGTGGAAAACAATATGGAATTTTCTCAGAAAACTAAAAATGGAACTGCCTTTTTACCCAGCACTTCCACTGCTGGTATTATACCCTAAGAGCCTGAAACACAAATCCAAAGAAACCTATGCACCTCAATGTTCATAGCAGCACAATTTACAATAGCCAAGTGCTGGAAGCAACCTAAGTGCCCATCAGTAAATGAGGGGATCAAAAAACTGTGATACATTTACACAATGGAATACTACACAGCAAAGATAAAGAAGGACCTCCTATCCTTTGCAACAGCATGGAACTGGAGAGCTTTATGCTAAGTGAGATAAGCTAGGTGGTAAGGGACAAATACCATATGATCTCACCTTTGACTGGAACATAATCAACAAAAGAAAAAAGCAAACAAAATATAACCAGAGACATTGAAATTAAGAACAATTTGACAATAACCAGAGGGGAGGAGGGGGGGTCAATAGAAGGAAGGATTTTCAGGAACTACTATAAAGGACACATGGACAAAACCAATGGGGAGGGTGGAAACAAGGGAGGGAGGTGGGTTTGGCTGGGGTAGGGGGGAATGATGGAGGGAAAGTGCAGACAACTGTAATTAAACAATGATAAAGTAATTTAAAAGAAAAATCTGACTGCAAAGGCAGCTTGAATATATTGGAGAAGTAATAAGATTTGAGTTTCCACTGTTGGAAGTCCTTCATCAACCTAAATTGGTCTCTTTCTCTCTCTCACAAACACACACACACACATGCCCCTACAAAAAAGCATCATTGTGTCTAACATAGTGTTAATACTAATGTGACTAAATTGCTTTACAATCAAAGGAATTCACCTGAAATATATACCTAATGATATAACCATCGCAGCATTTTCTGCATTTAACAATTTTTATGAGGCCATGGGTTTAGTAAGAGCTTTTCAGGGAAAAGCATACATCTAGACTTGAGAGCATTTCAATTTTGCAAAACTAATTTATATTTTATTGTGATGATTGTGTAGCGTGCTGTGCATACTTTGGGGATCAATATAGATTGAATGGGAAAAACAAAATCTCACAACTCTGAAAACTAATGAATGCCCTTCTGACTATTAAGAAATTATTGCTCTGTTCTTATGAGTTTTGTGTTCAGTGATAAGGACTGGTTGAAATTAGCACTTCCTTGGAGTGGAAAAGGCTTTATTGATTATAATTTTTTACCTGGCTGTCTGTTTTAAGCACACACACAAAGACCACTACAGACACTTCCTTATATGTGCTCTAATAGCGTAGTGATAAAAACAAGTGGGACACATAAAAGTTATTATCCTTTGCACATATGTGCCTTGGCAGCCTGGTCTTCTCACTTTATCAGAACAGGCTTTATCGGGAAATAGCTAAGTGACAGAAGTTTCCAGAATGTGAAATAGGTAAAAGCAAACCTGCTCTAATGAGAGCATATTTGGAAGACCCAGAACATCACTCATTAGGCCCTTGTTGCTCTCCCTCAGCACTGTCACTGGGGTTGTGGCTCTCTAGAGCCCTGATGACTTGTTGAGCACCTTTTCAAAAAGAGTAGCTAGGAAAATCATAGGCATTTCTCTCTTATTTCACCCATTCGAATGGTTTGGCACATCAGAAGAATACATCGGCATCCGTGAGCAAAATCTTTCAGTAACTTGAATAGCATTTGATGTGTCCACAGGATACCTTCCGCGCGCTGCTGGTTTGTGGTGATTCGGTGGGCTTTAACACTCTGGAACACTAAAAATTTAAGGAAATGCAGAGGAAAAACAGGAATAAGCATGGGAAAGCGCCTAGGTCATTTTTCACAGGACTGTTCTCAGAAACGTTTGCCTGGATGTCTTTAACCCACTCTGTGATGTTAATCCTCGAGCAGGATCACCAGGTGTTGTGCATTCCGCGTGCCATCTCTGCTTGTGTTAACTCTAAACACGTGAGACAAGGCTTGGGTCGAGGTGCGGCTGGGGGCTGTGACTTAAAATTTAGGTATTCACTGGTAAAAATGCTTTTTCGTTCATGGTCATAATCCTGATACTCCATGTTTGCCCACCTGAATGCTACTTGTGAAGAAGTGAAAGTAAGTGTATATTCTGTAAGTGCCACGTGCATGAGGTTATGATCAGTGGTGGCTCCCCTGGTGGACTGTTTACTATATTCCCTTTTGATACATTACGAATATCAAACCCACTGCAGACGGTTTGAAACAGTCAAGTCTTGGCAAACTGCAGGGAAGTGACAAGCTCTCCTCATTAATGGTGTGCAGGCCCCTGCCTTCCCCTCCTCACTCCACTTCCGGCTTCGTTTTACACTTCCGGCATTCATGAGATCACACATATTTCCCTGAATCTGTGATGGACTGCAGATTACCCCTTGATATCAAGGACTAGAAGGGAGGAGGCTCATCAGAACGACAAATCCTGATGGGAAGAAACCCCTAGTCCTTAACCACAGAAAACAGAGTGAGCGAAAGCCAGGATCACTCTTGTATCTGAAGTTAAGATGTGGCTGCATTAGACAAGCAGGGCAGGCCGGGAAGGGAAAGCTGGTGCTTGGCTGCAAGTGTAATTAGTGAAGAACTCACTCACCAGGTCCTGTCTAAGTTGTGTGACTCAGAGCTTTGCCTCTTGCTGTGGGTGGCTGGCAGCCGGAAGCACTTCTACTACATAATTTGTTCACTCATAGTGCCCCTGCCCCCAGGTCCTCTCAAGCGTCCCTTACAGGTTAATGCTGAAGCCGAACAGGATCCACCCCACACTCCTGTTCCACTCTGCCCCGAGAATCTGGAATGTGCTTTTCCCTCACTTCTCTGCCATGGGAATTAATTACCTGCCGTTTTCAGCTCAGTGTGAAAGTCTTATCTGCTTTCTTTGGCAATAAAATATTACTGCAAAGCTTTAAACTAGTTTTGAAGCTTTATTGTCTTTTCCCCCTAGGTTTTAATTATGGATGTTTAAAATATTTTATGTCAGTAGGTAATCTCATAGCTGTTATGGTAAAAAAAAAACAATGAAAATAATCAGACTGAATTAAACTCTGAAAATAAAACTTTATACACAAGACTGGGCAAGCTTTTAAAGACCATTGTTTTACTGGGTGTTACAAAATTTTAGTGATTTGTGTAAAGAGAATCGATATTATTTACTAATAGGCAAAAAAGTGGGTTATTTTCCAAAACTGCATATCCATTACATTTAATCAGATCCAGATGATAATACTAATATTTATAATGGATCCCAACCTCAAAACATAACATGAGAAGGGAAAGAAGTAATGATTCAAATCTTATAGCTCCACGGAACAGTATGTGTTCCTGGTTTAAGGGGGAAAGGAAAGTCATGATGTAAAGTGGGAAAGGGCGAGAAAAACAAAGAGCCGTCTTAGGTCTGAGAGTAAGCTGTACTTCTTCACTGCCTGGTGCTTTAAGTAGCAGAATGACTTTTTTTTCTAAATTTAAAGCAAGTTTATTAAAATGAATAAATTTAAAAAAGTGATAATGTGTTTCCAAGTAAACTCAGTGTTCAAGTACATCGACTTTATGATAACTCATTTTTAGTTTTGAAAAACTCAATGATAAAAGCCAAAATGTATGTATAATATTTGACCTGCAAGATTTTAAAGATTTTAAAGATTTAGTCTTTACACATTTTGCTTATATGTTTTTATGGTCTACTGACCTCATACTCAACTATTTATAAACTGTTTGCTTGAATATTTCAAACTAAATTTATTCTAATTAATTTTTTCTGTAGCCAATCTATGCAATATATACAATACATTCAATACAACTTAGAAAATGAGATGTTATGAATGATATCAATGAAATATACTGAAACATATTTCTATTTAATGAATAAAATAAATAAAATGAATAATTTAACAAATAAAATCCAACTTAGAGAAAAAATGTCAAGATTACCATACATTTTTAGTATTTGAGGCTCTATGTAATTTCATTTTCTTTGAAAGTGACTTCAGTCTTGCATACATATATGTGTGTGTGTATATATATACTTGATTATTCCAATAAAATATTCTTGTTCCTATATAATATCAATACATGAGAATAAATTTCCCCATCTCTATTTTTAAAATAATATACCTCTGCAAGTTATTTATTTGATTTTTATATCCCTCATCATATACTATTTAAAATCAATAAATAAAAATAATTAATATATTTAATAGACAATAGAAATAGAATGTGTCTAAAATTAGCAAAGAGTTTTCTCATTTTGTATCATTATTTCAAAACTTGGAATTTTGCCTGCCTTTCTAATTCTGTTTTCTTTCTTTCACCTTCATATTTAACTTTATCTTGTTTATTTTCTTCAATCCTTAGATTTAGTCCTTAGATTTAATATGTATTATTAAATATTTCATTTTAAGGTCCTTTAAGTAATCATCCTATTATAGAAGACATGTTTTTATGAAAGAAATTGGGGAAAAAGGGAAGAGTATAAATATGTCTTGAATTTTCAAAGGCATCATTGAAGTATAATTATTTCACCAAAAGTCTTTTGAATAATTTTCAAGTGCATTTCTTTTCTCTTTTTCATGAGTGCTTTGACTTTTCCTCAGGTGGAAGAGGATTTTAGATCCCCGTTGAGCGTAGAAATAAAGCCAGCAGTAGGGCTCACACTCATTAGTTCCATTACCTGCTCAGTATAGGATGTAAACATTGTGATTTAAACCAAGTGATGAAATAGAATGAACACATTCTGTTTATTTTATAAAAGATAATTAGTAAGCCAATTATACAGAAACATAAGATTTAATAAAAATCACAAGCCCGATGAAGCAAAATAAAAAATGTGCCTTGTTTCCATTTTGCTTTGTTTTGTTCTCTCCCTAATAAGTTTGGTATGAAACATAATCAAGGTAGACAGACATGCTTAAGAACAGATTATGATAAATCATTATATAAACATTTGGAACTACATCAGAAAAATATTGGCATAAAAAGGGTTATAGCTTCTAACATAGACAGGAATGTAAAGGTCTTCATTAGTGGCATTATAAGTGTAAAATATTGTATTGAATTGAATTTTATTTTGGATATCACAGTCGGGCATTTCTTTTCTTTACTGTTGTCCCAGTTTCCCCCCTTTGCTCTCCCCTGCCCTCCCACCCCCTTGGTCAGTCCCCACCCTGTTGTCCAGGTCTATGGGTTCTTTAGACTTGTTCTTTAACTAGGCCCTTCCCCTTCTTTCATCCCTTGTTCCTCTCCCCCTTCTCCTCTGGTCCCTGCCAGACTGTTCCTTGTTTCCATGACTCTGGTTCTATTTTGCTCATTTGTTTGTTTCGTTGATTAGGTTCCACTTATAGGTGAGATCATATGGTATTTGTCTTTCACCGCCTGGCTTATTTCACTTAGCATAATACTCTTCAGTTACATGCAGCTCCGTTTTTAGTTTTTTTGAGGAAATTTTATACTGTTTTCCACAGTGGCTGTACCAATCTACCTTCTCACTAACAGTGTACTGGGGTTCCCTTTTCTCCACAACCTCACCAGCACTTAATGTTTGCTGATTTGTTAATATTGGCCATTCTGACCAGTGTGAGGTGGTATCTCACTGTGGTTCTAATTTGCATCTCTATGATGGCTCAAATCAAAAAGCTTCGGCACTTTTCTAAAAGAAAACTTTTCTAAAGAAAACATCATTGAAAAATGATGAGGGAACTAACCATATGGGAAAACGTATTTGCCAATGATGCCTCGGACAATGGTTTGATCTCCAAAATATATAAAAGCTTATATGACTCAATGCCAGGACAGCAAACAATCCAATTAAAAAATGAGCAAAAGACCTGAATAGACACTTTTCCAAAGAGGACATACAGAGGACCCATGGACATATGAAAGGATTTATTGTAATTTACGATATTTAAAGAGATTAAAATGGGGAAATGCAAACAAACTGGAGTCAATAGAAACTCACTGGGTGGTTAAAGTCGATCCACATCTAGAAACACCACAGTGAAGCTGCAGAACACCAAATATGAAAAGAACGTTCTAGAAACAGGCAAAGACTAGGCCTTTCCCCTTCTCTCCACTGTTATCTCCTCCCCTCTGGTCCCTGTCAGTCTCTTCCATGTTCCTATACCTCTGGTTCTATTATGATTATTAGTTTAGTTTGTTCATGAGATTCAAAAAGTTAAAGAAGCCAGAGAAAATTCACAGATTACCTAAGCTCTTCCTCTTCCTCATCACCCCCCACACAAAATTTCCAAAAAAATAACAGATTAAGAAAAAAATATCTCAACTACCAAATTGAAATGCATGCTATTGTGGAATAATTTCTTCAGAGTACTGACACACAGTAACTTTAAAGACAGAATTTTGATCTAAAAATACATCCTACAAAGAGAGCAGGGAGGAAGAGAAATGTTGAAACTAAGCATACACTGTGCCAGTTTACAACCTGGAAATTATACTAACGGAATTGTTAGAGAATGTGATTCAGGAGAAAGGAAAACGGTCTCAGGTGATTATCTGAAATGCTGAAGGAATGCTGAGTACATAACACGATGAACCTGGGCTGGTGTGGCTCAGCAGATTGAGTGCTTGCCTGCAACCCAAAGGGTCATCAGTTCGATTCCCAGTGGGGCACATGCTTGGGTTGCAGGCCAGGTCCCCAATAGGGAGCGCAGGAGAGGCAACCACACATTGATGTTTCTCTTCCTCTCTCCCTTCCCCTCTATCAAAAAATAAATAAGTATTTTTTAATATTAAAATTTTTTAATTTATTTTTACAGAGGGAAGGGAGGGAGAAAGAGAGAGAGAGAGAGAAACATCAATGTGCGGTTGCTGGGGGCCATGGCCTACAACCTAGGCATGTGCCCTGACTGGGAATTGAACCTGCGATGCCTGGTTCGCAGCCCACGCTCAATCCACTGAGCTACGCCAGCCAGGGCATATTTTTTTAAAGAAATAATAACATGATGAAAAGCATGTACTGCACAAACAGCAGTAGAGGTGACCATAGTGAGGGTGATGATGGCAGGCAGCGATGCGGTGCAAGTCATTAGGGGTCCGATTTGTGGTCCTCACGAGGCTCAGGAGGAGAGGAAAGTACTTCTTTGGTAATTTAAATATTTACAGTAAAGTTTCAAAGGTGACTACCTAAAGAATAAAAATAGAGTGTATAACTTTCAAACCAATACAGAAAAATAAATAGAATAAAAAGATTAAATAACTAGAAGCACTATATATATTTTTTTAAAGATTTTATTTATTTATTTTTAGAGAGGGAAGGGAGGGAAAGAGAGAGAGAGAGAGAGAGACATCAATGTGTGGTTGCTGGGGGACATGGCCTGCAACCTAGGCATGTGCCCTGGCTGGGAATCGAACCTGCGATGCCTGGTTCGCAGCCCGCGCTCAATCCACTGAGCTACACCAGCCAGGGCAGAAGCACTATATATTGTATGGTCTTTCCAGAAAGTATCCAGCCATGTAATATGAAAAATAGAGACATTTGCTGAAGAAGATACAAGATACAAGAAACATTGTGCATAGTGACACGGACCCTGGCTCGTGGGGTCCGTGTCATTATGGATGAAATACAAGAAAAATTCTCACAGACTACTGAGTCCTATGGAGGAAAAGGGACAGCATGGCTTTTCTCTCAAGGCGAGCAAAAGCCTTGGCCCTCAGTCCAAAGAGCTTTTATCGTCTTACTGGGCACATTACAAGAAGGTTCTCATTAACTATGCACAGGCTGGCTTTAGGTGGTTACCTTATACAGAAAACAAAGGAGAGGATGCTGGTAATCACATAACGAAAGAGGGATATTTGCAGATGAAAAGGCAAAAGTAGTTGGACTGGTTACATTCATCCTTGAAAGGTTTAGCATGGTTTTTAGGAAGTGGCTTTGCAGTAAATGTCCTCAATTCAGGGTGAGGGAGTTTTAGCAAAAAGCAAGACTCATAGTGCCTAGGTACATTGCAGACCTGATTCCCCACAGGAAAACCTACCCATGGGTGTGGGTCCTGTGCATCTCCCAATGGGAGCTGGGCCCATGGCATGCAGAGTGGTCTCCACACCTAGGACAGTGACATCTCAGTTCCCTTCAAAGTAGGCACCTTGGGACCTCACACAGTTCTCCCAATTCATATATATGTTTATATATAATCTTACTGGGAAGATAACCACCAAGATTTTGCAGTGCTTATTATTGATGTGGAGATTATAGATAATAGAAGTTTTTATATACCTCCTAAGTTTTTATTAACATGTAGATATTACTGTTATAACCAGGTCAATCTGGATAAAATTTATATGGAATGAATATTTCTTAAACATATTACTGTTTCTGCTTAGTACTCAATTTGTAGATAATGTCTTTAAGTAAAAATTAAATAGAATATCATAACACTATCTCAAAAAATGTTCAATATGCTATAATTCATTCAATAACGATACAGGAGAGGACATTAAAATAAGTAGAAATTTAAATGGAATAAGAATGCAGCCTAGGTGTTTGATTTTATATATATAAATGAAAAATGCAATGTTTTTTTTAATATTTTAGTATTGGACATATAAAGTTTTATTTTGCTTTCTCAAAAAAGTGCTTAAGGATATGAGAAAACTAGATGTAAAGGTGTTATATGGCTGCTATTTATTATATAACAGGGACTGGAGAGAATGACATAATGTTACATACACAATGTGGGTAAAAATACAGTATTTTGTGGGGGGAGACATCATAAGAAAAAATACCCGGAGAACATTACAGACACCAAATGTTCAACATTACACAAAAATACACAGGTAGTTTTATAGAAAGTCAGTGGATTTAAGTTCCAGGGAAAAAACTTATCACTGAGAGAGAGAGAGAGAGAGAGAGAGAGAGAGAGAGGGAGGAAAGGAAGGAAGGAAGGAAGGGAGGGAGGGAGGGAGGGAGGGAGGGAGAGGGAGGGAGAGGAAGAATGGGAGAAGGAAAGAAGGAAAGAAACAAAGAGGGAAGGAAGGGAAGGAAGGAGGGAGGGAGGGAGGGAAGGAAGTGGGAGAGAGAAAGAAAGGAAAGAAAGAATAAAGGAAAGAAATCTTCGATCTCCCATTTTATATGTGAAGATCGAAATAACTTTATTTATGGAAGAACAGTGAGATGCCAGGCATTCTAGGTTTGGAAGGTGAAGTATGAAAACTCAGTTTCCCAAGTGCAATCTTGCTGCTGGGAAAGGTCAGTGAAGTATAGTGAAGATGGTTTCCAGTGCAGCCCCTTCCACTGAGAGAAGGGAGGGGAACTGTGCTAGCCCACACCCGGTCTGGGGAGCCCAAAGTCAAGTCCCTGACGCAGGTGCCGAGACCCCAGCCTATGTCCTGGAATGCAGAAAAGCTGTAAAAATCCTCCTTCTCTCCTGTGTTGGCAGTTACAATCTGATAACCTCTCTTTGCAGTCATGTTACCCTCTAGCACTGCCCCCAGAATTCTTTAAGCAACAATGTCTACCTAGTGGAACCTACCTGCGAAGTGGAGCAGGTCTGTTCTCTTTTCATTGTAATCATTTTTGGAAAATAGGAAGGACTGAGCTGAAGCATGTAAGACAGTGATGTCTTCCTAAAGATGTGTCTGCATACTTATTGCAAAGACTAAAATGAAAAGTAGTGACCACGCTGAGTGTTAGTGACAATGCAGAGAAACAGGGCCACTCGTACCTTGCTCGTGTGAAGTGAAATTGTCCACAGCCACTGCAGAAAACAGGTTTTAATAAAAATAAAAACGACTGTGTGACTCATCAGTTTCGCCTCTCACACTTACCCCGAAGAACTGAAAACTCATGTTCACACGAAAACCTGGGCATGCGTGTTTACGGTAGCTTTATTTGCAGTGGCCAGAAAGTGGGCACGATGCAGAGTTCACACAGCACGGGGAGGAGTGACCACTCCTTTCAACCAGGAGGTTCCGGGCTGAAGGGTTTCACTGAGGATAAAACATGCTTTCAGTTACAAAACGGGTAACAATAAAGGAATGATAGAAATCCCCTTTTTAAGGGATAAGGAGTTGGGAATAACTGAGCAGTGTGGTTTTCTTCTAAGGAAATAAACAATGAAACAAGAGAAGGCCTATGGCCTTTAATGGCCAATAATGCCCTGGAGATCTGTGCGTGTTCTCTCTTCTGTGACGGTCCTGTCAGTAACGTAGTCTTAACTTTGACTCCCCTGCTAGAAAACGGTCAGTTTGATTACAGCACTCATGAGTGCCAGAGAGCAAAGTCACTTCCAAGTGCTTACAGAGTGCCACAGCGGGCCAATCTTGGTGGTTAAAAATTCTGTGACTCTCCATAATTCAAATTGTCACAGGGAGCATTCTTACCCCCAATTTACCCTATATTCACTCATCTGTCCACTAACGTATAATGTATTAACTGAGTACCTACTATGGACCAGGCATTCTTCTGGACCTGGGGAGGGTGGTTCTTTTGCAGAGAAAAACTGACAAAGCTCTCCTCTCATGGAGCTTATGTGCTAGTGGTAGGGGGTAGACAGTAAGTGAAATAAATATGTTATATAGTATGATGGAAGGTTATACATACTATGGAGAAAAAAAATAAAGCAAGGAAAGGGAATAGGGAGTGTGATGAGGGAAAAAGTTTGCATCTTAAATAGCTATTTGGCAAGTGCCCTTTGAAAATAACACAGCACTGCGTTGAAGACAGGCCCTGCGAATTTGCAGGAAGTGTTATATTTGACTAAACCAAAAGCTGGGACAGGATAAGGAGGACTTCTCTCATGTCTGCTAAGTATTGGAAACTGTCACAGAGCCAGCTGGGGCAGACCCATGAAAGTCAAGATCAGGAGCACAACTGGAAGGACCCTGAAGACAGTGAGTGTCTGGCAGGCACAGACCCAAACCCAGGAGGTTAGACAGCACAGATACTGTGACTCCAGAGAGAGATGACGCACTGCAAGTCTAATGATGCCGAGGCAACAGGAAAGGAGCAAACAGGGCGTGTGATCCAAGTGTGCAGTCTGAGGTCATCCGCAAGATTTCCAGCGAGAGTGGGAAGAAACAGAAAACAAAGACCAAAGAGACGGAGCAGCTTAAGTGCCAGGGACTCAAACCAAGTTGAAAGTGAGTGGCAAGAGGTCAAGTCAAAAGAAGTAGGTCAGTGCGTGATGGCAGAGAGGAAGCAAACCAGGGAGAGGCACGACGGGGTTCTAGCAGAGATCTGAGATAGAGACTACGTGCCCCGCCCCTCACATTCAGCATGGTAGTTGGTGTGTGTGTGTGTGTGTGTGTGCGCGCATGTGTGTGCATGTGTTGCAGTAGATTAGTGAAATGCACAAAAACTCTCAGCTCCATGGGAAAACTATAGATGCTTCTTTCATCAGTAAAGTGGGCTTGACACTGCGACTCAGGAAATCGGAGTACATTCTGCCTTTGATTTATTGCTGTGACTTCATATATGTGAACTTCTTATTTTATTCCTGTTTAAAAAAGTATCTCATATCACTGTTTAATCACAAAAAATGTAAAATTTAAGATACATGAAGAGTAAAATATACAACAGAAGATTTCCATACATTAAATTTACTACTGGCTTAGTTAAACCCACTATTTCACAGAAATGTTATGGAAAGCCCAAGCTCCGAGGTATGTACAGTGGGTCTGGCGGTAAAATGCACTTGGGAAATGCGGAGGTAAACAAGCACGTTGTCTCTCGGGTTTCAGATGTGGGAATCATAAGCTACATGTGTATGTTATAAACTAGTGTTTTAGTGATTTCATTTTAAAAAGACTTCATGTTTAGAGCAGTTTTATGTTTACAGCAAAATCAAGTGGCAAGAACAGAGTCCCATACATCCCTGTCCCTACGTACTGACAGCCCCGTCCACGGCGCACTGCTGCGCCACGCAGCGTTCAGTCTCGCTGTTGCACGTTCCAAGGATTTTGACGATGGTGTAACGTTGGGTATCCACCACAGCGGTATCACACAGAATAGTTCCACTACCCCGACAGTTTTCTGTGCTCCATCAATTCATACTTTCCTGAACTCCAGAGGTGAGCCTCTGACAATCACCAATCTTTTCACGGCCTTCGCAGTTTTGTCTTTTCCAGAATGTTATATTGTTGGAATCAGACGTCATGTAGCTTTCTCAGATTGGCTTCTTTCATTCAGAAATAGACATTTAAGTTTCTTCTGTGTCTTTTCATGGCATAACAGCTTCTTTGCTTTTAACACTGAATAATACTCCATTGTCTGAATGTATCACAATTTGTTAATCATTCACGTATGGAAGGACATTTTGGTTGCTTTAAGCTTTGGCCATTATGAATTCAGCTTCTATGAATATCCATATGCAGGATTTTGTGTGGTAAAACAGTTTATCTTGAGGAGGTAGCTTTGTTAAGGGTAAAATGTTCCAGTGCATTTGATTAAATGGTTCCTCTTCCTAGAGAATTTTTGTCCCATCACCAGTGTGAGAACTTGATAGTAGGGTCACGCTGGACTCAGAACGAAGTAGAAAGTATTCCCTCTGCTCCGATCTTCTGAAAGAGATTACTGAGAATCAATGCAATGTCTTTCCTGAATGTTTGGTAGAGTTCACCAGTGAAACATTGTCAGCCTGGTGTTTTCTGTTTTGGAGTGTTATTTTATTAATTATTGATTATTGAGTTAATTTCTTTAGTAGGCCTATTCATACAGTCTGTACTTCTCATGTGCACATGACAGGTTGTATCTCTTAAAGGAATTGGCCTATCTCATTTATCAAGCATGTGAGCATAGAGTGGTTTGCCATATTGTTTTATTGTTTCTTTCATGTCTATGGGACACGTAGTGATGTCCCTTCTTTCACATCTGATATTATGAATTTGTATCTTTCTCTCTTTTTTCCTAGTAACTCTAGCTAGAGTCTTATCAATTTTCTGAATCTTTTCAAAGAACCAGCTTTTGGTTTCATTGGCTTTCTCTAGTGACTACTTGTTTTTAATTTCATTGATTTCTGCTCTAATTTTTATTTCTTCCTTTTGTTTCCTTTAGATTTATTTTTCTCTTCTTTAGTTTACTAAGGGAGAACCTTAGATTATTAATTTTGAACTCTCTTCTTTCCTAATATATGCATTCAAAGCTATAAATTTCCTTCCAAGCACCACTTTGAATTTATATTAACCCACTTCCCATAATGTATGCTCATTTGGAAGTAATCTCCTCTGCAATTAAAAAATTAATATCCCTAACCATGAAGAGTGAGAACATTTGAAATAATCCCCATGTAACAGAAATTAGTCATCTATACTACATCTTCCATGTTGTAGGCTATTGTGGCAAAACAATGGATTTAAGTATTTAATACTTGATGCTTAAGTATTGAAGCTTGATATATTTTTGCTTTAAATATATAATCTTTATTATACTTTTTTCCATTGCCATTTAGTCCCCTTATACCCTGTCTAGTCCGTGAGTCCATTTTCTCTTTTGCTCAATCCCTCCACCCCTCACCTCCACCCTCTTAGCTGTCATCTGTTTCCCATCTATGAGTCTGTCTGTTTTGCTTGTTAGTTCAGTTTGTTCATTAGATTCCACATATGAGTAATATTATATCAATTATCAATATTATGCCACATTTTCATACACTGTAACATTTAACTTACAAGCTAAAAAATATGAAAATTCACAACTTATAAAGGAACTTTTACTGCTTCTAAAATATAGAAGGTGTAAATACTGTTTTTTCTTCTTTCAGGGCTAGACATTTCCATAACACATGAGAATGTCTTTTTTGTCCTAACACAGTGGTTTTCTAAAGGAGTAATTAGGTCGGACGGTGCATTACTTATGCAATGTAAGCATTGCTGTAAAAGTAAACAAACAGAACAAACAAACAAAAAGCAACAAAACCAAACAACTCTTAGAACTGTTATGTTTTCCCAAATTTCTTGTGATTGTAGTATATTTGTTTGCCAAGATAGGAATTTAGAATTGGAAGAAGGCAGAGCTGGTAGCCAGATCCACTCTTCTCCCACTTAAGCCTCTCACCCCAAATCTCAAGAGTCACCTTGCTCCTAAGACCTGCCTCAGAGTGCAGCCCACTGAATCCCACTCTCTGCCAGAGAAGCACGAAAGTGCCAGTTCTTCTGTGCTTAATGATATTCCAGCCTCTATTGTGTTGGGCTATTTATTTGCAGAGATAGAAAACATGTTTCTTTAACACTTTAAGAAGGTACAAAAGTGACTCATCTGTGGTTCACATAAATATTGCCTAATATAATCGAATCACTTACTGCTTCTAATAACAGTTATCACTATGGCTTACATAATTATCTCCTATGATTTAATATTCTACATTACAGTATCTTTGTTAGTTGTAACTTAAAGAGCATTTTCCCTCAGACTCAACCTTTCATTTTACTTTTTTGACAACGATCCAAATTAAGGTCAGCTTATTAAAGAAGAGAGGATGTTACCGATAACATCCTTATTTTTATAACTAACATCATTTTCAGTTCTAACTCATCTTATTTGATTTTCAGTAACCTTTCACAGTACAGACTTCTTGACTTTTCTTCTTCTATCTCTGGCTTCCTGGACATAACGTTCTCCTGCTTTTATCTTTGTATTTATGGGCCTCGTCTGTGCCTGTTCGCTGGCTCAAGCTTCTCTAGCTCTTAATGTTGAAAGTTCTATAAGGCCCTTTCTAATGTTTATTTCACCTAGGTGATTTTCCTCACATTTATAGCTTGTTCTAGAGGGTCATTACTGACAAATACATATCTGATGGCCAGACTTTAGTGGAAACTGCAAATATTTACATATGTATACTACTTCTGTGTCATTTCTATTTGCGTGTTTCTAAAATCTCTCCAGATGTAACATGTGCAAGACTAAACTTGGGATAATCACCTCAACACCAGCAAACAATCACCTACTCCCACAAATACTTCGTGTCTCCTTTGCCCTCACATCCTATAATAATGTAAATTCCCATTCACCCCTCAAGTTTCCGTGCTTCTACCGATTACTGTTGTCATCACCCAAATCCATTGCCACCTGTGACCTTGATCACACCACCAGGTTCCGAGTGGTCTCCCTCTATGACAGCTGCTCCCAACCAACCCATTGTCTACGGACCAGCCGGAGTAACTCTGTCAAAACTCCAATCTGAGCATCACTTCCCCGCTCATAACTTACCAATGGCTTCACACTGAGTTTAGGATAGAGCCTGAAGACTCTTTAACATGGCCTATGAAATCCTGCATGGCCTGGCCACTACCCAGCTTGTTTGCATCATTTTAAATCGCTCTGCCCTTGGTGCTCTCTCCCTTGTTTTCTGTCTTTGGGAACAGTGGGTTTCTGTAACTTGACGAACATGGTATGGTTCAGCCCATAGCATAAACTTTACACACACACACACACGCGCGCGCGCGCACACACACACGAAATAATATTTTAGCCCTTGCTTCAAAAAATACTTGTTCCCGAAAAGTGAGATAACAAACTAAATATACAACTTTGTTTCTCAAGACTCTGAGCTTGTTTGTACAAATGGACTCAACATCCCTGCCTCAGTGTGACCTCCTATTTGAAGCTATTGTGTTAGAAACTCAGCTCAATCCCGATCAGTTCCTCATCTAACAAGATCTACCTTCAAAGTCTTCCAGAAAGGCCAAAGAACCCCAAATCCATATATATATCCTGCCCCAATTGTCATAATTTTCCATTTTGAAACATTATAAATATCTTTCAAGGTAAAAAGTCTTTCTTATTTAGCAAATGTAATAACCTTAATTAGCAATTGATGCCCTGCTTTGGTATTTGTGGAGAGCCCACAGTTAGCAGAAGTATTGGAGAATACACTTGAATACTGGTGGTCAGTGATGAGAATAACAAGAGTGAAGTTACTGCAAAGGGCCATGGAAATTGTTAAAATAGTTAACAGTAAAGATAGATTCTGCATAGATTCTGTGTTCTGTTTTGGGAGGAAGATGTCAAGGTACGTGTGAGACCCATGAGCAAACCAGTTCGGGCGTTATCCCAGGTTTGAAGTGCACAGAGACCCCGGGCAGACAAGCCTGTGAGGCTGTGCACTCGGGAGGGAGACTGAACTGCTGTAGCTCTGGAGCAATTCCACTTAATATCCCATAACTGCCTAGACAGGGGGCTGGTGGGAAGTGAGTGGTGTGTATATCACAAGTCAATGAACACTTGGCATACAAGTTAAGCAAATCTTTAAATATTCCGCTTAGCCTTTTCTGTTAAATGGTATAGAATAGAGGAGAATTAAGCCATATTTGAGTGTGTTCCCTGGTAAAAGATTTCTGTAATACCAAGTAGTGAATGGAAGTCTCTATGGTAATAATCAACTTCCTTGAGACAGCAGTGGTATCAGAGGCAAATATATGTAAAATTTTCAGGTTTACAGATAGATATGTAAGAAGGACTGTGGTTTAACTTACGTACTGCAAAATTCCTAGCTAGAAAGGAAACAGCTGAGAGGAGGAAAGTTTATCATCTTTAAAGGAAAAGCAGACTATAATTCACTGTTGTTTGAAAACAGAATCACAGGCGCTGACATGTTATTCTCCATCCTCTTCCTATGAATCCTGAGTGGGAAGAAATACGGACAAAAATGATTTAAGAGCAGGGAAGCACAAGAACGTGCAGTAATTTTAGTTCCCCAGTAATGTTTTCTACAAATATTTTCAGTGAAAAAGAAGGTATGAGATCAAAGAACAATTTGTATTAGGAAATCACAAACGATTTTGCTTCCAACAGCAGATTTATAGTTCCATGAAGAGAATTGTAGTTCTTCTACTAAGACAAGAATAATAGTTTTCATTTCAAGTTAAATAAGAAGGAATGAAGGCAAATATTTATGCAACAATTAAAAATAGAACTAAATTACATGTATACATGAAATATAATTCTATTGTGCTTTCAAAATGATTGTGTTGTTTATTACTATGTTTACTTTTTAAAACTTTTTATTTAAGAAGAGAAGGTTTTAAGATAGTCATCTTTCAAGAACAATATCTCAACTATACTAAGGTTTTTAGAAAACCCGGAAGAGACTTTAAAGTGAAAGGAGAGGAATGGCCAAGTAGACTTTGAAAATTATTAAGATAGTGCATTCCACACAACTTAATGTTTCTGGGTTTATTATTTACTTGTATCATCATTTGTTTATGTTCTGGTAATCTTCATTGTTAAAGTAATGTATTGCACCAGTTTTTTATTTAAATTGCAAATAATACATAAAATACTGTTCAAATTTCATGGATTAAATCATAATGATTCATTCAGCCCTTCTGCCTCTTTTGCCCTAAATTATACATCATAATTCACACACTTCAGTGTAATCATCTGTTCTGGATTATGGAGAAAATGACTGAAGTTCACCTGGATTTGGAGCAGTTCCAAATGTTTGAATAGTTGTTCACTCTGACACATTATTTTTTTCGCATGTTTTAAAAAAGATTATCCAAAAATGTTAGACTCTGAATAGTAAATGTTTAGTTGAGCATAGATGTGTTGCCTTACTATCTCCATGTAGCATAGCCCAGAGAAAACTGGAAGAAGCGAGGACTTCAGCAGTGGGGTACTGAGGAGTAGCTGGAGACATAGTGATGATGAGTCACCCTATTATGAAATTCATATCTGAGCAAACTGAACTATGACTGTTTTTATAGAGAAAGAACACTCTGTGATCATAACAAATCTTTCTGTAATGGAGCTATGACAGATAGACATGAAATGCAACAGAAGTCAAAATTGTACTCATCAATCATATTTGTGTTAAATGACACTTGGTAAATAAAATCTTTCTAAACTGTCTGAAGTTCAGTTAACTCTATGTATTAGGAGAGTGGAAAAAATGTCTCTTACATTTAGCCAAGATGAAGATGAGGTTAGGCAAAATGTATGTGTAACACTGGACAGTGTACCTAGTACATTGTAAGTCTTCCATTATGCTTGTGTTTCTGTGTGTGTGTGTTTTCTTTTCCCAAAATACTTAGAGTGAGGTTTTGGGCCAAGAGTATTGCCCTCTGTTTACATTAATGTTTCTATGCTTCTCCCTGTGTCTATGAATATCATTGGTTCTACCCTAACAAAGGAGCAAGAAGAAGGTATAGTTGATGTGAAAACAGATAGGAGGCCCTAGGAAGAACAGAAGGGAAAAATGCCCTAAGTAGTTCTCATCTGAGACGGAAGCAGATCCCCATCTGCTGACCAGATTCGGAGCCCCTGAATAGGTTCTGTTTATTGGGGCTGGTCCCAGAAACATCAGCCAAAGTGGCTGACTCTGAGAACACAGGGAAGGTGGTGAGGGCTCAGGGGCATTTTTTTTTTTTTAAATTTTGGTGGGGTGGGGAGTGATGTCTGTTCTTTGAATTCCAGGTCAATGAGAATGTCTGGAAAATGGATTCCATCTGGTTGCATGACTACACGAGGAAGGGAAGGCTGTCATTGTGTACAGACTGGAGAATCAGACCTAAACAAAACCCAGAGTTAAGGGAAGGAAACTTGGGAGAGAAATTTCAGCTCCAGAGTAAATGCCAACAAGTGGGGTGAGGTTCCAGCAGGACGTAAGGGACAGCAAAATGGGGAACCTGCCAGGAATGCATTCCAGCTGGCATATTGCAAAATGACAGATGTGTGAGGCCCTGTGTCACAGGTGGTTTACTTCTCTAGTTATTATTAGGCATCTGGACACTTTGGGTGAAATCACTCAGTGCAGGGACTTCTTGAAGGTTCAGTGAAGGACCTAGATGAGCCCAGTCAATCCATTCAATTCCAGGTGTGGTCTGCTCGAATCTCTCAGATTGGTTGATATTACTTTGTTAAAACAGTTACAAAATTACTGCTTGATAGTAGTCTATCTGGTAAGCAATATTTTTCAGAACCCCCCCCAAAAGAATTCGTTTTAGTAAAAGATCACTCAGTTAATGATTGCAATTTCTTTAAAACTAAGGCTCAAATCATTTCATAGGCACACCTATTCATGCACAACTTATGGTATTTATACACTGAACTCTTAAAAGCAAAACAGGACCAGTTATGTCACAGGCCAACTCAAACAAACAATAAAACAAGCCCTTAAATTTAGTCTTTCTGTTTCCTAGAAAAATAGGCTCCTTATCTTTCGTTACCAAAACCACAGATAACAGTATGTGTTGGTCAGTTCCCCTCTAGTGAGTACATGAGACGTAAACACTTCCAGACCTGGATGGAGGAGGACTGAGTTGAAGACAATGACTTAGCACTTATCACATGACTGATCATGGTGAAATTAGCTAATCACCAGTGGCCTCTGGTTCTTCATCTGCAAATTATTATCTCTAAACTACTTCCTACCTAAGATTTTATGATACGACTTTGATGCCATTTTAGAATACTTTGTTCAAACTGAACTATGGCTGAACATGACAGTCTGCATATTATTTGTACTCTGAATTATGGTTAATTTTCATGATGGAAATGTGAAAACAAGGAGCAGATTATCCCATTTCCTAAATAATAATAGTTTACCAATGTGCTCTCCTGGTTATTATATAGTTCTTAAAATAGTAAAATTGTTTTATTCATTATTAACTCTATTGACGATAGATAGCCTTACTTTTAAAGTCAATATTAGAACCAAAAAGACATAGTGAAGGAATTGTCACAACATGACATCTAACAAAGTTCCATTTTAACCTGTGGGGACTTATACATACATGTGGAACGTGTGCATCCACCGATGTGAACTTGGGTTAAGTCTTGGGCTGCAGCGGGATGGACAAGCAGGGCCCAGATCTGGAAACCAGATGTACCAGGCGGGTGTGACAGGTGGGGCAATGGTCGGACACCACGTCACATCAGCATTTCTGTGCAGACCAAGCGACTATGGTCGTACTTGGGAGAAATCTAAGCCAGGGTCCAGGGTTTCAGATCCAATCAGACAGAAAAACAACTGCACAGACATAAAGTAAAAGTGAAATGAACACCAAAAAGGGAGTGAGCTTGAATTCTTGGGCAGGAAATGGGATCGGAAGAAGCAAACAGAAAATAATGAGTGTAAGAGAGAGGGAATTAGTACTTCTGGGTCCAGTGCTGAAAATAGTTAATATTTTCCTTCTGTTGAGAGCTTTCTATGAGTAGGTATGCTCTACTTCCCAGGGTAAAATAGAGCTCTTGGTGTTTATAACCGATAATCACAGCTTAAATTGAAAGTGTTGTATTCATGGAGAAATTATTAAATATCTTAAACATGAGTGTGCTTATACTGTACATTTATGTGAATACTTTTAACTCATTTTATGACATGGTGGAAAATGCTAGATCATTGAAATTGCAAACATTGCTAAGAACTGTTGGATTTGTTAAAAAATATTTTATCTATTCAATTCTAGACAGAGGGAAAAGAAGGGAAAAAGAAGGAGAGAAACGCTGATCAGTTGCCTCCCATAAGTGACCGGAGCAGGGTATGAACCCACAGCCCAGGCATGTGCCCTGACAGGGAATTATGCTTTATGAGATGACACCCAGCCGACTGAGCTACCCATTGGATTTTTATTTGGTCACAAGTTTTGTTTGTAATACCTGTTGAGACCCTCACAATGATGACACAGTTAGGAAACGCTGCTCTCACTGTCCAAAAGGAGAAACGGGTTTGGCAAAGAAAAGCAAACTCACCAAGTTCATGTAGTTCAGGGAGCTGCAGAGCCAAGATTCAGATTCAAGTCAGTGATAACAAGGTTCTTTGTTCCTAATCTCAACACTGCTCTCTGCTTTACACTATGATGCTTGGCTAACATTATTTTACCCAAATGTTCCTGCGTGTTCAATTCAATTATTGAATACCGCTCCTAACAAACTATGACTTTACATGATTTGAATTTTGCTTTGCTTATATGCTGGTAAAAGTGGGATAGGCAGTAAAAAGAAGGCAAGACCAGGAAGTTGGTGAAAGGGCACAAAATCAGGTGGGGCACAGCGAAGCCTGGAGAGCAAGGTCAACCGTGCAGAAGCAGGAGGGCAGTGAGAAGAGGGAAAACGCCCTTCTTGCCCACTTTCCTCTTTTTCTCACTCCTGATCTCCACTCAGAAACTGTGGTTTATTCCTTCTTAAGACATGAAGTTCAGCATTTATATAGTTAAATTTTTAAAAGCAAACCAAATTCTACGTCATAAATGAGACCTTATGACTGAGATTCAGTTCTGCCCTGCCTGGCTGACATTCAGTTGCTTTGTGAATAGAACAGCTTTTATTTTCTTTCTCATTTTAGGGGAATATATGATATATATAGGTCTAGAAGCCAAGCAAAACTATATCTTTATGACATTTTTCTTAAAATTATAGAACTTCCATACAATTTTCTTCTATCACTCTTACAAACTGACAGTCAGTTTTACTGAGAGTAAATGTTTTCAATTCATAACATGGAATGACAGGTTTTAGAGGGAGATTATAATGAAACTAGGAAAATCAGACAAGAGAGTTTATAAATAGTTTTCCTTAAATACACTCAATCCTGGTAAATACCAGGGATATTAATCAAGACCATTTGTAGGAAATATAGGTTTGCACTTGAACCCCATGTGGCAATTTCACACTTGGAACTGCATAATCTGAATATCTGGGGTACCATAGCTAATTTGCACCCATGGTGTGGACTGAGCTAAAAGGGGTTAACTAAAATAATGTCTGATTTGACCTCCCCTGTCCTTCCTCTAATTCATTTAGTTAATTGTACCAGGTAAGAATGTTTCTAGTTGGCCGCATGCCCAAGGTCACAGTCATGACTAATGATCATTGTCTGGATAAGGACGCTATTGTTGTTTTAAAAGGAATGTTAGTGTTCCTGAGTAAATAGGGAAATATATTATTAAACTGTGTAATTAGTCTTCATACAAATTCCAAAGATGCATTATAAACCACCAATTTTTTTACTTACTCCTAATTCGGTGGATTATAGGCTTATTCAACACAAGAATCATAGCAACCACTCTCTCAAAGTCTTACAGAGGCAAGAACTCAATAAATATTTTTGAAAATAAATGTTATAGTTTTTGTCCCCATTTATTTCTTTCTTCCTCAATGAAAACTTGGAGCATGCTGTCATGAATCTGAAATGAGGTTAACTGATAATAATCAGATAATTTGTTGCAGTGACACAAAATCATTCATGTGAAAATTATAGGTTTCCTTGTTTTATAAGGCATTTTAAAATATAGGATCATGACTTTCATTTCTTGTATTTCTAAGATGTTTTCCTTTACGTTTTTATATTCATTTTTCCATTCATTTTTTTTGTTGTTAATACCATCTATTCTTTTTCACACATTAATAAAGAGCCAACTGTCCACGAAACACTTTGTTAATCCTGAGACTAAAATGGAATTATATGCATATGACTAACCAAGGACAACGTCTCAGACAAGGGGGTATCAGGATTAGAAGCAGCTCCCAGGGTTTAAGCAGGACATCTGAACACTAGCTGAACCAAATGAATCATTCTTTTGCATTTAAGATTATTATGTTGAGATAGTTAAGATATAATTTTTAATTGTAATCTATTTAAATTAATTGCATTTTCAATTGGATAAACATAATAATCTATATTTAAGGTTATATTAGAATTGAATATACTCAAAATGCACTTCTGCTTCACCAGATAGTATGTGATTATGAAAAAGCCATATGATGTGAGAAAGAATAGTTAACGGTGTTTCAAACTTGCTGATTCTCCTTAACTGTTTGCTAGCTTTAAATTTATTGAGGAAGAGTTGGAAATGAGGATTAAGATGAAACAAAACCAAATGTGAAAAAGAATGGAGCTATGAGACCCTGCTACTATAAAGAAATTTAGATACCCTTCATCTTAATTTTTTGCTTTAAAATGACATTGGAGTTAAGGATCTGAGCATAATGCATCTACATCAATCCTGCTTTCCACTAAAAAGCAAGTAAGTGATAGAGAAGACCTTTTGGAATGAATAACTCCATTGGAGGCAAGCATAACTCCTAAGAAAGAAAAAGAAACAAAGAGAGAGTTGAATCTGGAGGTCGGTCATACCACAGCCGACCACAAGCAGCGGTACGGACTTTGGCATGGGGAGAAACAGGGGCGAGTGACTCTAGGAGGACTCACTTTCACCATGAGACGACACCAGAGGAGCCCAGGCCCTCTGCAAGTGATGGTTCAGGGGTGGCGTTTGGACCAGCTAGGTCTCTCTGAAATTCTCCTCCCTCTATCTATGGAAACTGGCTAAACAGGCTCAGGAGATAAAGCTGAACGTTGTAGTTCTAGTTTGGATGCTGGGGGAAGCAAAACAGTATCCTAGGTTCCTAGACCCAGGGACTCAGAGATACTTTAGGACCTCCATGGAAAAAAAAATCTCTTCTTCAGTAATTATTAGAGGAGTTAACAATAAACATGACAGATGAACTGGGATTTGTGGGCAAAAATGTGTCACAAGACATTTGATGCAACTGTTCCCAGAAAGTCCGGAAATGGTGCAAATGACGCTCAAAGTTAAGTTTCAATCAGTAGCTTGTAACTTAGGCAGTCAGACCCTTTCAAGGAAAGACTGGAAGGTCTTTTTTACCTCCTCTCTCTTCATTAATGAACTAACATTTACTCTGCTTCCTTTGAAGTGAATCTCTGCTAATGCTTAAAATGTACACACGCAGTTAACTAAAATGTATAGTTACCACACCCCAAATGTATCTAAGCATGAGAAAACATACTTCCTTCAGGAATGCTCACTTATAATCACATTTTGTACACACAACTGTCAGTTCTCTTATACTTTAAAGATGTTAAGTTTTGTAAAATAAAGTGAAATAAATCTATGAATACCTAAAAGGATTTATATTCTTTTAATAAAAGGAGGCAAAGTTTCTATAGTAAATAGTGTAAAATAGACTAATTCTTTCAGTAATATTATTTCAAAAATCTTTTATATGTTACCCCCTACCTTTATTCTAGTCTACAAAAGTTCTGAATGTCCTTTCTACCTCTTTATCCAGCTAGTTGCCACTAGTGCCTTCTGTACTCAGTGCTTCCAAAGGGGAGACTTTAGCACAGTAACTTACATTTAAATATTGATAGCTTACCATTCAAGGATTTTTAAGTGGATAAAAGTTAAATCATAGTAGAAAAGAATACACCTTAAAGTCTGAAATCTTAGTAAGTGGGAGATAGATAAGGACATATGAAAGGAATGAAGCCGTCAGAATTCATCATAACTGTCAATGAATGACGCTTGAAGCAATTTAAGATTTAACTGTAAAACCTCTGATTGTAACATTCTCTTCTGTTTCAAAATAGTTGAAAATATAGGCACCAATTTTCAAAACTTGCCATCTCTTTCAAGGTCAATTAAATGTTGTTTTCATGAGATGCAATAAGAAGAATGATTCTAGCCACTGCAATAGCAAAGTGTGGGTTTTGACTCCCCTTTCCAATGGAGCTTGTTGATACGTAGGCAATATTTGTTATGTGCTCATATCGATCTCTTTTGATGACCAGGAGGGCTGTAGGGAGTGGAGCAGAAAGCCATGGAAACATTTAGGCGAACTATCTCAAAGATCCCACTTCATAACTCGTCATTCTCAAGAGGTAAATAACATGGGCTGTTTCTTCCATATTTTTATTACAGACAGGAGTCCAAGTAGGAAATTAAATTTAGATTCTTTAAGTGATGAATTGTGTAAACATTTATTACATTTTCCTCTGAGTAAGACAGCTAAGCTGACCTATTTTTACAGGGATCATGTAAAAGAACATAAGGCAATAATCGTGCGTGGATCCAAAGGCCCCATCTGTCTTCGTGATCTCTTTTTCCATTGGCTTCATGCAGAACCTCACGGCTGCTCGGCTCAGCAGTGCACGCTGAAACTTGATTAAAGTTGTAGATGAAACAGCGAGGCCCTTTTCGTCCTCACGAACTTGATCCATATAAGACTTCACAAGCTCTTGTGCAGATGATTAATGCCACCGGCTCTGCCTGGACAGCGGTGTGTGTCCGCGGCTCCCCTCTCTGCTCTGAAAAACGAATTCAGAGGGAAATGCATTCCCCAGCTCTGTGACCTCGGACAACTGTCCTCCCTTCACCGAGCTACTGTTTTCTGGCCTGCAGAGGGATGGTACTAGTTACCTCGCAGTGCTTTTGTCAAGTAAAGCCTGACACATAGTAGGAACTCGGCAAATGTCAGTAACTGGCCAGCCCCCTCACATCGTTACTGCAAAGGCCAGCATCAAGTCTAGCCATTAATTTTATTAGAAGTGGGCTGATTGACATTTGATTCACACAAGGAGCACACGTTTCATTTTTAGTTCACTTTATGGCAAAACAAAGTTCTGACTAACGAACATGGAACTTGTTCCTATGTTTCTATGTCATTTTGGGCAATCTACTTTTATCTGAGAAAATGAATGACATTAATGAAGAACTATCCTAGGGAAAAATACATTGATACTGGGTGCTTATTATTGATTTATTCATTATTTCTTTTTTTAATTTTCTTAGAAAACAATTTCGATCACTCAGTGTATAGTAGAATTCACAATATATTTCCCAAAGAGAGGATTTAGCATTGAACAGATGACTATATTGAGCTCCCTAAACAAATTTCTTTTGAAATACATATTTTTTACTTTAAATTCCCTTAGTTTCATTTTCATCGCTTTCTTACCAGCCAGCCCTATCACCTTTTATCCTTAATGTGTTTTCATGCTTAATGGGTCCAATGAATCCCCATTTCTCCTTTAAACAACTTTCAGTGGGAAGTGAGAAACATCTTTGTAAGTCATAGATCACGGAAGTTCTTTAAAGATCAGGGAGTGCGCTGCTAGATGCCTCTCTGCCTCATTCAGAGTTGTTGTTTGCTTTCTTTTACTAGATGAACATTTCCTTATAAACAAAATAATACCCACGATATTTAGCTATTAGTGTAAATTTTATTTCCAAACAGATATTTGACCTCTTCTAAGTCCTTCAGTTTCCATACCCCCACTACACATTCCAAGGTCAGTTAGTAATCTATTTGTAAAGGGTTTATAGAAAACATTAAAAACAGGGATGGGAGCAAGCAGGGTTACTGTTGTAATGCAAATAAATAATGCATGGATTAATGAATAACACTCCAAAGAATGCACCGAGTCCCACGTACTCACAGCTGTAGACCCACCTCTGCGCACCCCGCACGTCGGTCAGAGCAAGCGCACTCACGCTGAAATCACTGGACTCGCTCTGACAAACATGTGTGTGCATCATTCTGTCACTCATTTTATTTTGTTTGGGAATTCTGTTCCTTTTCCTTCCGTGCTTCTCTGATCATACAATTTACAGCTCTGGAGCCACCAAGTCACTTAATTTCCAGATCTCCTCACCCGTAAGCAGTCATTCCCATGGTGTTTTATCACTAAATGAACACACCTTTCTTTCTGCTTTGCGTGGGTCATTGGATGTTCCCCTTCCTGTCTTTCATTAGATTTTCTTTTTAGTATCAGGGCAGTGCCTTAGATGTTACTTTTTCATAGTGGTTTTCCCCTGTGCCATGAAAATATTCAAATAATAAAAACAGAAAACATGTCTCTGATGAAGAGAAGACAATACTAATTTACTCTAATTCAAGTATCTCTATTCAAGTAAATCATTTTGTCAAGGGCCATTTACATTTTCTAAATCTAGAAATAAATAAACATACATGACTTACTTGCTTCATTATAAACCTGGCCCATCACCTCTGTGACCATTTTTCTTCTAAAGAATATTCTTTTGTGGTTCTTAACTATAGGAGTGTCTGTAATACAAATGCATACCAGTGAAATCTACTTCTTTTAAAATTCTTTTACTTTAACTCAATGAGTGTAGGAATGGAGATTAAGCAGGGCGTGACTACCAGAGCCTCCCCTAGACAGTCGGTTGAACATGATAGAAGTATACTCCTCATTCTGGAAAACCTGGGTGTGAACAACCCACTGCTGGTTTATAATTCTTGGCAGTCATAGGGAACCCAGCTTGCTTCCAGCCTTCAGCTCTGCCGCTGCTGGGGACTGGCCCTTATGGACTGAGCTCCAGCCATCATCTCCATGCAGGATCAGCTATATGATTGCCAGGGCATGGTGCAAAATTACAATATTGGACACTGTCTTTCAAAAACAGGAAAAAGATGCAGTTAAAGGTACGAGAATATGAAGCAACTCTTTTCTTATGCAACTTCTCAGCTTGTTAAGGAATTTTTTATTTGCTATTAATATACTTCTAAGTTGAGTTAAAATTTTAAATAAGTAGCATTCATTCTACCACTCCCCTGGATATTGTACCATGCTAGTTTTAGGTGCTAATATGAAAGTATTTCACTCATATGTGGAGTCATCAAAGACACGATTGCTGGTCCATAACTCCTACATACATCGTACATACAAAAATGCTGAAGTTAGTTTTGTGCCATGTTCCCACCGTTCTGAACACATGGTGGAAACACAGCACACTACTAACTTGAACGTTTTTCTCCCATTCATTTTTTATGTGTGCACTCACTACTAACACTCTTGTCACCTCATCGATGGATGAGTAAGGAAAGCCTGGAAGGAGAGGGAAAGGTGGGTGGCCCTTTTCCCCTTCCATTCGGGTCATTGTTTTTAGCATGAGTATTTGGCTAACACAAGGGACACAACTCAGAAGGACTCTGACAGGGTCCCCTGGTCCTTTGTGCATCTTCGAATGCCACATGTGTGTTTGAATGGGTCTGTCGTCCTTCTCTGCTATCTGGCAGAATTGAAAACCAGTGAGTGAGTCAGTCAATTATCCATAACATGCTATAATCAAAAAGATTGGGGATTATCATCTTCTGCCAACTGGTGTCCTGTTTCTTAGTGCAAAAATAACAACCATAAAATGATAAGTTTTATAGCCAGATTTTTTTCCAGATCAGTTAGGATTCATTTCTTTCAAATATTACAAAGCCCACTTGGCATAAGACCACCATGCGGACCCTGACCGTCCCTTTCACATTGACAATATGTACTGTGTTCTCCTGGAGGGGGATTTGGTGGGGGTTGAACACCCTGGGGATTGAAGAAGGCCATCCGGGCAGGGTGTCAGCCTGCTTTTCTCCACACTCCTGTGCATTCCATCCCGGACTCGAAAATAGAGCAGGACTCGGCCGTGGTGTCTTGGCAAACTGTTCCTTACAGGTTGGATTTCCGAGGTGAACCATAGTAACCTCTTCCCTTTAACTGGAAATACAGGAAGGCATAAGGTTGATACCAAAAATACAGGCACACTCTACCTCATGGTATCTAGCACATGTTCTCTTCACAGGCAGAGAAAAAACATGCCAATTTATTGTATCCAGCTGGTTCCTAACTTCTCCCTGACTCCTCGCAGAGAGATCAATGTGTCTGTAAAGAGAACAGCAGGCAATGCAACTATAAATGAAAACCACAGTAGAACCCAATTGCAGGAGGAAGCTAATGAAATATTGGAAAAATGACCATTGTACAGAGCTGTCCTACTCCGGGCGCCTTATGAGAAGGCAGGTTCTCCGGGAAAGAAAACGATGCTGGGCAAAGAGAAGGCAGCGGGAAAAGGGGAGAACAAACAGGAGATGGATGGTTCCTGTAAAGGAAGCCGCAGGCTGAGTCTCCGGGAGCAGAGCAGGGCGGTAAGGACAGGACACGGTGGACAACACTCATCCATGGGGTCACCAGGAGTTGGAGTCAATTCAACCTCACATAACACACACACATTTCCATTTGAACAACCAGGAGATCATGTGAGAGCACAGGGCTGGTTGAGTCGCCTTTGGAATTTCTCAATGAGAAGGCTTTACCCTGAGGTCTGGGTGCCCTCAAAACATTGTCTTTGTTATTGCAAGATGATTTATGCAATCTCTTTACAGAAGAGTATGGTGATATATTGCCTGGAAAAATAGCTAGAAGTTAGAAATTATGATGAGAAAGATGGTAAGGCTTGGCTTTCCCTTTTATAGGACAGTTCTCAGATTCGCTTCTCTTTTAACCTGCAGATTACAGCCCCCACCTTTGAATTATTCGGCTGGTGGCAGATGATTTGCCATTGGACTATTTTCTCCCATGTCCATATTCAAGACTATTTTTTTACTGTGATAGTTTACTTCTTAAACACCCCAACATCTGATTTATGCTTTCCAGAAATTTATGCAAATCTTACATTTGTTGATGCCCTTTCTCCTATTTTCTTTATGTTTAGGGATTATAACCTTTGCATTTCTTTGCAATTTTCTTCAATTGGTTGTTAGAAGGGAGAAGAAAAATGAAGCACTTAGTCTATCATGTCTTTTGTCTTAAAATGGAGATATTCTATTTTATGCAAAAATAAACATTTTTAACTAAACAACTAAAAAAACCCTATTTGCATAACCAAATTTCTACAAATAATTCACACAATTTCTACAAATAATTAATTTTTGTTATATAAATTAATTAGTAAGTGAATGAGTAAACTAAGAGGAAGGACTCAAACCCAGGGCTTCTAATTCTACCTAAATCCTGTGCCATTTCTTGTAGTTAGTGGTGTTTAACATTCCACTCAAAGCAAATAAGGAAACCAAATCACTTTCCATTTTACCATCTCACTAAGTTCCTGGAGGTGAAAATAAACAATGACTGAATTAAATTAAATTAAATTAGATCCAAAGAGCCAATATTGATCCTCTGAAGCTAAGTAATCAGAGAAGAACTCATGAAGATCTCCATGCTGAAAACTGAGTAGAAAGCCTTGAAAGAGGTGTCTGCTCAGGAGTAAAACACTAGAGTGATAGAAATCAGTAAAATAATTGGAAACACACACATACACACATATACACATGCACTCCCTGCAAGTATTTTTTGTAAGATGTAAATCTGGCTCATCTATATTTCTGCAATATGGTATACATTTAACATATTTTGTGAGATATAAATTATTAGATAAGGAGACGCCACATGCTCTCTCTCAGCTTCCCCATAGTTGTTCTTCAAGAAAATAACGAAAACATGTAGATAATAAGGCTGGGGGAGATGTGAAGGTCATGAGTCTATGGATGGCCTGAAATTTGTATCTCAAATTTGCTAGACAGAGGAAAACAGGAAATATATAGAATTTTGGGCCCTGGCTGGTGTGGCTCAGTGGATTGAGCACCAGCCTGCAAACCAAAGGGTCGCTGGTTCAATTCCCAGCCAGGTCCCTAGTAGGGGGGCACATGAGAAGCAACCATACACTGATGTTTCTCTGCCTTTTTTCTCCCTCCTTTACCCTCTCTCTAAAAATAAAATAAATAAAATCTTTAAAAAAGAAGAGAATTTTTAGAATGCACAGGATACATTGTCACAAGGTACTGGGAATAAATGAAAGAAAGACAAGTGGAGAATGTGGATGTAGGTAATAGTCATTGTGCTATTTTATCAATTATTTTAAAGGTATTGCAGAGAATATGAATTAATTAGATTGCTTGGGAGCCAGTTTTGATGAAACAGAAAAATGAAAACAAAACTGGACCAAAACAATACATGTTCAATTCTCAGTACTCCTTTTTGCTAATTGTTTGATTCAGAGCGAGAGGCATCTTAACCTTTCTGAGTCTGATACCCAATTCTCCATGGTAGAAAGTATAGTACCTTCCTCTTATCAATGTGAAACTTAAGTGTAATAGTGTGTGGGAGAATTATTAAAAATATTATGCACTCTCTAAGTTACATTCTTACTTGTGCAACATGGGTGTGAGCTGGCCCGAATCAATTGCATGCTTGACTCTTGGCCAAATCATGAAACTATGAAACGAACAATTCCTGATCTGTCAGCATTGTTTAGCAGTAATACTAAAATTTATGATTAGTCTCTGGTTTTCTGGAGCATTGGAGAGGGAGGATTTCAATACTTAGAGCTGGTAACATGGAGAGAATGTGTCCACATAACCAGCTCACCAAAGAGATCCTCAGCACAAGCAAAGTCTGGGCTTTCTGTACAAAAGTCTCTGGTTAAAGGTTGCAGGCCAGGCAGCAATATGCATCTTTTTTGACTGGCCCAGGGGTGGGAGGACCCCCTGCACCTGAGATTTCTGGAGCCTTCCCCACACAGCCTTGGTGGTTGTTGTTCTGTAGTCATCGCCTATGACAGAAAAGATCTGCAGGTAAAACTGAGTGTTTTGTGGTCCTCTCAGTGATCCAACAATTAAAGTGACTAATGTATAGTTAACACATGCCTGATAAACGTCTTGCTTTAAAAAGTGTTTTCTGGGACACAGCCACAGTGTAATCTGCAATGGCAACCTGGGGGTGCACGTGGGGGTTAAACATTATGCAAGGAAACAAGACCAGATTCTTTCTACCAATCAGCAATGTATAACAGAAAATACAAATAACTAAACAAAAATAATGCAATTTTCAAGTATAGCCAGTGTTCTATGACTTATAATCTTGGTTTTAGTATTTCATGAAGTCCTTAAGGAAATCAGTAACTCTTGGATGTATAAAAAGGTCAAACATGAGACCATTGTCTCACAAGTGGTTATTGATCTCCCACAAAGTTGAAGGCATTGTGCAAAGTTCTGAGGTCCAAGCAGACACCCCTATCATTATTGAGTGTGCAGATTAGAAGAGTCTGACTGTAAACAAATAAATATACAGATAAACATATTAAATTATTTATCTGAAGTAAAATAGTGTCCTGAGAGGAAATACCAGTGGAAAGTGGCATTAATTTTCCATGATCACTACCTAGGAGTTATCTCTGAGGAAATGGTGTTTTAATGGCAACTCCTAGAATGAGGAGAAGTTAACAGAGAAAAGATTGGGGGTGGGGGAGGGGAGAGAACGTTCCAGGCAGGGAAAAGAGCATGTGCAAGAAGCATATGCAGCATCTGTGAGCTGAAGGCTTTGGAGTGCCCTAAGAGCTGACCCAAGCCCAGAGTGGTAGGTCCTCAGTGAGCAAGCAGAGGAGTGGTTCTGAGTGTACAATTGGATACAATTGTAAAAAGAGATGTAAAGAAGCTAAAAGACTTTAAACAAAAAGTGACTATATATTATTTATTATTTTAAAATTCCACTTTTCTTGCTAGGAGGAAAATGGGTAGGTGGGTAAATTTGTATGGAAGAAGCTTGAAGGCTCTTCAAGTAGTCTAGCTGAGAAAGGAGGGCGACTAGGATGTGAGTGGGGGCAATGCAAGTGGAAAGGGACGGAGGAATTCGAGGCATATTGGGAGGTCAAGCTTTGAAAATATGGACATGGTTGAATTGAGGGGGCTGAAAGTATGTGGCTGTGACTGGATGTGGAAAGGAGAGATAAAAGCTTGAGGTATACAAAACATGAGAGTGATATTCCTGTGAACTTTCCAAAGTAGAGAGATCGTGTTTAGTGTGTATACGAAGCTAAAATCTGAAAGAAAAGTATACGGTGCACATGTAAGATTCCTTAGTGAAGAGTCTGGAATGTTACAAAGAAGACTTTCACAATTTTGGAAGGAAAGAGCAGAATCTTGTAAGAAAAAGAAAGGGCTCAGTCATCTTGAGAGCCGTGATCCTCAGCACCTTAAACATGGAAACCTCTGCATCATCAAGCTTGACAATTATCTGCAAAAGCTGAAATCAAGACCAGACTATACAATTACAAACACATCAACCTGCTTCTCGCTCACAGAGAGAACAGGAAAGTTGTTGCCAGATGAGCATCCCCAGGCAGGTGAGACAGGGAAGATAAAGGGGCAGGATGCTCACTCTACACTTTTCATAGTACCTCTCACTCACCAGGATATCCCCAGCACCTCTCCCGCCTGCCAAAGGAGGGATTGAAGATAAACTGAAGACGACCGGTCATTCTCCACCTCCAACTCCATTTCAGACTTGTCTCACATTTAGCTTTTCTGCCTTTGACTTTCTCACAACTTCAGCCTGATAGTACTTAGACATAGTCGGGTTTGTGAACCAATTCTGGGCAATGCATATGTAAACCGCAAGTCATGATAAGAACCACACCATCCCAGTCTCTCTGCTCTGGGGTGGGCTGCTGCCAAGTTCACCCATTGCCTACCTTCCCTTCTTCCCATCACTCCCACCGACAGAGCGATACTGGACACCCACGGTGCAGTGACAGGTCACCCGAAAGGAGGAGGACAAGGGGTGAGCACACAGTGAAACACAGAACGCTCTCACTTATGTTTGCCACATGTGAGATGCGTCCTTTAAAGACCGGACCGAATGCATGTGCTTGTATTGTTTAAGTCATAACATTCTCCACTCTTCCATTTTTTATTTTCTCAGTGTTTGAAACCAGCATAAGGATGTTATAATGTACCATATGTACATTGTTACCCTCGCTGTAGGTGTCTACTGAGAGTGTGCATTCTTCTATGATTCTAGAATGCAGCAGAAGTATTGTGGTTAGTATATAATCTTGTAACTGAGAAAGATATTGTAAGAAGATTTTATACCATTTATCTACAGATTAATGTTTCCTGTGTTTTAAAAGACATGTTATCCAGCAGCAGCAGAATGGTATAAAATGTTTAATTAAAGTCACTCAGAGCCTGCTGACAAGAAATGACCTTACCTTCAACTCAACAATGGGACCGAAAGCATCTATTGTTTTCATTTTAAAGGAATTCAGTGAATATTATCTTTTTGGCTCCATTAAAAAAAACCCAACAATTTACTGAGGGCTTACTAGCTTGCCAGCATAGGTTTTGGTTAAGCATTGGAGAGCTTCAGACATGAGTATGGAAGTGTTAAGCATGGTGACCTGGTTGTTCAGACGAGCGTATGCCACAGGCTGTTCCTGTGTCACACCGGGGCAAGTGATGTGGCAGAGGCCAGTGAGTCCTGGTGAGAATGTGGGGAGATTTCAGGGGCGCCTTCACTAGCAAGTTACCTCCCAGATGGGACACAAAGAAAGAGTTGTATTTCGAGCAGTGGAGAACACAGAGGAAGTGTGGTCGGGCCAGCCCCTCGGCCTGGTGCATGGCGGTGCAGAGCACGGCTGAGCTTTGATGCTTCACCAAACTGCTTCCTCCTGGATGACATCCTGGTCTCCTGAATGACAGCGGCCCTGAGGAATTGCCCCCAGTCATGGAATTGACAAGCCTCCTTTACTTCTCATTTTAAATTATCCTCCCACAAAATTTTCCATCACCGAAGCCTGTCAATTTTATCTTTAAATATTTGTCCAATTTATCCCTTCCTTTTAAAGCTTACTGTCTGCCACTACCCAGCCTCAGACAGTTCTAATTCCTTGTTAGTGTTACTTAAAACGGCCTGTTAATCAATCTCTCTGTCTTTAATCCATTTCCAGCCACAATTTATCTTCAGCATTTGAGCCAGAATGAACTTTAAATTGCAAATATAACTGTGTTATTATCCTACTCAAAATCCTTTAATGACTTCCTAATGCCTTCAAGGCTGTATTTCAAACTCTTTGATATGCTAGGGAAGGCCATTCATGATTTGACCCCAACTTCATGTCTTTCATGCACAACTTTTTGCTATTTAAATCCAGGGCTCTCAATCTCTGTCTGTCTGTCTGTCTGTCTCTCTCTCTTCCCTACTCCTCACTGTCCCCTCCCTTCCTCTCCCCCTCCCTCTGTCTCTTTATTTCTCCAGTTCATTGCCCCAAAACACCATCATTTCACTTAGCTCTTTTTTTAAGAGTTACTTATTCCTCGTAGACAGCCCGTTGTCTGGCAGGTGGAAGCTCTACTTGACCTCTGAAGGTTAGGGTTAGCATCTAGTTTACATGCGCCTCCTGTCTGTCTCCATAGCACACTTTGCATTTCTGCTGTAGCATGGATCTCACTGTTTATAATTGTCCATTCATTGTTGTTATTTTTATTTGGTTGTCATAATTAACTGGATAGTATTGTCATATCAGATTTGTTATTTAGCTTTAATCCCCAGCATTTGATCCATTATGTAATGGATAATACATAGTAAATATGAAGCTTCTTAAGTATGAAGGAAAGAATCAGTGAAAAAGGAAAGGCATGAAAGTGGGTATTTCATTTGTTTGGTTGCCCCAAACCCTTCCTTGGGGGACCTAATCTTGCCCTGTCGCCCATGGTCTTGGAGGAGCCAATCACTGTCATTCCTTCCCGGGTACGGAAGTGAGCTCGCGGTGCCGGCTGTCTCACACCCGAGACATCCGTTAGACCCGTGGTGACCACTTCTCCAGATATTTGAAATAACAGAAGAGCGTTAGAGCAGGTGTTAGATTAACATTTTGATTGTAGGATTCAGGGAGGGGGGTGGGGAGAAACTGAGCTTCCTTCTTGCAGGAGGGACTGGCAGTGGCCCACCCAGGAGCGGTTCTCCTTTTCACCCGGGTTGGCTCCCTCAGCCCTAGGCAGGTGCCCAGCCTCTCCCATGCAGTTTAGACTCAAATTCCTGTCGCTCTGAGCCCGTTGTGCAGTTCCATTGTCTACGCCGGTGATTTATTTAGCAGTGGTTTGTGTGAGGTAATGTCTCCGGGGGAGTTTCTGAGAAAGACGTCCTGCTCTTCATTAGGGAAATAGAGTCCTTTTGCATGAGGTGGAGGGCTTCATCTTTGTCACTCCTGGAATGATGACAGTCACCCTGAGATGCAGGTCACCAGCCCGAGGCTGAGGCCAAGGCCATGCACTCAGATGGGCAGAGGGAGCAGGTTCAAAGGAACATCCCTGATGATATTAAATTGCTGAAGGAACCATCCCAGCTCAGCCCCTGCTGAGAATTCTTGTCATGGGAGGTGGTGAATTGTCCTTATTGTTCATTCTAGGTGAGATACAATTTTATTTTGCTTGCAGCAACCACTACATTAATGGATAATTATGATGTTATATTACTCAAAGTACTGAAATAAATGATTACATTTAATTGTTTTACATTTTTTCCCTTTGACTGTTGGAATCACAAATTGAACTGTCCAAATATTTTGTTGACCTTAACTTCTCTCAAAATTTAGTCAAATTACTTAAAAATTAAATAAAACAATGTTCATATGACATGAAGTGTCAGGGTATGAAGTATAGAGAATTAAACTTAGTTAACTGATAAATGTGTGATACATTAAGATTTGATAGAAGTTTCAAATAAATATTTGGAGAAACATGATCTTAATCCAAGCTTCTCACAAAACATTCACTTTGAACTGTACTCAATTCTCTTACCTCACTGAGATATGAGTTTATTTTAAGATGAGGTATCACAGAGAAATCAAAGTAGTATGACGGAAGAAATATAATTTTTCAAACACTAGACAATTATTGAGTATATTATTTCACTTTTATTTTAATCACATATATAATAAATATTACATAAATTCCATATTATTGAGTAGGGCAAATGAAAACAATATTTAATATATAATAATAACTATTGAAAGTAAATTTGTTGTATAACCAAAGCAGTTCCATATATAATATTGAATATAAACATTAACTTCATTTTATGGAGCACAAATATATTAATTTAGGTGATCATTAATTGGGGACATAGTATTCTGTAGAAACTAAGAAAGCTTATCTAATAATCATTGTAACAAAGATACCTTTAAAGTACTAGCGATGTTACATTCATACACTGAGGGAGCTCAGAAAACTTAAGGATAATGTTGTAGACTACGAAGAACATGAATAGCCAAAGGGTGAATTAAATTCAGTTTTGTCTGCTTATCAAACCTGTGCGCTTTCTGTCTATACTCCACTGCATAGTGTCAGTTCGCAGGCATCCATTTTTCAGTGACATCTGTAAGAACCGATTTTACCCCCACTGAACACACATGTTCTTTGCTTGTACTGTAGTAAGAGTGAGTTGTTGTGGCGTATTCAAAGTTACATTCACACACATGAAAGCGCAGAGTTCTTTCTGGAATAAATACTCATGTGACCTAGAGAAACGCAGAAGGATCTAAACAAGATCCATGTTGATTAAACAAGCTGGTAAGACATGGGAAAATATGAAACACTCCATAGCATTTTAATTCAATAGTCATCATTATTTCAAGTGCAACAGTAAAGATAGCCAGTATATTTATCCTATATCAAATATTTCACTTTCTGTTTCCTAAGATATTCCCCCCAAAAGACAGTAAACTTTATACCAAAATTCCAATTAAAAAATCATGGTTTGCTACAAAGCAAGCTTTTCTGTAACATAGATTTTTTTCTGAAAACCCTTAAAACACTTTGTAACCCGAGTTATATGGGGTTACACTTTGGGTGTATTGGAAAGTCTGGGAAACAGACTCGATTATGTAGACGACTGTTTGATGCAGCAAACAGAGCCCATGCATTTACTTTAGTTTATATATGGTAAAGAAGGGTTTTCTTCCAGTGCATCTGAAATTGTGCTGACTTTAGGGAAAATAAAAAGTGAGTGGGGTTAGAAGTAGAGGGCAGCGAAGTTGAGGAATTCTAGCTCAGACTTCGCGTCCTGGAGCGACTGCTGTGGAAATGAACGAGATTCCTGTGGAAGCTCTCCCTTCACCTGTGAGAGTCAGTCACCTAATACTCTGTGACTCACCATTAATTGTTTGCTGATTTTCCTTGATAGGAAACACAGCAGAAAGTTTTAGCCTGAACAAATAAATAATTCTGTTATGAATATATTGAGGTTTGCGTGGCCATGAGACACCAATGGGAAGACATCCAGGCAGGCCCTGTAGTGGATGTTTTCAGGGCCTCACAGCCAGTTTTGGATCCTATGGGATGTAGTTTCATTTTTCTTCAGCCCCATTATAAAAGTGAATTATATTTAACCTGATTAAAGCTTGGGCCATGCTTTTAGGATTATTGCTTTTAAATCTGTCCACAAATCATAATCAACTAGAATTTAACTTTAGAATATTATCATGGACCTCTCCCCATAAATTCTGTTTTTATAGATCTGATACACAGTAAGCATTCGATAAATATTAATGAATAGACAGAATGGAATATACTGAATGAATGAAAGAATAAATGAATAAATGAAGTGCAATATCTACACATATATTTATACTCATGGATAATTGGATATATATATACATATATATATACACACACACACTAAGGACTATTTTTACACATATACTTTAGCTTTTTATTTAGTAAAGAAGGTTGTTATTGTTTTCTTTAATGTATGCGTTATGAGCTGAACCAGAGAATCTTCCAAAATGACCAAACGTTGAAATTACCAGCACTGTTTGCATTCAGAGGCAGCATCATTATAGCTGTAACCTGCAGACGTCAGCTTTCCGACTGGCAAAATTTTGAAGCAAGCCCTCACTCAGTTTCTCTTCATTCACCATAATTGGTGAATTCTCACATCAATTCTTCTTTTCTTTTTTTCTTCCAAAATTATCTTAGTAATAAAGGCAAAGGAAATGTGGAAGAACAAACACCATGCATGTATAAGTTCCAAGGACTCTGAAATGACTTCTTACCCCCTCTTGGTAGACACTTTCTTTGCTTAGTACTTCTTTTTAGTAGCACATCTGACACTGGACGTCCGCCCTCTGCTCCCCTAATCGTTGTTAATGGAAACCGCACCTCATGCAAAGATAAAATGAACTTTTGGCAGCTGTGAGAGATTATGAAGGGTAAAACCAATCTGAGCTGGAATAAGAAGAAAAGAAGGCATCTGCACCTTAAACTACTCAGCTGGTTTTCATTAGACATCAAGCCTACGTTTATTACAAAGAGGGTAGCCAAGAGACAGACATTGATGGGTCCCTGCACTTAGAATGAGAAGGCCAGTGCTTGATAAATTCTACTTTTCATCTTGACTGAGTTCAAATGACCCTTAAATCTGTTGGCATTAGATGGCACATATCTGAGAGACAAACTCAGGAGGACCTCTGCTTTCGTCCTTGTCTGATGGGTTTGCCCCTTATTCTTATCTTGAGCACAGTGAAATCTTAGTTTTTCCAACGCATTAAAAGAAATGAGTGGTTCTATAAATCCCTAAAGTTTTATAAATGAAACTCATTAAAATTGGTTTATGATATGCTTTATACATTTGTATTTAATATGGGTTTTGTTTGATGTATTGAGGATTTACGATACGCCCAAAGAGGCTATGCACATAGTCCTGACATTGGACCATCTGATCTTAGTCTAATTTCCTCAAGTAGAGAGCTGTTACATTAGAATTCTTAGGATCATATGCTGTTTTGTAATGTAGAAGCTCTACATTTGAATGTTGGTGAGAAAAATAAATGTTCGCTCTTGTGATATAACTAACTTCTAAAAGCACTAATATAACTGTAGGTCTCGAATAGGTAACTGACAGAGAACTGTGATTTTGTTTTTATTTGTTTCCTTTTTATTGAATTTATTAGGGTGGCACTGGTTAGCAGGTTTCAGGTGCACAGTTCTACACGTCATCTGTTCACTGTATTGCGTGTTCGCCACCCGACTCGTCTCCTTCCATCACCGTTTATCCCCTTTACCCTCCTCCACCTCCCGCGCCCCACGATCACCACTGAAGGATCAGGGTCCCATGAGTTCTTTCTTTTTGTTTGCTCACTACCTCTATCCCCACAGCCAGACCCCCCACCCCCGATGGTTGTCAGCCTGCTCTCTACAAGTCTCTGTCTGTTTTAGTTGTTGGTTCATTTTGTTTATTACATTCCACATAAGATCTTTCTGAGTGCTGTTAGGTTGTGCTTCATTACCTTTTAAAATCTCATTATGACTTCCTTAGTTTTTCCATTTTTGTCATAGGGAATTTTTTTCCTAAGACAGACTTTTACTTAATTCTTATAATACATTTATATGTTGTTCTAATTAGTGTTCTTATTTATTTTTTAGTATTTTTAATCCTCACCTGAGGATAAATTTTTATTGATTTTAGACAGAGAGAAAAAGAGAGAGACACACAGAGACAGACATCCATCGGTTGCCCTCTGTATGTGCCCTGACCAGGAATCCAACCTGCAACCTAGGTTTATGCCTTGACCAGGAATTGAACCCGCAAATTTTTGTGTACAGGGGGACATTCCAACCAACTCACCAACTGAGTGGCCCAGCCAGGCCAGTGATCTTCATCTGATAATAACTTTTTCTCCTCATTCTTTCTCTTTGCTTATTGCATGTACTTCAAGATGCTGTGCTTTTTTCTTTTAAAGTATATTTTGATATCTTGAGACTAGCTATTTTAATATATACCTATCATAGGGGATGGTCAGGGCAGTATTACAAGATAATTGTTTTTCTTAAAATCTTTTGTCTCAGCTGCCACAAAGCTTCTTATGACAAATATTTCAGTGTGAATAACGTCTTTTTGCTGCCTCTGACACTTCTGTTTCTCCAAAACTGGTCAGAGGGTCAAAGGGTTATCTGACATCACTCATTTACCTCGTTTTTCATCCCATTTGCTTCTCAGGATGTGACCCATTCCTTCAGAACTATGTTCCAATTTCAGCCTCCACTTTCCCCCACTTACATTTCTACAGGATGAGGTCTGCATGAACTTACTTGCTTTCCCCACCTCTTACCAATAATCTAGACGTGTTTTCTAGCTTTGCTGAAAATGGAGTTTGAATTTCTGTCTTCTTCTTTTGTTTAGATTACTTCTGTGGAAAAAGAGAGATAATGTTTGAGGTAACACAGCCCCATCACACTGGGAGTCCCAGATCGGTGTTTGCTGACTAACCAATGCTAATATGGGGATGGAGGAAGTTGACATGCCAATTTTTATATTTTTCTTTCCCCACTAAACAAAAGTCAGGAAATTATTTTTAGGACCAAAACTACAGACCTAATAATATTTCCAGTGTTATAACCAGGAAGTTGTAATTTTTTTTCAATACATAAGGTTTTTTCTGATTGTTTCATGGCCAGCTACAAATCAGTTTCAAAACACAGCTTAAGTTACCAAACCTGACTGCCTCACCACGTAAGTTTGCAGTGAATTTCAAATTGCCATGTGATTATAGTGCCAATAGATGATTTGTATTTAGAAAATTCTGCCTTGAAATGTAGAATCTGTCTTGAAATTTGACCGACTAGTTCAACTTGCTCTAGGGTCCCCTCGTCTTCCACTGTGAGTCACCAGGTCCAGTAGTTGGAAGTAAATTTTATCAAATCAATACAAACTATCAAATAACCTAAGAAAAAATCATGTGCTTATTAATTCATTAATTCACTCATTAGCCATTCATCACGTGGTTTCTTGTTCAGCACATAGTTGGTGTCACTCACTGTGTGCTTCTGATCGAGACATTCCTAACCTCCCCCTGAACCGCTCACGGTGTGTGGGGAGAAAAGCACTGAGGAAGTAATTGAAAATGGGAGCTAGACTAAAAAATGTATATTCCTATGAGTGTATAAAACTTTTTTCTTTTAAACTTCATTCTTACATTTTATGAAATGGTAAAATTAATAATTTTTGTTTAAAGTTCTTTTCCCTTGTTGGACTGAAAGACCAACAATAAAATAAAAACTGTGGAAGACTGTAATGTTCAAAAATAATTTAATCCAAACAAGCTAGGAATTTTATCCACAGAATTTAAAACAAAGTTCGATAAGGGATACTTTTGTGTTATTTTTATATTTTGGTCAACCTTTCAATATTTTCTATCCTAAATGTTTATAACTTCCAAAAACATGACTCATTTTGCTAAACACAATTTTTGGAAACTATTATATATTAATGAGTTAGGCTTATAGGTAAACTATTTAAAGAAATGCCAATTTAATATCAACTTAAGCATTTTATTTAGTTTCAGTTTTTTTCTGTGAACTCCATCTTTCTTATATAGGTAACCACTCACACATACAACAGAAAAATTGGTGTTTTAAAACTAGATTTATTCTGCTGTTATAAAATGATTTATAGATTGACCAAATTATACTAGTGGTATGATTATGAATTCTACATAGTAATTACAATTTATTGAGTATATACTCTGTGCCAAGCATTATGCTGAGCATTCAATATTTATTTTTTTAATGTAAACTCCATATGACATAGGACATGTGATTTTACCCAGTTATAGAGGAGAAATTGAGGATTATTAAGGATGCATTGATTGCTCCAGGTGACAGTTTACAGGAAGAGCCATTATTTCAACCTGGGTTGTCTGCCTCGAGACCTTGCACAGCTAACTAGTATGCCACACCAATTATTATCAATACTCATAGCTGTCTGTGTGAATCAAACCAATTGTACACTTCCTTAATGGAAGTTGCAATACTTACTGCCACTTTCTGAGCAGAGCAGGGCTTATCACCAATCATCAACCCTCATAATCACACCCAGTTTACCACATCAGAACACCTTCATGGTCCCAACACCCACCACCTTTGTGTGGCACATGGCAGCATGAATGATTTCTTTATTAGTGGCTTTTTACCACCCTGAGCCTCAGCTGTGTGGTCCTCAACTTTTTTTGCAATTAAAGTAAGGGTGTCAGTGTGTAATTTGAACAGTATAACTATTTCATGCCAATATAGATAGCTCAGGCTTGAGTAAGATTCTGAATTTTTTAAATATTTTATTTATTTAGAGAGAGGGGAAGGGAAGGAGAGAGGGAGAGAAACATCAATGTGTGGTTGTCTCTTGTGTGCCCCCTACTGGGGACCTGGCTCACACCCCAAGCATGTGCCCTGACTGGGAATCAAACCAGTGACCCTTTAGTTCACAGGCCAGAACTCAATCTACTAAGCCACACCAGCTGGGGCAGATTCTGAATTTTTTTAGTACACAGTCATTTTAAGTTAAAGTGAGTCAAAATTGGGTCGGATTCTCTTTCAAGACTCCTGTCTTCTAGGACCATTACCTGGGAGAGTAGGTTTTTCATTCGTGTGTTTATTCTCAATATTTAACATGAGAGTCAGGAGCTTAAATAATATAGGTTCTTACCTTACACAGTGGGAAAGCACTTAAGTAATAACTTTTTGTAGAAGCCACAAATGTCTTATTTATGTTTTTATTTTCACCAAAATATATTTGATACATAGAGATAAAGTATATTTAGAATTAGGTTGATCTCCTGCTTTCTGAGAGACAGCCATCTTTACAATGGTCTTTAGGGTTTTCTGCATAATGTGTGCCTACTTGTCTCCCTTTTGACTTACTCCAATTGCTCTATGCTCCAGCCCCACAAAAAGAAAATAATACAATGGTCACTGAAAATGATAACTCACGTAGCTACAACACTCTGCATAACTGTATTATTTCCTTTAACAAATATTTACTCTCCACCTAAAAAAATCCAGAAACATTATTTTATAGTATATCTATAACATAAACAAAACATTACAGAGTCCTGTTTTCATGGAGATTAAGTCTGTCAGAAGAGATATCAACCAACACATAAAACTAATTTTTAGATTGGTGCTGATATAGTCTGCGGATGACTGGTTTCAATGGGGAGGACACCTGTGACAATCAGGATCGAGTCCTGTGCGGTCTTGAGCAAGCTGAGGTCTGAGGGAGGGGTGGGAGGGGTAGGAGGTCATAGGTGATATGGGAACCAGCCTGGGGAGAAGGGAAGGGAGCATCAATGGGCTGCTGTGGGGGACACAGGAGGTCTGGCTGTACAGGACCACAGGCAGGTGACCAGAGCTGACCACAATGCTGCTGATTGCGGAGGGCAAGATGCTGTTTGGTATAACACGTGATGGAGGGTTGGAGAAGGGCTGGCCCTTCCAAATGTTCTGGGCTAAATGTCAGACTTTGTTCTTAGAGAAACGGGAGACTTCTTAAAGCCTCTCAGCAAGAAGTATGTGGGAAGGCGGGGCTGCACGCATAGTCAGTATGTGTTTCAAAATCCTCCTCCTCTGTGAAGAAGCGGTTGGGGCAGAACCGGGGTAGTGATGAGTGGATCCCCCACAGCAGTACCGGTGGACAGGGAATGTTCGAACCTCATGTAGTTCAGCAGGACAGGATGCCCTGTTGGGAGCGAGGGGCAGTGAAGAGGAAGGAAGACTGAAGCCCAAAACCCAACTAATGTCGCCAGAGGGGGGTGACAATTGTGCAACAGGAAAATCAACCAGAACAGTGACAGCCTTTGTCCCTACTTGTAGAATCTGAAGAAAGCATGTTTCCTCAAGTCCAGCCTCACTGTCCAAGTCTGGGCTTTGTTTTTCGAGAGGAGGATCAGTAGGCCCGTATTATATCCAAAGCTGGCATCACAATAGCAGATAGTTTGCCCAAAGTGGAAAGAGGAGTGTTTGAAGGAAAAGAACAGAACTAGATGGTTATATTTCTTGAGACCCAAGGCAGAGAACTGGTAGGTTTCAAGAGGGGTGGACACCTGTATTCTGTACCCAAGAAGGGTTCTAAGAACATGATCGCCCCAAATATGTGGAGGAGTGGTTTCTCAAAATGAGGAAGTAAGCTGCATAAAGACATTTTAAGAGCTGAGGGGGTAGGTCCTGGGAGAATGGAAGTGGATGCCGAAGACAGCAAACTGTGCCTTCAGATAAACCGTACATTTTCCAAAGTAAGCAATTCCGAGGTGACTAGAGTTGGCTCAAGTCCTGACGAATTGCCTCACAATTATTAAGATTCGCATTTCTTTGCAAGAGAGTGACAGGGGCTCTGTGCTCCACAGCGACTTAGATTAATTTCCAGCAACCCTGGTAAGCATAGGCTTAGCCAGTCTTAATTTAATATAGAAAACCGTATTCCTGCAGCTCAAATGTCATGCAACAAATATTTATTGGTCACCACAGAGTGATATTTAATGAGTCTGTTTCTACTTAGTAGTAGATTCTTTTGTAATTGGCTTTCGAAGAACTGTATTCTCCTTATAACAAGTTGGATATAGCCCCCCTCCCTCGTTATAATGTGAGCAAGGATCTGAGGCAAGTGACACATGGCAAAACCCAGGGCTTCAACTGGCATTCTGCTATTAAACAAAAATAACAGTTTAACCAGTTTCAACAAACAGAATGTAAGTCTCCATTTCTGGAGAGACCAAGCACAGAGTAAATGGAAAAAGGTGAGGTTAACATTAACAAGTACCTGGGGTAAGATAGACTGCAAAACATATTGGAGAAGAACTTCCTAGAAATATTGTTTAGGCAAACATTGTACTTAATTCGAGTTTGAGCAAATGTAAAATGAAAGACACTGAAATACCTTTCCATAAAGTGAACTGAATGTCATCTGGAAGTTTGCTGCCCTCGGTAATTAAGGGAGATTTGCCTAGAGCAAATCTCATGTCACGTGTCACAGCCTGGACCTTTCAGTCACTTTTGTTCTTGATAGTTGTAACCCCAGCCTCACCCTCTGTCTCTGCGCAGGTAACCCCATAAAGTGCTTAGAGATTAACTGAGTTCCCACCTGGAAGCACAATTTCAGTCTTTGACTTTCTTAAGAAGCCTGACCTCATCACTTGTTACGGGTTTGTGTACAGAGATGTAGTTACACTCTCTGTCCTGTGTTACTCGTTTTTTAATTTTATTGTTGTTGTTTCTTATGTGTGTTCTACTTTTGATAGAGCAAGGATTACAAAGCTCCGAAGTCCACTTTAAATCATGAAACCCTTTAAAATAAGACAGGGAAAAGTTTAAATGCAATGTGAAATGTCCTTGCACCGAACGTGTGTGTGTGTCCTGCAGTTTCCCAGCACGTTTTTACGTTGGTGGTCTCAATAGAACCTTGGAATAAGTCAAGAGCAGGGTGGCCAGAAAAAAAAATTGTTTCTAAGACCGTCTTCTGTGTAAATGCCTTAGATTCCTTTTGTGTATCTCAACCAAAATATCTGTATGGTAAAGACAATTGCCACAAGCTTCCATTGGGCGTTCCCTGGGCCACCCTTAATGGACATATCTTGTTGCCTAGCATTTGGAGTGACTCGTGTGCGATACTCATGGACCTTCTTGAGATGCCAGATGTTCCATCTGTGGTAGTTCAGGTTGTGAAAATCCGTTTATTTAATTTTTGACATGGTCACTGGTTTGGAGAACTTTCATGTGGGTTTTAATCAAATGGCAGTTTGGTCGGAGTCTCTGTCTGCCAGG